>CM028382.1:73367113-73391733 GCA_013146195.2 Codonopsis lanceolata | reverse complement strand
AATGAAGGGTTTTGTCAAGTTAAGTTAAGTTAAGCTAAGTTAAGTTAAAGTTGCGTTACGTTTAAAGTTAAGTTAAGTTACGTTGTGTTGGTTAAGTTGGATTAAGTTAGGATTGTGCTAAGGATTAAGTTAAGTTAAGTTAAGTTAAGTTAATTCGTTACGTTAAGCAAGTTAAGTTTTTGTTACGTTAAGTTAAGGATTGAAGTTATGTTAACGTTAGAAGTTAAGTTAAGAAGTTAAGTTAAGCGGCTAAGTTAAGTTAGTTAAAGTTAAGTTAGATTCGTTTAAGTTAAGTTAAGTAGATTCGTTAGATTAGCTTTAAGTTAAGTTATGTTAAATTAAGTTAAGTTGATTAAGTTAGGATTTAAGTTAAGTTAAGTTGAGATTAAGTTAAGTTAAGTTAAGTTGAAGTTAGAGTTAAGTTAAGAAGTTAAGTTAAGGATGAAGTTAAGTTAAGTTGCGTTAAGTTTAGTTAAGTTAAGTTCGTTAAAGTTAAGCTAGTTAAGTTAAGTTAAGTTAAGTTGCATTGCGTTTAAGCTAAGAAGTTAAGTTACGTTAAGTTAAGCTAAGTTGGATTAAGTTCGTTAATTAAAGTTAAGTTAAGTTAAGTTGCATTAAGTTAAGTTAGAAGTTAAGTTAAGTTACACGTTTAAGTTAAGTTAAGTTAGTGCGTTAAGTTAAGCTAAGTTAAGTTAAGTTAAGTTAAGTTATAATGCGTTTAAGTTAAGTTGATTTGCGTTAGTTAAGCTAAGTTAAGTTAAGTTACGTTAAGTTAAGCTAAGTTAAGTTCGTTAGATTAGTTAAAAGCTAGAAGTTAAGTTAAGTTAAGTTAAGTTAAGTTAGATTATTAAGTTAAGTTGAGTTGCATTAAGTTTTAAGTTAAGTTAAGTTAAGTTCGTTAAGTTAAGTTAAGCGTTAAGTTAAGTTAAGTTAACGTTAAGTTAGCTATCTTTAAGTTAAGTTAAGTTAAGTTAAGTTAAGTTAAGTTAAGATTAAGTTAAGTTAATTTAAGTTAAGTTAAGTTGCGTTAAGAAGTTAAGTTAGTTAAGTTACGTTAAGTTAAGTTAAGTTGGAGTTACGTTAAGGATTAAGTTAAGTTAAGTTAAGTTAAGTTACGTTACGTTAAGTTAAGTTAAGCTAAGTTAAGTTAAGTTGAGTTTCATTGCGTTTAAGCTAAGTTAGAGTTGCGTTACGCGTTAAGCTAAGTTAAGTTACGTTAAGTTGCGTTAAGTCTAAGTTAAGTTAAGTTAAAAGTTAAGTTAAGTTAAGTTAAATTAAGTTGCATTAAGTTAAGTTAGTTAAGTTAAGTTACGTTTTAAGTTAAGTTAGGTTACGTTACGTTAAGTTAAGTTAAGTTAGAGTTAAGTTAAGTTAAGATTAAGTTACGTTTAAGCTAAGTTAAGTTACGTTACGTTAAGCTAAGTTAAGTTAAGTTGCGTTGCGTTAAGCTAAAAGTTAAGTTACGTTGCGTTAAGTTAAGTAAATTGAGTTAAGTTAAGTTAAGTTAAGTTACGTTAAGTTAAGTTAAGTTAAAGTTAAGTTAAGTTAATTAAGCGTTAAGTTAAGTTAAGTTACGTTCGTTAAGTTAAGTTAAGATTAAGTTAAGTTAAGTTAAGTTAAGTTAAGGATTCGTTAAGTTAAAACTAAGTTAAGTTAAGAAGTGAAGTTAAGTTAAGTTAAGAAGTTAAGTTAAGTTAAGTTAAGTTAAGAGTTAAGTTAAGTTAGAGTTAAGTTAAGTTAAGTTAAGTTAATTTAAGTTAAGTTAAGTTACGTTAAGTTAAGTTAAGTTAAGTTACGTTAAGCTAAGTTAAGTTAGGTTACGTTAAGTTAAGTTACGTTTAAGCTAAGTTAAGTTACGTTACGTTAAGTTAAGCTAAGTTAAGTTACGTTAAGTTAAGTTATGTTAAGTTAAGTTAAGTTAAGTTAAGTGAAGTTAAGTGAATTTAAGTTAAGTTAAGTTAAGTTAAGTTATGTTAAGTTAAGTTAAGTTATGTTGCGTTTAAGTTAAGTTAAGTTAAGTTACTTTAAGCTAAATTAAGTTAGGTTACGTTAAGTTAAGTTACGTTTAAGCTAAGTTAAGTTATGTTAAGTTACATTAAGTTAAGTTAAGTTAAGTTAAAGTAAGTTACGTTTAAGCTAAGTTAAGTTAAGTTAAGTTAAGTGAAGTTAAGTTAAGTTAAGTTAAGTTAAGTTAAGTTATGTTGCGTTTAAGTTAAGCTAAGTTAAGTTACGTTAAGCTAAGTTAAGTTAGGTTACGTTAAGTTAAGTTACGTTTAAGCTAAGTTAACTTACGTTATGTTAAGTTAAGCTAACTTACGTTACGTTAAGTTAAGTTAAGTTAAGCGAAGTTAAGTGAAGTTAAGTGAAGTTAAATTAAGTTAAGTTAAGTTAAGTTATGTTGCGTTTAAGTTAAGTTAAGTTAAGTTACGTTAAGCTAAGTTAAGTTAGGTTACGTTAAGTTAGTTTAGTTAAGTTAAGTTAAGTTAAGTTAAGTTAAGTTAATTGATTAAGTTAAGTTAAGTTAAGTTAGAGTTAAGTTACGTTTAGTTAAGTTAAGTTACGTTAAGTTAAGTTAAGTTAAGTTAAGTTAAGTTAGAAGTTAAGTTAATTAAGTTAAGTTAAGTTAAGTTACATTAAGCTAAGTTAAGTTAAGTTACGTTAAGTTAAGTTAAGTTAAGTTACGTTACGTTACGTTAAGCTAAGTTAAGTTAAGTTAAGTTAAGTTAAGTTATGTTAAGTTACATTAAGTTAAGTTAAGTTAAGTTAAGTTAAGTTATATTACGTTTAAGCTAAGTTAAGTTATGTTACGTTAAGTTAAGTTAAGTTAAGTTAAGTTAAGTTACGTTAAGTTAAGTTAAGTTAAGTTGTAAGTTAAGTTAAGTTAAGATTTATGTTAAGTTAAGTTAAGTTGAAGTTAAATAAGTTAAGTTAGATTGCGTTACGTTTAAGTTAAGTTAAGTTAAGTTAAGTTAAGTTAAGTTAAGTTAAGTGCGTTAGCTAAAGTTAAGTTAAGTTGCGTTACGTTAAGTTAAGTTAAGTTATGTTAAGTTAAGTTAAGTTAAGTTAAGTTAAGTTAAGTTATATTACGTTTAAGCTAAGTTAAGTTATGTTATGTTAAGTTAAGTTAAGTTAAGTTACGTTAAGTTAAGTTAAGTTAAGTTAAGTTATGTTACCTTAAGTTAAGTTAAGTTAAGTTGCGTTAAGTTATGCTAAGTTAAGTTATGTTACGTTAACTTAAGTTAAGTTAAGCTAAGTTAAGTTAAGTTACGTTACGTTTAAGTTAAGTTAAGTTACGTTACGTTAAGCTAAGTTAAGTTAAGTTAAGTTAAGTTAAGCTAGGATTAAGATTAAGTTAAGTTAAGTTATGTTAAGTTACGTTAAGTTAAGCTAAGTTAAGTTAAGTTAAGTTAAGTTACGTTACGTTTAAGTTAAGTTAAACTAAGCTACGTTACGTTAAGTTACGTTAAGTTAAGTTAAGTTATGTTACGTTAAGTTAAGTTAAGCTAAGTTAAGTTACGTTAAGTTAAGTTACGTTAAGTTAAGTTACGTTACATTTAAGTTAAGTTAAGCTAAGTTACGTTACATTAAGTTAAGTTAAGTTAAGTTAAGTTAAGTTAAGTTAAGTCATGTTAAGTTAAGTTAAGTTAAGTTAAGTTAAGTTACGTTAAGCTATGTTAAGTTACGTTACGTTAAGCTAAGTTAAGTTATGTTAAGTTAAGTTAAATTTAGTTATGTTAAGTTAAGTTAAGTTACGTTATATTTATAAGTTAAGTTAACTTACGTTACGTTAAGTTACGATACGTTACGTTAAGTGACGATACGTTAAGTTACGTTATGTTACGTTACGTTACGTTAAGTTAAGTTAAGTTACATTACGTTAAGTTACGTTAAGTTAAGTTGTAATGTGAATGTTTTAATTTTTGTAATTATATTGATGCTAATCATTTTAATTATTGATATTATATTATTAAATTAACATTTCAAATATTATTTTAATTTAATTTCAATTTAAGTTAAGTTACGTTACGTTAAGTTACGTTAATTTAAGTTGTAATGTGAATGTTTTAATTTTTGTAATTATATTGATGCTAATCATTTTAATTATTGATATTATATTATTAAATTAACATTTCAAATATTATTTTAATTTAATTTCAATTTAAGTTAAGTTAAGTTACGTTAATTAAGTTACGTTAATTTAAGTTGTAATGTGAATGTTTTAATTTTTTAATTATATTGATGCTAATCATTTTAATTATTGATATTATATTATTAAATTAACATTTCAAATATTATTTTAATTTAATTTCTTTTTAAGTTAACGTTACGTTACGTTAAGTTACATTAAGTTAAGTTGTAATGTGAATGTTTTAATTTTTGTAATTATATTGATGCTAATCATTTTAATTATTGATATTATATTATTAAATTAACATTTCAAATATTATTTTAATTTAATTTCAATTTAATTTCAAATATTATTGATATTTTATATTAATTATAATTTAATTTTCAGTTTATTTTAATTTAATTTTAATCGAAAATCTTTAAATTAAAATTAGCGATGGAAAATTCCGTCGCTGAATAATTCAGAATTTAATTTCAGTTTATTTTCAGCGATGGAAAAATCCGTCGCTAAAGGTGACCTTTAGCGACGGAAAATTTCGTCACTGAGAAATTCCGTCGCCGATGTTCACTTTCGGCGCTAATGCTCGATTCCGTCGCTGCTTCCGTTGCTAAAGGTTGCCTTCAGAGACGGATAATTCCGTCGCTAATGCTCAATTCCGTCGCTAATGCTAAATTTCCGTCGCTGAGAATTTCGTCGCTGAAGGCACTGTTTCTAGTAGTTTTTAAAAGATGAAAATTATTTAAAAACGGATGAAAAAGGAAAGGTGGACGATAATTTGAAAACGGAGGGAGTACTTGCTAAATGAGAAAGATGTTCTTGACAACCTAGATACTGTGATGGAAGAAGCAAATATGGGTAATTTAACCATCACCCATCATCGCCAGAAAATGCAGTCCTTAAATGGAAAAAGAAAAATCGATATGCATGCTTTACTATGTTGAGTAGCATGCTTAATGATCTGATTGGCGAGTTTGAGGATTGCTTAACTGCAAAACTTATGTGGGAAGAAATTAAGCATATTTATGGGAATACTTTTGCTACAAAGTTGAGGACTACTACGCGAGATGCCCGAAATGATTCATGAGCTTAAGGATGTTGGTTGTATCTTATCTGATGAACAAGAGGTTCAAGCAGTGATTCATTCACTGCCTGACCCTTGGAGTAGTTTGAGGCGTATTTTGACTTATACGAACTCCATTCAGACTTTTGCAGATGTATCTCGCCACGTTGAGCTTGAGGCTAAGTGTCATGAAGTGAATCATGCAATAAGTGTTGTGACTCATGACCTTGCTCTTGTTTCCCTTGAGGGTCTACCCAAGCCATTTGGGCACCGCAAGAAACAAGCTAAAGGCAATACGACTCAGAATTTGGGCCCCGGAGATGACAAGATTGCTAAATGCCATAGAGGCAAAAAGAATATTGTTAACCAGAAGTGCCACAATGGTGGTACCTTAGGTCATTTTGCTTGGACTTGTCCTGAGCAGAAGAAGGTAGCTCTTAATCATATCTCCTTGTAAAGTTGTGTTGGCTCTCATGTTCTATTAGCTGACTCTCTCTCTGTGTGGATTGTAGACTCAGGCTTAACCAAACATGTGACGAGGGATCAAGAATGATTTGTGATTATCGAAAAGTTTCTACGGGTACAAGAAGAATTTTCATGGGAAACATTTCATCTGTAGAATTCAAAGGAGTTGGTTTATGCCAACTTAATTTGCGGAATGGACGCACATTGACTCTTCATCGAGTTTTTTATGCACCTGGAATTCGATATAATCTATTATCAGTAGTACAATTGCTAGGACATGGATATTCCTCTAATTTTAGTGATGATCGCTTGGATATTTGTTTTGGTGATGAGATTTTGGGACATGGTTTTTTGTCAGATAATTTATTTAAATTAGATTTGTTGGATTCTCATAATTTTTCTGTTAATTCTTCTTCCTGTATGGTTTATGATGATTCTAATTTTGAGTTATGGCACGTTAGACTTGGACATATAGGAAAAGATAAGATGACTAGATTGGCTAGAGAAGGCCTATTGGGGTCTCTCACCAAAGTCAACCTACCATTGTGTTAATCTTGTTTGGCAGGAAAAGCTTGTCGAAAGCCTTTTGGTAAGGCAAAAAGGGTCACACATCCATTAGAGCTAGTCCATTCAGATATTTGCGGAACAATGAATGTTAAGGCACGTTATGGATCTTCCTACTTTCTCACTTTTATCGATAACTACACATGCTATGATTATGTTTACCTTATTTCTCACAACGATGAAGCTCTTAATTGTTTTGAGCGTTTTCTCGCAGAGGTTGAGAATCATAAGGATAAAAGCTTAAAAACTTTTAGAACTGACCGGGGCTGTGAATATTTATCTGATCAATTTAAAGAATTATGTGAGAAAAAGGGAATGCCTTGATAGTTGACAATGATTAGGTCGATGATGGCACATGCCAACCTCCTAATTTCGTTTTAGAGAGATGCGCTAATGACTGCCGCCTACATACTTAATCGAGTGTCTTCTAAGTCAATTCCCACAACCCCTTATGAACTGTGGAAACGTGAGAAGCTACATTGGGGTATCTTCATCCTTGGGGTTGTGTAGGTTATGTCTATAGTACCTCTAATAAGTTTGGAAAACTAGGCCCTAGTGGAAACAAGTGTATTTTCATAAAGTATTCAGATACCTCAAAGGGTTATGTTATGTACGATGTAAAACCTGGCATAGGAATGACTGAATGAGAGTCGCGCAATGTTGATTTCATTGACAATGATTTCCCTCATATAGGTGAAGTTAGGAAAGGCTTTAAACTTTTTGAGATGGAAGAAGAACATATGACATCTTTTGGCAAATGTGGGGAATTGCCTTAGCTTAATCCTATGGTATAACATGAGGTTGAGCCTCTGAAAGTCGCCAATGAGAGTCAAGGTGATCTTCATCTCAGTGGGAGTACGGATCCTAGTGGGAGTCTGATACTAGAACGAATAAGTAAACGTGGAAATATACCTCGTCGTCGATTCGTGATCGAAGAGGAATCTTTTCTAACTACTTCTGACAATTCTAGTGAGCCTAGCTACATCGTTGAAAGAATCACTTTCTTCACCTACAAACAATGAATGGATGATTGCAATGGAAGATGAAATTTCCTCTATGAAAAATAATCAGGTTTGGGAGTTAGTTGATCTTCCGCAAAGTTATAAGACTATTGAAACAAATAGGTTTTCAAAGTCAAGTGAAAGACAGATGGAACAATTGACAAATATAAGGCACGTCTTGTGGCAAAAGGCTTTACCCAAAGAGATGGTTTAGACTATGAGGAGACATTCTCCCCAGTGATGAGATTTTCCTTTGTTCGCCTAATCCTAGCGATAGTAGTGCACATGTATCTAGAACTTTATCAGATGGATGTTAAAATTGCTTTTCTTAATAGAGAATTAGATGAAGAGATCTATATGACTCAGTCAAAGGGTTTTGAAGTCATGGAATAAGAGCGAAAAGTGTATCGGCTGAAATGTACCATCTATGGTCTCAAACAGTCTTCTAGACAGTAGTATATTCGTTTTCATCAAGTGGTAACCTCACTTGGCATTGTGATGATTGAGGAAGACCACTATGTGTATGTTAAATGATCCAAGGAAAAGATCTTGATTCTGTCATTATATGTTGATGATATCCTACTAGCTGGGAATGATATGGAGATGATAAATGCCACTAAAGAGTGGCTGTCTACGCTTTTTGATATGACAGACTTGGGTGAAGCAAGTTATGTGCTTGGAGTAAAAGTCATTAGGGATCGTTCAAAGAAATTTCTCGATTTGTCTCAAAAGACTTACATTAAGAAAATCATCGAATGTTTTGTCATGACTAACTCAAAACCCGTTGTCACTCCAATGGAAAAAAAGATGTGTCCTTAGTACAAACAAATGCCCTAAAAATGAAGAGAAGAAAAGAATGTCTACGACTCTATATGTGAATACGGTAGAGAGCTTGATGTATGCAATGTTGTGTACTTGGCCTGACCTATACTTCGCAGTTGGGATGTTGAGTCGATTCCAAAGTAATCATGGATCTGCACACTGGATGGCAATGAAAATGGTTATGCGTTACTTGGTGGGAACCACAAATTTAACTTTATGTTATCACGGAGGGGATTTGAGCTTGAAAGGTTTCACTGACGCAGATTAGGCTGGAGACGTAGATGGTTATAAATCTACTTTAGGCTACGCTTTCCTCCTTACTGGTGGAGGTATCTCTAAGAGTAGAAAGGGACAGACTAGCACTGCCCTATCTACGATGGAGTCAGAATACATTGTTTGCTTGGCTGTAGTTCAAGAAGCAGTATGATTGAGGAGTTTTCTTCAACATCTTGATGTTAGGACGCATGTGAATCGTCATGTAGTCATTGCTTGTGATAGCATGACAGCTTTAGGTTACACTAAAGATCGCAAGTATCATGGGAAGAAGAAACAAATCAATATCAAGTATCATTTTTCACCTACAAACAATGAATGGATGATTGCAATGGAAGATGAAATTTCCTCTATGAAAAATAATTAGGTTTGGGAGTTAGTTGATCTTCCGCAAAGTCATAAGACTATTGAAACAAATGGGTTTTCAAAGTCAAGTGAAAGACAGATGGAACAATTGACAAATATAAGGCACGTCTTGTGGCAAAAGGCTTTACCCAAAGAGATGGTTTAGACTATGAGGATACATACTCCCCAGTGATGAGATTTTCCTTTGTTCGCCTAATCCTAGCGATAGTAGTGCACATGTATCTAGAACTTTATCAGATGGATGTTAAAATTGATTTTCTCAATAGAGAACTAGATGAAGAGATCTATATGACTCAGTCAAAGGGTTTTGAAGTCATGGAATAAGAGCGAAAAGTGTATCGGCTCAAATGTACCATCTATGGTCTCAAACAGTCATCTAGACAGTAGTATATTCGTTTTCATCAAGTGGTAACCTCACTTGGCATTGTGATGATTGAGGAAGACCACTATGTGTATGTTAAATGATCCAAGGAAAAGATCTTGATTCTGTCATTATATGTTGATGATATCCTACTAGCTGGGAATGATATGGAGATGATAAATGCCACTAAAGAGTGGCTGTCTACGCTTTTTGATATGACATACTTGGGTGAAGCAGGTTATGTGCTTGGAGTAAAATCATTAGGGATCGTTCAAAGAAATTTCTCGATTTGTCTAAAGAGACTTACATTAAGAAAATCATAGAATGTTTTGTCATGACTAACCCAAAACCCTTTGTCACTCAAATGGAAAAAATATGTGTCCTTAGTACAAACCAATGCCCTAAGAATGAAGAGAAGAAAAAAATGTCTACGACTCTATATGTGAATACGGTAGGGAGCTTGATATATGCTATGGTGTGTACTTGGCTGACCTATACTTCGCAGTTGGGATGGTGAGTCGATTCCAAAGTAATCCTGGATCTGCACACTGGATGGCAATGAAAATGGTTATGCGTTACTTGGTGGGAACCACAAATTTAACCTTATGTTATCACGGAGGGGATTTGAGCTTGAAAGGTTTCACTGACGCAGATTAGGCTGGAGACCTAGATGGTTATAAATCTACTTTAGGCTACGCTTTCCTCCTTAGTGGTGGAGGTATCTCTAGGAGTAGAAAGGGACAGACTAGCACCGCCCATTCTACGATGGAGTCAGAATACATTGTTTGCTTGGCTGTAGTTCAAGAAGCAGTATGATTGAGGAGTTTTCTTCAACATCTTGATGTTAGGACGCATGTGAATCGTCATGTAGTCATTGCTTGTGATAGCATGACAGCTTTAGGTTACACTAAAGATCGCAAGTATCATGGGAAGATGAAACACATCAATATCAAGTATCATTTTTCACCTACAAACAATGAATGGATGATTGCAATGGAAGATGAAATTTCCTCTATGAAAAATAATCAGGTTTGGGAGTTAGTTGATCTTCCGCAAAGTCATAAGACTATTGAAACAAATGGGTTTTCAAAGTCAAGTGAAAGACAGATGGAACAATTGACAAATATAAGGCACGTCTTGTGGCAAAAGGCTTACCCAAAGAGATGGTTTAGACTATGAGGAGACATTCTCCCCGGTGATGAGATTTTCCTTTGTTCGCCTAATCCTAGCGATAGTAGTGCACATGGATCTAGAACTTTATCAGATGGATGTTAAAATTGCTTTTCTCAATAGAGAACTAGATGAAGAGATCTATATGACTCGGTTTTGAAGTCATGGAATAAGAGCGAAAAGTGTATCGGCTCAAATGTACCATCTATGGTCTCAAACAGTCTTCTAGACAGTAGTATATTCGTTTTCATCAAGTGGTAACCTCACTTGGCATTGTGATAATTGAGGAAGACCACTATGTGTATGTTAAATGATCAAAGGAAAAGATCTTGATTCTGTCATTATATGTTGATGATATCCTACTAGCTGGGAATGATATGGAGATGATAAATGCCACTAAAGAGTGGCTGTCTACGCTTTTTGATATGACAGACTTGGGTGAAGCAAGTTATGTGCTTGGAGTAAAAGTCATTAGGGATCGTTCAAAGAAATTTCTCGATTTGTCTCAAGAGACTTACATTAAGAAAATCATCGAATGTTTTGTCATGACTAACTCAAAACCCGTTGTCACTCAAATGGAAAAAAGATGTGTCCTTAGTACAAACCAATGCCCTAAGAATGAAGAGAAGAAAAGAATGTCTACGACTCTATATGTGAATACGGTAGGGAGCTTGATGTATGCTATGGTGTGTACTTGGCCTGACCTATACTTCGCAGTTGGGATGTTGAGTCGATTCCAAAGTAATCCTGGATCTGCACACTGGATGGCAATGAAAAGGGTTATGCGTTACTTGGTGGGAACCACAAATTTAACCTTATGTTATCACGGAGGGGATTTGAGCTTGAAAGGTTTCACTGACGCAGATTAGGCTGGAGACGTAGATGGTTATAAATCTACTTTAGGCTACGCTTTCCTCCTTAGTGGTGGAGGTATCTCTAGGAGTAGAAAGGGACAGACTAGCACCGCCCTATCTACGATGGAGTCAGAATACATTGTTTGCTTGGCTGTAGTTCAAGAAGCAGTATGATTGAGGAGTTTTCTTCAACATCTTGATGTTAGGACGCATGTGAATCGTCATGTAGTCATTGCTTGTGATAGCATGACAGCTTTAGGTTACACTAAAGATCGCAAGTATCATGGGAAGACGAAACACATCAATATCAAGTATCATTTTTCACCTACAAACAATGAATGGATGATTGCAATGGAAGATGAAATTTCCTCTATGAAAAATAATCAGGTTTGGGAGTTAGTTAATCTTCCGCAAAGTCATAAGACTATTGAAACAAATGGGTTTTCAAAGTCAAGTGAAAGACAGATGGAACAATTGACAAATATAAGGCACGTCTTGTGGCAAAAGGCTTTACCCAAAGAGATGGTTTAGACTATGAGGAGACATTCTCCCCAGTGATGAGATTTTCCTTTGTTCGCCTAATCCTAGCGATAGTAGTGCACATGGATCTAGAACTTTATCAGATGGATGTTAAAATTGCTTTTCTCAATAGAGAACTAGATGAAGAGATCTATATGACTCAGTCAAAGGGTTTTGAAGTCATGGAATAAGAGCGAAAAGTGTATCGGCTCAAATGTACCATCTATGGTCTCAAACAGTCTTCTAGACAGTAGTATATTCGTTTTCATCAAGTGGTAACCTCACTTGGCATTGTGATGATTGAGGAAGACCACTATGTGTATGTTAAAATGATCCAAGGAAAAGATCTTGATTCTGTCATTATATGTTGATGATATCCTACTAGCTGGGAATGATATGGAGATGATAAATGCCACTAAAGAGTGGCTGTCTACGCTTTTTGATATGACAGACTTGGGTGAAGCAAGTTATGTGCTTGGAGTAAAAGTCATTAGGGATCGTTCAAAGAAATTTCTCGATTTGTCTCAAGAGACTTACATTAAGAAAATCATCGAATGTTTTGTCATGACTAACTCAAAACCCGTTGTCACTCAAATGGAAAAAAGATGTGTCCTTAGTACAAACCAATGCCCTAAGAATGAAGAGAAGAAAAGAATGTCTACGACTCTATATGTGAATACGGTAGGGAGCTTGATGTATGCTATGGTGTGTACTTGGCCTGACCTATACTTCGCAGTTGGGATGTTGAGTCGATTCCAAAGTAATCCTGGATCTGCACACTGGATGGCAATGAAAAGGGTTATGCGTTACTTGGTGGGAACCACAAATTTAACCTTATGTTATCACGGAGGGGATTTGAGCTTGAAAGGTTTCAGAGATTAGGTTTGGAGACGTAGATGGTTATAAATCTACTTCAGGCTACGCTTTCCTCCTTAGTGGTGGAGGTATCTCTAGGAGTAGAAAGGGACAGACTAGCACCGCCCTATCTACGATGGAGTCAGAATACATTGTTTGCTTGGCTGTAGTTCAAGAAGCAGTATGATTGAGGAGTTTTCTTCAACATCTTGATGTTAGGACGCATGTGAATCGTCATGTAGTCATTGCTTGTGATAGCATGACAGCTTTAGGTTACACTAAAGATCGCAAGTATCATGGGAAGACGAAACACATCAATATCAAGTATCATTTTTCACCTACAAACAATGAATGGATGATTGCAATGGAAGATGAAATTTCCTCTATGAAAAATAATCAGGTTTGGGAGTTAGTTGATCCTCCGCAAAGTCATAAGACTATTGAAACAAATGTGTTTTCAAAGTCAAGTGAAAGACAGATGGAACAATTGATAAATATAAGGCACGTCTTGTGGCAAAAGGCTTTACCCAAAGAGATGGTTTAGACTATGAGGAGACATTCTCCCCAGTGATGAGATTTTCCTTTGTTCGCCTAATCCTAGCGATAGTAGTGCACATGGATCTAGAACTTTATCAGATGGATGTTAAAATTGCTTTTCTCAATAGAGAACTAGATGAAGAGATCTATATGACTTAGTCAAAGGGTTTTGAAGTCATGGAATAAGAGCGAAAAGTGTATCGGCTCACATGTACCATCTATGGTCTCAAACAGTCTTCTAGACAGTAGTATATTCGTTTTCATCAAGTGGTAACCTCACTTGGCATTGTGATGATTGAGGAAGACCACTATGTGTATGTTAAAATGATCCAAGGAAAAGATCTTGATTCTGTCATTATATGTTGATGATATCCTACTAGCTGGGAATGATATGGATATGATAAATGCCACTAAAGAGTGGCTGTCTACGCTTTTTGATATGACAGACTTGGGTGAAGCAAGTTATGTGCTTGGAGTAAAAGTCATTAGGGATCGTTCAAAGAAATTTCTCGATTTGTCTCAAGAGACTTACATTAAGAAAATCATCGAATGTTTTGTCATGACTAACTCAAAACCCGTTGTCACTCCAATGGAAAAAAAGATGTGTCCTTAGTACAAACCAATGCCCTAAGAATGAAGAGAAGAAAAGAATGTCTACGACTCTATATGTGAATACGGTAGGGAGCTTGATGTATGCTATGGTGTGTACTTGGCACGACCTATACTTAGCGGTTGGGATGTTGAGTCGATTCCAAAGTAATCTGGATCTGCACCTTTGGATGGCAATGAAAAGGGTTATGCGTTACTTGGTGGGAACCACAAATTTAACCTTATGTTATCACGGAGGATTTGAGCTTGAAAGGTTTCACTTACGAGATTAAATTTGGAGACGTAGATGGTTATAAATCTACTTTAGGCTACGCTTTCCTCCTTAGTGGTGGAGGTATCTCTAGGAGTAGAAAGGGACAGACTAGCACCGCCCTATCTACGATGGAGTCAGAATACATTGTTTGCTTGGCTGTAGTTCAAGAAGCAGTATGATTGAGGAGTTTTCTTCAACATCTTGATGTTAGGACGCATGTGAATCGTCATGTAGTCATTGCTTGTAATAGAATGACAGCTTTAGGTTACACTAAAGATCGCAAGTATCATGGGAAGACGAAACACATCAATATCAAGTATCATTTTTCACCTACAAACAATGAATGGATGATTGCAATGGAAGATGAAATTTCCTCTATGAAAAATAATCAGGTTTGGGAGTTAGTTGATCTTCTGCAAAGTCATAAGACTATTGAAACAAATGGGTTTTTAAAGTCAAGTGAAAGACAGATGGAACAATTGACAAATATAAGGCACGTCTTGTGGCAAAAGGCTTTACCCAAAGAGATGGTTTAGACTATGAGGAGACATTCTCCCCAGTGATGAGATTTTCCTTTGTTCGCCTAATCCTAGCGATAGTAGTGCACATGGATCTAGAACTTTATTGGATTGATGTTAAAATTGCTTTTCTCAATAGAGAACTAGATGAAGAGATCTATATGACTCAGTCAAAGGGTTTTGAAGTCCTGGAATAAAAGCGAAAAGTGTATCGGCTCAAATGTACCATCTATGGTCTCAAATAGTCTTCTAGACAGTAGTATATTCGTTTTCATCAAGTGGTAACCTCACTTGGCATTGTGATGATTGAGGAAGACCACTATGTGTATGTTAAAATGATCCAAGGAAAAGATCTTGATTCTGTCATTATATGTTGATGATATCCTACTAGCTGGGAATGATATGGAGATGATAAATGCCACTAAAGATTGGCTGTCTACGCTTTTTGATATGACAGACTTGGGTGAAGCAAGTTATGTGCTTGGAGTAAAAGTCATTAGGGATCGTTCAAAGAAATTTCTCGATTTGTCTCAAGAGACTTACATTAAGAAAATCATCGAATGTTTTGTCATGACTAACTCAAAACCCGTTGTCACTCCAATGGAAAAAAGATGTGTCTTTAGTACAAACCAATGCCTTAAGAATGAAGAGAAGAAAAGAATGTCTACGACTCTATATGTGAATATGGTAGGGAGCTTGATGTATGCTATGGTGTGTACTTGGCCTGACCTATACTTCGCAGTTGGGATGTTGAGTCGATTCTGAAGTAATCCTGGATCTCCACACTGGATGGCAATGAAAAGGGTTATGCGTTACTTGGTGGGAACCACAAATTTAACCTTATGTTCTCACGGAGGGGATTTGAGCTTGAAAGGTTTCACTAACGCAGATTAGGCTGGAGACGTAGATGGTTATAAATCTACTTCAGGCTACGCTTTCCTCCTTAGTGGTGAAGGTATCTCTAGGAGTAGAAAGGGACAGACTAGCACCGCCCTATCTACGATGGAGTCAGAATACATTGTTTGCTTGGCTGTAGTTCAAGAAGCAGTATGATTGAGGAGTTGTCTTCAACATCTTGATGTTAGGACGCATGTGAATCGTCATGTAGTCATTGCTTGTGATAGCATGACAGCTTTAGGTTACACTAAAGATCGCAAGTATCATGGGAAGACGAAACACATCAATATCAAGTATCATTTTTCACCTACAAACAATGAATGGATGATTGCAATGGAAGATGAAATTTCCTCTATGAAAAATAATCAGGTTTGGGAGTTAGTTGATCCTCCGCAAAGTCATAAGACTATTGAAACAAATGGGTTTTCAAAGTCAAATGAAAGACAGATGGAACAATTGATAAATATAAGGCACGTCTTGTGGCAAAAGGCTTTACCCAAAGAGATGGTTTAGACTATGAGGAGACATTCTCCCCAGTGATGAGATTTTCCTTTGTTCGCCTAATCCTAGCGATAGTAGTGCACATGGATCTAGAACTTTATCAGATGGATGTTAAAATTGCTTTTCTCAATAGAGAACTAGATGAAGAGATCTATATGACTCAGTCAAAGGATTTTGAAGTCATGGAATAAGAGCGAAAAGTGTATCGGCTCACATGTACCATCTATGGTCTCAAACAGTCTTCTAGATAGTAGTATATTCGTTTTCATCAAGTGGTAACCTCACTAGGCATTGTGATGATTGAGGAAGACCACTATGTGTATGTTAAAATGATCCAAGGAAAAGATCTTGATTCTGTCATTATATGTTGATGATATCCTACTAGCTGGGAATGATATGGAGATGATAAATGCCACTAAAGAGTGGCTGTCTCACGCTTTTGATATGACAGACTTGGGTGAAGCAAGTTATGTGCTTGGAGTAAAAGTCATTAGGGATCGTTCAAAGAAATTTCTCGATTTGTCTCAAGAGACTTACATTAAGAAAATCATCGAATGTTTTGTCATGACTAACTCAAAACCCGTTGTCACTCCAATGGAAAAAAAGATGTGTCCTTAGTACAAACCAATGCCCTAAGAATGAAGAGAAGAAAAGAATGTCTACGACTCTATATGTGAATACGGTAGGGAGCTTGATGTATGCAATGGTGTGTACTTGGCCTGACCTATACTTCGCAGTTGGGATGTTGAGTCGATTCCAAAGTAATCCTGGATCTGCACACTGGATGGCAATGAAAAGGGTTATGCGTTACTTGGTGGGAACCACAAATTTAACCTTATGTTATCACGGAGGGGAATTGAGCTTGAAAGGTTTCACTGACGCAGATTAGGCTGGAGACGTAGATGGTTATAAATCTACTTTAGGCTACGCTTTCCTCCTTAGTGGTGGAGGTATCTCTAGGAGTAGAAAGGGACAGACTAGCACCGCCCTATCTACGATGGAGTCAGAATACATTGTTTGTTTGGCTGTAGTTCAAGAAGCAGTATGATTGAGGAGTTTTCTTCAACATCTTGATGTTAGGACGCATGTGAATCGTCTTGTAGTCATTGCTTGTGATAGAATGACAGCTTTAGGTTACACTAAAGATCGCAAGTATCATGGGAAGACAAAACACATCAATATCAAGTATCATTTTTCACCTACAAACAATGAATGGATGATTGCAATGGAAGATGAAATTTCCTCTATGAAAAATAATCAGGTTTGGGAGTTAGTTGATCTTCTGCAAAGTCATAAGACTATTAAAACAAATGGGTTTTCAAAGTCAAGTGAAAGACAGATGGAACAATTGACAAATATAAGGCACGTCTTGTGGCAAAAGGCTTTACCCAAAGAGATGGTTTAGACTATGAGGAGACATTCTCCCCAGTGATGAGATTTTCCTTTGTTCGCCTAATCCTAGCGATAGTAGTGCACATGGATCTAGAACTTTATCAGATGGATGTTAAAGTTGCTTTTCTCAATAGAGAACTAGATGAAGAGATCTATATGACTCAGTCAAAGGGTTTTGAAGTCATGGAATAAGAGCAAAAAGTGTATCGGCTGAAATGTACCATCTATGGTCTCAAACAGTCTTCTAGACAGTAGTATATTCTTTTTCATCAAGTGGTAACCTCACTTGGCATTGTGATTATTGAGGAAGACCACTATGTGTATGTTAAATGATCCAAGGAAAAGATCTTGATTCTGTCATTATATGTTGATGATATCGTACTAGCTGGGAATGATATGGAGATGATAAATGCCACTAAAGAGTGGCTGTCTACGCTTTTTGATATGACAGACTTGGGTGAAGCAAGTTATGTGCTTGGAGTAAAAGTCATTAGGGATCGTTCAAAGAAATTTCTCGATTTGTCTCAAGAGACTTACATTAAGAAAATCATCGAATGTTTTGTCATGACTAACTCAAAACCCGTTGTCACTCAAATGGAAAAAAGATGTGTCCTTAGTACAAACCAATGCCCTAAGAATGAAGAGAAGAAAAGAATGTCTACGACTCTATATGTGAATACGGTAGGGAGCTTGATGTATGCTATGGTGTGTACTTGGCCTGACCTATACTTCGCAGTTGGGATGTTGAGTCAATTCCAAAGTAATCATGGATCTGCACACTGGATGGCAATGAAAAGGGTTATGCGTTACTTGGTGGGAACCACAAATTTAACCTTATGTTATCACGGAGGGGATTTGAGCTTGAAAGGTTTCACTGACGCAGATTAGGCTGGAGACGTAGATGGTTATAAATCTACTTCAGGCTACGCTTTCCTCCTTAGTAGTGGAGGTATCTCTAGGAGTAGAAAGGGACAGACTAGCACCGCCCTATCTACGATGGAGTCAGAATACATTGTTTGCTTTGCTGTAGTTCAATAAGCAGTATGATTGAGGAGTTTTCTTCAACATCTTGATGTTAGGACGCATGTGAATCGTCATGTAGTCATTGCTTGTGATAGCATGACAGCTTTAGGTTACACTAAAGATCGCAAGTATCATGGGAAGACGAAACACATCAATATCAAGTATCATTTTTCACCTACAAACAATGAATGGATGATTGCAATGGAAGATGAAATTTCCTCTATGAAAAATAATCAGGTTTGGGAGTTAGTTGATCTTTTGCAAAGTCATAAGACTATTGAAACAAATGGGTTTTCAAAGTCAAGTGAAAGAGAGATGGAACAATTGACAAATATAAGGCACGTCTTGTGGCAAAAGGCTTTATGTGGGTCGCAATGTGCACAATAATAAGCTAGAAGGGGGGGGGGGTTGAATAGTTTATTAACACTTTAAAACTTTTAAGTAAGTTCCTTGCAAGTTACTTGAAATAAATGAAAAGAGTCAAGTAGCGGAAGACCTTCAAGAAAATTGTTCCAGTGCCGATAAGGACTAGGTAGACCTTTTACTGATTACTTAAGTTCTGTGAAATGGATAATATAAACAATGAAACTAAGCAGTTTAAATAAATAGACAGACAGTAGGAAATAACACAAGTATTTTGGGATGGTTCACACTATAATGAGTGCTACGTCCACCACCAAGGCAGTCAACCTTGGATTTAAATTGTGCACTATGTTTTCCACTTAGATCAATTACAAAGAATATCCCTAATGGATCGTGTACAAAATATTGACTTGTGTTTGGGTCTAGGGAATTAAATATCTGTAAATACAAGATATTTAATTAGAAAATATAGTTAATGGAAGTTAACAACAAGAAGAATAAAGCAATAAATGTTGAAGAAGCGACTTCTTGTTATTGACGAGGACTTCTAGATCTGTTAAGGATCTATTGAATGCACCGAAAAAGACTTGGAGTTGTGTAGATTCGAGCAATTCTTTAAGTGTTCGATTGATTACATAGTTGTCTACGTGTTCCAGTCTTCAATGGCGTATTTATAGCAGTACATCTCAAAAGAATCCGTTGGAGGGCGAAGACTTCAACACTCTATTCATAAATGCATTAAATTCATGGGGTGTCAAAGGATTTTCGTCTTCACGATATCTAGAGCGAGATAATCATTTACGAGATCTTCAAAAGGTGGGCGATTTGGTGTCGGATCGAGAGATAAAGCGAAAGTAGGGGGCGATGCAGCTGCTTTCGAGACGAAAAGAAATCCTGCTTTTCGGAAAGTTGCTTTCGGCTGCTTGACATGTCAGGGAGTGACTTGGATTAATTCAAATAATATACAAAAATAAGTTTGAATTAATCCGGCTAGGGAGAGGACACGTAGAAGCGCATCGGTGGACACGAGGTCTACCGATCTTAAGCTTTGGCGAGTCTTCGGTGAAGGCGAGAAGAGGTCTTCATTCTGAAAAAGTCCTACAAAAACTATACAAGGCAAAGTTCTATACAGGTGCCACACTAATCGTCTGTGACCCGATTAGCCAGAAGTATAAAACTAATGTAATGTCTTGATCGATATAAATTTAACATAAGAATCAACAATCTCCTCCTATTTATATCTGGTCATCATTACTACAAATGAGGGTTTTAAAGCAAACTATTTAATAGATAATAGCATGTCTGAGAATTTTTGTATATATTAATTAGTCGGTAGACATGCCTCTATTGAACAGAATAACACCTCAAATGCAAGGGACTAATCTAAGTGCATACAAGAATAAGAGAGTCAAAAGAACGACACAGATTAGTAGCGGTTTAAATAAATTTAAAGCGAATGTTTAAATTCTAATTTAGATAAACAATAAAGCGAAGAATTTAAACACCATAATTTTTGAAAAAGCAAGTAATCATCGTATTTATAAACAAGATGTTTACATACAACGAGTTTTCAAAAATAAGATAAATACAAAGGAAAGGGAAGAAAAGATACAAAAGCTACCAAGGTCTTTTCCCTTTGCCTTTGTCTGCAGCCTCCTTTTCTCTTCTTTCTCGCTCTAGCTCTTCCAATCTTCGTTGATATTCGTCATCGCATCATTCGGAGTGCGGTGGAGCGAGCGGTAGTCGATTCTTCACGAAGGCGGTTGTTCTCTTCCATCGGCATTACGTTGATAGATCTCATTTGTTTCTCCTCAGTGATGGCGGATCACGATCTCGGTTGGCATTCATAATATCATGAGCGAGTTGCGGCGAGGTTGTTGAGTTCCATAATAGAATACGGCCAGGTGGGTGAGATGGAGAGTGATGGCGTGGAATAACTCGTAGAAAATGGAGCCTATGATACGGCAACCTTCATCTCGTTGAGCTTCGATGTTGATCTTGACATCGGTGAAGTCGTCTTGCATCTGTCCAAAAGCGAGTCAGACATCCTCTTGAAATTGTCGAAGAGTAGTGGCGGTCGGTCGTTGGCCTGCTGGGCTACTCGTAGCGGTAGATATGCTTGTGAGCTCGCCTAGCCGGTAGATGGCATCTAGCAGGACAAAACTTCACATTGGTGGTGATGGGAAGTAGATGCTTGGCCAATGTGAATGGTGTCGGCGAGGCGAGTCTGCAGCTTTGATGGGGCGTTGGATAAGGGAGTTACGGAGGCGAAGAGGATGAGTCTTGGGTTGGTATGGTTTTGGTGGAAGAGGATAGGGTTATAGGGGAGGGTGGAGGTGGAGTTGGTGGGGAATCCAGTTCCATATCAGTGTCAGAATTTTCACTGATGTGGGAGGATTGGGGAATGGGTTCGGTAGAGAACCGAAAGAAGAGCGGGGGTAGAAGAGGGATTTTGGTTTTGAAGGGAAGGTTGAGGAGGTTGAGAGGTTGAGGAGGTTGATGAGAAGGGGTGAAGAGATGCGCTCTTGACGAAGTTCGAAGAGAAACTTAGCGGCGGGGTTTAAAGGCGTGGTGTGGTTGAAGAAGTTGGTTGGGTTTGGGGTGGTGAGGAAGGTGTGGATGGGTCGGTGAGTAGTTAAAGGGAGAGGAGGAGGAGGAGTTGGGGTTAGGCTCCTCGATTTTGAGCTCCTCTGAGGGATAGACTCCTCCGGAGGTGGTGAATTCCTCTGAGTAGATGACTCAGGAGGAATAGATGAAGGGTTGATAGGTATAGATGAAGGGTTGACAGGTAAGGTTTGGGCGTCGGTAGTTGGTTGGGCTTCGGTAGAAGGTATAGTTGAAGGGTTGACAGTTGAGTGTTGGGCGTCGGTATAGGTAGTTGGTTGGCTGGCGGTAGAGGGTTGGGTGCTAGCTCTCCTTTTCTTCCTCGGTGAATAGGAGACTCGCTTCATCGGTAGAGGTTGGAGGGACTGCCGGTGGCTGGTCTTCAAAGGTTTTACGAAGTTTCCTTCGTTTTGGTTTGGGAGTGGGGGCAGGAGTTGGTGAAGGTGGTTGGCTGGATTGGGTAGGTGGCGGAGAGGAGGGTTTGGCTTGGGTAGGTGGAGGAGAGAAATGGCTAGATTGGCCTGGTGCCTTCTTCTTCTGGCCTTCCTTCATCTCCTTTCTGATCCATTTGGCCTGCTCCTCTTCGATTGGAGGTGCCACTTAGGCCTTGTCTTCTTGGCTTTGCCTCTATGCGGACCTTAGCAGCAGCTCTGCTCATCGCCAGCGGACCTTTGGCTTTTAGATGGAGGTCAAGTGGCCACTTGATCGCCAAATTTAGCGAGGCCTTTTGAAGGTCTGCTTGCCGATACATGCGCTTCCATATTGAAGCGGGTGACCAAGATAGGTGCGAGGCTTGGCCACTTTTTCAAGAGAGGCCGGCGGTAGACCTTTACGCATCCGGCGCTTGTTCTCGTATTCGGTGTATTCTTCAAAAGAGGGTGTGAGTTGCTTCTCCTTGGCCCTTGTATACAACTCATCTTCTTTCAAAGAAGAGTTGATGTTAGCATCATCCCTCAAAGGGCATTGATCGGCTGACGAAGGGCGTTTGCAAGTGGGGTTGCTCTTAGCTTTCTCCACCCACGCTTTAGCTCGTCGAAAATGATGAGCCCCAGGTAGAGGTATGAAATACTGACAGTCGAGGGTTGATCTGTTGGCCGATAAACATGTCATGTGCTCTACTCTTGAATAGAGAGCCCTTATCTAAAAGGTGGGCGGTGCGATAGGCGTCAAGAGGGAACAAATTTCGAGCACATCTTCCTTGTGGCTCAGGAGAGTGTCTGCTCCTCTCATGGCTTCCTGGCATGTAAAGCCTCGGCCATGGTTCTTTGAAAGAGCTCCTCAGTAATGCACGCCGATGATGGTGGAGATAGATTTAGCGGTGACAAAGATGGGGCGGCCTCGAATCCACCCACGAAGAGGGTTCATGAGCTCCATTCGTTGATAAAATTCTTACGCCAGGAAGATACTGTAGTTTTGTCATTGAGGCGAAGAGGGGCGAATCCCGAGGCGTCCATATCCTCGCAAGCTTTGGCGGCAGCCTATAGAGTTGATTGATGAAGGTCAATGCACATGCTGAATGTATAGCTTCGGGTCCAAGCGACAATAATGTCATGAGAGGCGGGATAGATGGGATATCTGGAAGGTTGATATTTGAACTTGGAGGAATGACATTTCGGTCAAAGCCTTCCCAATTGTCGCGCTTTGATTTTGAAGTTCTTGCACGAAAGAAAAACAAAATAAAAATTAGGGCTTTTCATCTAGACATCTAAACAAGTAGGAATTTCAAAGTTTTCCAAAATAAATTGAAATTTTCGAAGCAAAAACTTGAAACCTAGAATGTTTAGAGAAACCACACTCGAGAAATGCATAACGAAGTTTTCATAAGAATGAACAATGAATAAACAAAAGCATTTGTTAGTATTCAAGTTTGTAAGAAAAACAATGGCGAATCACTGTATAAACTCGAAAATGACCGTTTGAATTCCAAAAGGATTTTAGGTTGATAATGAAATGCAGAACAGTACATAGAAAATTACGAGAGTAGAGTAGAGAAGCGCACATTGTTGAAGATGAGAAGAAGAAACAAGAAGAAGAACTTGAATTTGCAGAAAGGTAGTTACTGAGAGAGAGAGAGAGAGAGAGAAAAGTTTCTGTTCAAAGGGTTTAAATAAAGTTTGGAAATGACGGTTCGAGGACTATTTAAAGGCGAAAATATCGGTTTTGAAAAAGCGGAACTTAAGATATTTTCTTAAGTACCAAATTTCGCCCTTGACCCCTTTATTGCTTTAGAAACCTCTTTAGCAAAATAGACTAAGTAAGAGTACTAACCTTTAGGTCTTAGGTAAAGGAGAACTTACGTCTTACGATTAGACTAATACTGGGTCTACCGGTATGAAAGAAACATTAACAAAATTTTTAAAATTAAGCAAGAGGATCAATCATACCAAGATTTCTCTTAATAAGCAAAACCCGGTGGCATCCAATTTGTCCGGTTTTGTGAGAATGTACGCTAATTGATGCTCGCTTGGAACATATTCCTGCATCGATGTTACCTCTTTCCACATGATCTTTGAGAAAATGATAACTAATATCAATGTGCTTTGTCTTTGAATGCATTATTGGATTTTTGAGACCGCGAGATAGCTGATGTGTTGTCACACATGATCAGCGCTTTTCGCCTTGATGTTGTAGTCCACTAGTTGTTGCTTCATCCATAGTAGTTGAGAAAGCAACAAATGCTTGCAGAATATATTCTCGCTTCGTGGTTGAGTTTGCCACGGATCCTTGTTTCTGCAAGACCATGAGACAAGTCTCTGCTTCCAAGAAATTGACAAGTCCCATCGGTGCTTCTTCTCGCTCACTTTGCAAATGCATAATCGATCCGAGTATCCAACTAGATTGAAGTTGTTGGATTTTGAATACCGATGCCTAGATTTGTTGTTTTTGAAACATATCTGATGATACGTTTGGCAAAGAAGCAAATGTGACTCCTCGATCTGCCGAAATCCTAGACAAACACAAACAAAGAAACATAATGTCAGTCTACTAGCAAGAAGATAAAGAAGTGAACCTATTATTCCCGATACTTGGTCATGTTCTCTTGCTTTCCTTTCATCTTTGTCAAGATCGGGCAGAGACATTGGAGTTTCAAATCTTTGTCGAATCAAGACCAAACTTTGATTAGTTCTTTTCAGATATTTGGTTTGGCCGATGAAGATTCCGTTCAAGTCCGTTGTATCTCAGCCCTCTAGAAAATAGGTAAGTTCACCCATCATGCTCATCTCGAACTTGCTTTGCATTTTCTCGAATCTTTTACAAAGTGCTTTAGTTAGTTGATCCAAAGATGATGTCGCCCACATAGATTTGCACTGTAAGAGAATGACCTTTGTGCTTGAGGATGAATAAAGTAGTCGATTCTTCTCTCTCACTAATCCTTGTTCAATTAAGAACTTGGATAGAGTTTCATACCAAGCTCTAGAGCTTGCTTCAAAGTCAGAGAGAGCTTTCTTTGTAGACGTGGTCCACAGCTTTGTCCTGAGATGAC
>CM028382.1:73324368-73367013 GCA_013146195.2 Codonopsis lanceolata | reverse complement strand
ACATTGAAACTAGATCTTTGTGTAGCTACTTTTCAAGATACAATAAACAAATGATTCAAAATTAATATATCTTTCATGAATCTTAAATCTAAATCGATGTATCGCGATTCACGATAATGCATTGTGATTCAAAATGTATGTATCCTAATTCAAAATAGTGTTCAACATTAACAAAATTATATTCGACATTTCATCAAACAATTTACATGCATAGAAACATAAAACAATCAAGTAAATATATTTGAATCACACATAAACATAATGAAGAAGAAAAAAAGAAAAATAACAAATTACTAGAAAATTGGTTTTACGTGATTGTTGGTTGCAATGACTTTTGAAACCATCACATAATCTTTCTTTTCGATTATTTTTTTTCACTTCCGCAATCGCCTTATGTATATGCGACATTTAACAATCGCTAGTGCTATCACCTTTGAATATTAAATAGGCCCCAAAAATAGAAAGATAATGTGATGGTTTTTGTAAATACGTGATTGCATTTGTAGTCTAAAATTTGACTAATGTCAGCGATGGTTTTCCATCGCATTTATAAATATTAAATATATAAATATAAAATATAAAAATAGAAAAATAGAAAAATGTTTTTTCGTGATTGTTGGTTGTGATGGCTTTAAAAGTCATCATTTAATCTTTTTTGTGATTATTTTTTCCATTGTTTTTCTTCAATCGCCTTATATTTATGCGATTGTTTTATACCATCGTTGTCATCGCTTTGAATTGGTTGCAATGGCTTTTGAAACCGCCGCTAATCTTCTTTTTAGCGATTGTTTTTTCATCGCTCTTTCCTAATCACGTTATGTTTATGTGATTGTTTTACAATCGCTAGTGCCATCACCGAGACTATAGAGAATTCAATATAAAATTTATTTTAAAAAATAAACAATTGTAAATGCATCTAATGGTTGATACGAAATTATTAATTATTTATTAGAAAATTAATTGTTTCCTTTGTTCCTTAAAGAGTGTCATGTTTACCCCTATCGAGAAAAAAATTAAGAAAACTCCATCTCTACGCTTTCAAATTATCGTTCTCTTTGTCCCAACACACCGTTTAAAAATTAATTGATTATAAATATTGGTGAAATGTGTGGTTTTCTTTAATGCCTTTGAGCATGTGGTTATAATCAAAGTAGGTAGAAAAACTAAGGGTAAAGTAATAAAATGTTTTCCTAAAAGGGAAAGTTTTGAAATAAGACAATTATTTTAGAAGGGACGAAAATTGAAAGGAGGCGATAATTTTAAAATGGATGAGTACTATAATTGATCAATTTTATTATAATACTTAAGAGTTTGTATTTTTTAAGGGTACATATGTGATAATGAGGTCCATCAATTAAAGTAAGAATCAAATTAACGAAATGATCACTCTGAAAAACCTTTATTATCAAGGACAAATTTCAAAGGAAATATAAATCCATAGTAATTCAAGCAGAAAATTTTCTTTGGCATCAATATGAGCGCTGAAGAGTATATAGACACACACACATTATAAACCATTATGGAGACACTTATGTATGAGTTCATATAGTTGAGTACTATTGCTAGCTTATTTCCTTAACGGGCACATGAGTAGAAAAATTAAACATTGTCTATGTGGCAACATATTTTATGGATGTAGATTACTTGATGACATGAAAGCATGATATGACACAATTACATTGGCGAAGTTAGAATTGAATTGTAGGAGTTGGTATTCCGATTAGGTAAACATGGATATTGATTTCCTAAGTTAGATAAATATGAACTATAATTTCTTATGACGATATTTATAAAACCCAAAAGAACCAACCGGTTCTGCCGTAACAAAGTAGAGGTCTTGGGAAATGTCCTTCACGAGCCGCTCGAAGAAAAACTCTATTAGCAACATGATTTAGTACTCCTTCCGTCCTAAAATTATTTTTAACTTTTTTTTTTTGTCTGTCCCAAAATAATTGTCTTGTTTGAAACTTTCATTTTAGGACATAACTTTACCACTTTAACCCTTACTTTTTTCATCATACTTTAATTATGAGCCACATACATATGAGCTTTAAAGTAAACTACACAACAAACTAATATTAATAATCCAACAATGTGTTTTCTTAAACCGTGTGTCAAGTCCACCCAAACGATAATTTTGGGACGGAGGGAGTATTGAATGATACTATCCGTTTAGACAATAGTCCTCGTTGAGAAGAGTTCAACCAAATGCTTTATTTCTGTCCTAGTTGGGAATAAGCATCGGCTAACTCGCCCAAAAAATAATTTTCTCGATATAGAGCACTCTGCAAAGCTTAAAGATAGGAATATTACAAATCTTATTAGAACTTTTATAAAAAAAATACACTTTAATAGCTCATTAGTAATAAATGATATTTTTATACCTTAATTTTAAAGTTGTCTTTTAAATGAAACATCCTTAAATAAAATAATGGATTATTTATCCAAAACGGATGAACTATTATTTGATCAATTTTGAAATTTTAAATGATAATAATGGTCTCTTATATTTGTTCGATGTTTTAAGGAATTTAAGTATTTAAAGATGTTAAAAAGAAATTTTATTTTATTACTTTAAAAGAATATATTTTAGAAAACTAGAAATAAATTTAGGTAATTTTTCCTAAATCGGGGTTAGTTCAGACACTACAACAAAACCGAACATTTACAACGTTTATACCTCGTTGTTTTACTTGAAACGTTGTGTTAGGGGTAATTCACAACGTGCTTTTTCCTCAGAAAACGTTGTATATTGATAGTATTTCACAACGTTTTTGTTGTAAACGTTATTTATATATTTTTATTAGAACGTTGGGAAAACATTGTCTTAAGGTATGCTCACTAACAATGTTGGTAAGTGTTGTATTACACTTGTAATACAACGTTTTTTAGATAAACGTTATAAAATCATTTCCACAACGTTTTATTAAATTTTTGTAAAGTCCAACACACAAAAAAAAAAATAAATAAAGAGGGCGTAAATTCCCAAGACTTAATTTTTTTTTTTCCCACTATTACTCACTAAGACCAAACAACAGAGCTCCCACTTGGGAGCTTAAGCTCCATTTTTTCTATTTTATTACAAAAATGCCATTAAGCTCCTCACTTAAGCTCTTCACCAAAAACACTCTTCCAACAATGCACAGATTCCAACACTTTTACATACCCCACCATCTTTATATCCATTAATTTAATATTTTTATATCTTACTTATATCAACCAATAATTTTGTTTATTCAATTTTATTTACATATTTCTTACATTAATATATTAAATAATAAAAATATTTTCGAAATTAGTAATAAATAAATAATTATTAATAAATTATTTAATAATTATTAATAAATTATTTAATGATTATGTTTATAATTTTAAAAATAGTAAAACAAGTACAATAATTAAGTAAATAATATTTTTTCCCAAATAAGTACAATAATTAGAATAGTAACCACAAATACAACAAGACATAGAAAATTCGAGAACAATACATTAAGTTATCTTTAAAATTAGAAAAATACAACAACAATAAAAGCAAACGTGACATTTCAAGCACTAACAAATTTAGTTACCAAAAGTCTCCAAATATTTTCAATTAGATCATGCTTCAGCGGCGATGTGTTTCTTTATCTTAACCACACACCTTGTTTGAACATATCTCAGGTTCTATCATATGCTAAGCTACCATCGTAATGTCAACTTGGTCATAGTCGAAGCATTTGGAACACGATCAAGTATCTCGCTCATCTTCAACAATCATATTATGTAACACGATACATGCGATCATAATTTTTCCCAAACTACTTAGCTCCCACATGTTTACGGGCTCGATATTGAAAACGTGCTTGTAATGCACGCTCAACATCATTTTTTCGCCTTGATGTTGAGCAAAGAGCTTATGTTTCTCACTTTGTGGCGATCTAATAGACTGGATGAATGTTGCCCATGGAGGATAAATACCATCGGTTAAATAGTAACCCAAGTTATACTGATTACCATTAACCGTAAAACCTACTATCGGAGCTACACCAGTATAAACATCGTTAAATACCGGCGATCGATCAAGGACATTAATGTCATTACAAGTACCTGAGTACCAAAGAATGCATGCCATATCCAGTCGTAGGAAGCGATCGCTTCAAGTACAACGGTCGCTTCCATCCCTCGAGCATATTGACCTTGCCAAGAGACAGGACAATTCCATTCCCAATGCATGCAATCTATACTACCTAACATACCAACCGCGGTCTCCCCAACATGAAGCAAGCGTTGAAGGTCCTCCTCCTGGTCTTCTTAAGTACTCATCTCCAAAAACACTAACCACACATTCAAATGAAATTTTCACGCATTGAATTGATGTTGTTTTTCCAATACGAACATAGTCATCACACGCATCGACATTCCTAAGCAAGCATTCTTATAGCAGAAGGCATTTTGTAGTGGCGATAAACCGTGTTTCCCTCGATGTCAGATCGTTGTTGAAAATATGGAGTATGTTCACCTGAGCTTTCACTAAGGAAGACATGTCTTCGCATCCGAAATCGTGTGCGAAATTGTTGGTCGGTGTATGTTGGATTCTCCGCAAAGTAGTCTCATATAGGCGTCGATGGCCATCAACACGATCTCGCTCTATGTACGCACGCTTGACGACCCCTGTTTCTACTTGGCCGAGGTTACTAGTTCCTCATGATTTGACGCTTCCGACGCCGACGGCGGAGACGCCTAAAATACGTTCTTCTAGTTGTCTTTCAAACAAAGTATCTATATCTTCGTGATCATTGACATCTTCTTCATTTGTATTGGGCATCTGAGAATTGAAACTAGAACTTGAAGACATGATTGTAGTTAGGTATGAAATGAAGTGTTGGGATGATTAGTTGGAGTGTTTATACTACGATATTTATAGGCCAAGGAAAATAATGAAATGTCACGGTATTAATAAATTATTTGAAAAGTTAAAAGATAAAGCTAAAGATAAAGCTAAAAGAAAAGACTAAAGCTAAAGCTAAAGCTAAAGCTAAACAATAATGAAGAGTTGTCGGTACACAATAAATAGCATCTACTTAAACAGTTCACATTACATTAATATTACACATTACATTAATATTACACATTACATTAATATTACAGAATTATTGTGAATTGCAAATCAAAACAAATAGAAAGACAAATTAGAATAATATCTACTTAAATAGCTCACTGCACAACCGAGTGCAATCATCTTCCTCTTCTCGTTGTTTTGTTTTCTTTTACCGAATCTCCCATTGTTTGAATAAACGATCCTTTACGGCCTCATCTCTCTTCCTTTTCTTCCTTCTAGCTTTAATTGTGCAAAGTTCATCCATCGGTTAAAATTGTCATTAAACATTGTCGATTTCATTTGCTTCTTTAACTCTTCAAGTTGAGCCTCCTTAACTTTTCCTTTTCCTTTATTCTTTGAAGCTTTTCTCGCCGGGTGGTCAGCTGAAATGCAGTTGAGGCTTCTAAGATTGAGGAAGAATTCGAAAAATGACCGCTTCATTTATTCGACTTCTTCGAGCCACTACTCCTCGAATTTTGAACCGTTTCAACATTGGTCGCCCACCACTTTGGTATTTTTCGAAGGACTCCCCAAGCTTCCATTAAGGTGAAACGCCTCATCGCCTTGATAAATAATATGTGCCTTGTTAATGACATCATCATCATTCCACCCATTTGCTTTGGTAGCTAAGGCATGGTTAAAGGCTCTCGAGAATTTTGCACGCTCTGACACCTTTCCAAAATGATTTTTACATTGACAACTATTTCGTTAAGACCCTCCTCTTTATGTGTATTGTAACAATCTCGCAACTTTTGCCAAAATTGGGTAGAAGTTTGGTTTGTACCAACATAAACGCGTCGGTAGTCACATTCTCCCAAGATTTACATGCATTTTTTGGTCTCGTTTATGGACCACTTTACTCTTGTTGTTGATTTTCCACTTTGAGGAGTATTTTCATCAACCAGACATCCTCATCCGCCTCTTCAACATTAACCGGTTCTGTTGTGTTGAAAATTGAGGCAAATTTGAAAGGGGGGACTACCGGAACATATTCATGAGTAGAATTTCATCACTCCCATAGAAAATACCCTTGGCCGAACTGTGATTGTTGTGATGAAAAGGTGAATGAGTATTTCCAAATTGTTTTGCGGCATATGAGAAAATGAGGCAAATGATTGGTGCGCATATGAGAAAATGGCAAAAATTTCCAAATTGTTGAGGATTTTGAAGATTTTGCATACCTCCGATATTTGGAAAATTTTGGAATTGTTGTATCAAGGCCGATTTTCGAAATCAAAAATATTATGATAGATGATGCTTGGTTTTGTGAAGTTGGTTGGGGAATTTGACGAGCGAGTATTGATTTGGCATAGATGAACGTGAATTATCTTCTTTTTTCATCATTTTTTACGAGATGAATTACGTGAAGTCATCGATGAAATTCTAAATCAAGAAAAATAACAATACTACAATAATGATATTAATTGACTACTAAATAATAATAATACTATTAATAATAATAATAACAACAACAATACTACTTAAATAAGAACAATAACAATATCAATGGAAATATTAATTACACTAATATTAATATCTATTACCAACATTAATAATAAAAATTATCTTGCCTAGTAAATAATTATAAATTACTTAACAAGTAAATAAATATTAATATCTAAATATTTAATAACAATATTAAATATTGATTAAAAATCAAATTTAAAGAGGTGGAAGAGAGAAAAATAACTAGAAACTTGAAAAATTCGTAGAAAAAGTTTCTGATATCCAAATGAAACAAACCAAGTCTCTATTTATAGGTAAAAATGTGTACTTTAATTCAGGAAAAAAAAATTAAAAAAAAATAGTTTTTAAGGCTGAAAATTGGTCAAGAAAAGTTGGGGTGAAAAAGTTATTCGGTCCAATGAGAAAATGCCAAGTGGAAAGTGGCATGTGAATTGTTGAAAGAGTTGTCGGCTTGTCTCTTTCTTCACCAAAATAATGCTTTTGTTTTTTTTGCCAAACTGTGTCGTTTTGGCTGATATTTATTCCTTAAGCACGAGAGCTTAAGATGCTCTCCAAATACCTTTTTGCTTAGTTAAGCACTCCTCTGATCCTTTGTTATTTGATTGAATCTGATAAGCTCTTGGTTAAGAGCTGCCGTTGTTTTTGGTCTTAGACAAGTCCCTGCGCACACACACACTCAAAAACACCAACTAAACACATACTGACACACCTGCTGTTCCCTTTTCTTTTTTCTTTCTTCCCATCTAAACCCCTCTCTCTAGTTTTATTTACTTTTCTCCCCTCTTTTTTTTTATACTACGCACTGCCCCCTCCTCTTCCTAACGGCAAATCCTTCGGCTTTCCCACGACTGTCATCCACACCTTTCCTCCAACGGAAGTGACCATCCCCTTACCCCTTAATTATTGTTTTATTATTATTATTATTATTATTATTATTATTATTATTATCATCATCATCATTATTATTAGGGTGAAATTCGGGCAGGTCCACTTTTTTTAAGTTTATAACCCCTCAACTATTATTTCAATCGAAAAAGTTACTTTTTAGGGTAAAATGACTATAATACCCTTAATGAATCGAAGGAGCTTGGGTGTCACTTACTCAGTGAACCGCGATTCATCAATTTTATTACATTAACTAGGTTTGTGAGAACCCAAACCCATTACTTGTATAACATCATTATAGCATGCTTAACGTAAGCATTAACATGTTAGAGAATCCATATTGTTCATATCATACTTGCATTAGGTTTGTAATTACGATCATAGTCATTTGAATGTCTTCTATGCGCTGTATGTTTTATCGTTAATGCTTTGAGTATTCATCTTAGCATGTTAGTACTTAACTAAGTCTCATTGGAGTCTTAGTACCTTGCATATATGACTTATAACATTCATCTTGATAATAGTATGCTTGGTTGAAAGTTTAGAAGCTTTGTTGCTTCATTTGAATCTTAGCGTTTGCCCTTGTTGCTTGTATTGCTTGTGTTTCGTCTTGCGGGATGTTCATTTGAGTTCTAGGCCAAGTATTCAAGTCATATTCATGTTTAAACAAACCTTGTTCATGTTCAAGTTGTTCTAGTTTGAGTTGTGTTTGATTCGTTGGCCATTCATCACATGTTTCGAGCCTTGTTTTAACTTGTTTCGGATGTTGTTCGGGTGTGTTTCCGACTTGTTTTGAGTTGGGTTACACCTTAGAATGGTTGCCAATGAGTTTGAGATCATTTAGGACATGTTTAGACCATGTTCAAGGCTGAACCTCGCGCTGGCATCGAATTTTGGTCGTTGGCTCGCGGAACAGTGCTGAGAGCACAACAAAATGAAATTCTTCCATGACCAGTACCATGCGCTCGCATAGTACATGGAGCATGCGACCGCTTTCTCCAGTTTTTCACAATACGTGATTTTTCTTCAATTTTGACTTGGTGACCCATTAACCCATTGAACCCCTATCATTAGTGACCTTAATCCCTCATATTAGGCCCTAACTAAGTTTGCTTAAGCCTTATCCCTTTCATCATCCATGTGACATGTGGATTTCCATTCATCCTCCTTGTGACATGTTGAGTTCCACCCACATTTTCATGTAATATATAAGCTTCCCTCCTTTGTGATCAGCCGCTAAACCCCCCATTACAGCCATTTTCTTCTCTCTCTTCCCAAGCTGATATGTGTGAATGGTGAGGGGAGATTAGTGTGTGTTTCCTTCATATCTTGAGCTCCCGAGTCCCGATTGCCAATCTGAGACCACCAAATTGAAGCTATCGACGAGGGGCACGATTTTATCCGATTAGATTTTGTTCATTTCATATTTTTCCTTGGTGTAAGGTAAACTATTGATTTCCCTTAGGATGTATGCTAGAAATGCCATGCTATCCCCTTTTTCTCATGATTCTCATCATCCTACCATGTGTATATTATGTTTGATGATGATTTGAGTTTATGGGATTTTTGAGTGATATACTCATCTTGTTTTATTGGTCATAAGCCTAGAATTAAATGTGCTCTATGCCTCATTTGGAATAACTATTGTTCTTGGACCATTGACTTTTAATAACTTTTAGAAATTATGGTTCTAGGTTTCCATAAATTATGAATTGATGATAATTCTTGACTATGATTGTTATTTGGATTAATGGCCTAGTCTATCCTATACGAGAACTTAGAAAATGGTTTAGAATGCAGTTAGCGTTTAAACTCTATTGGATGAATTTTTAGAGACGACTCAACGGAGTCCATTTTAGTGAGCCATTGAACAATACCGGCTCAATGATCAATCCCTACGACATTCGAAATACGTTTCACTAAGAATAATAATTCTAGACTTTTGAATTGGATTGACCACCATACTTGATTGTAGATGTCACATAATGGAATGCCTATTTGACATGTTGAGTTCGCTCGTGTCGAACTCAATCCTACTTGATTTATTGGTGAGAATAATTACTTGTCATGAACGAGATCGCTCTTGTCGACCTTGTTCTCTACTTGAGAATTTGTTAAGTAAACACTACTTGGCATTTGCATGAGTCCAGCTGGCATACTTGTCCTTCTACACACACGCCTCTATTGTGGTCGCGGTGGAGAAGTAGCCCATTTGTTGTAACCATTAGAGCGCATTGGTGTGTCTATCCCGAGCATCTCATCGGAAGGTCGATGTATTCACAACCATTTGACACCTCACATTCCAGATAACGCTTGTATGCAGGAACTACGTAGCGACACCTGTTCTCCATATATCCTTATCCTATGTGATTTAATTATGAGCACCTATGTGAAACAATGTGCATCTTGGATATATGATCTATATGCTTATGTGATGATATCTTGCCTTGTATGTTGCATATTGCCATGACATGCATGATTGATAGCTTACAAGTCTTTATGACTTACACATTCCCCTTTACTGCTTTAGATCTTAGCAAAGCAGGTCCTTCTCGATGAGGCTTGCAGTGTTCGTGATTCCTTTATTCCTCTTTTGGTTCGACGTTGCTATTGAAGAGGTGGTTTAGATGTCATCTTCCTTCCTTTTGTAATTTGCAAGGACGACGAGTTTTAAAGCAAGTCATTTAGACTATGCTTGGGAATGTGTATAGAACTTGTACTTGCTTCCTTTATTTAGCTACTTGTAGTGTTATCACTTGTAGTACTTGTAATCCTTTTCATGTCGGCAATGTGTAAGCCGAGCTTTGGTTATCATATTGATTAGTTCACTAAGTATAAGTCTTCCGATGAACATCCTATTAGCTTTTATTTAATTCTTGTCCATTAACTGCTAGCTTGGGTTCCGGCATGTAGTGTCGCCGATGACTTGATTTAATTCCTTAACTGTTATATCAGGAAATGTTTTTAAAATTCCGGCCTTTTGGTGCCGAGGCGTGTTATGTCTCCAATGTTGTGTCACGTCGTTTTCTTAAATTGAATCCTTGCATGTTTATGTGTTCCTTGTTTCCCCCTATTTGAGCAGGTCCGACCCGCTGGCAGTTCCACCTCGGGCAGGGGTCAGTCACCACAGAGTTATGCAGTGCGATGCACGGTTTTAGTATCTTTTTTTTTTTTTTTACAAAAGTTGTTTATAAGAAGAGAATTTTCTAAACTCGTTCTAATTAGGATATTTTAAACTAAACGAAAAGAGTAAATACTAAAATTTATATATGAATGAGTAATATAAAGATGCACATTGAAATTTGCTGCAGAAAACAGAAGTTAAAAAATAAATGTTGTTGTTCATTAAAATATAAATCATGATTGCAAATAATATAATAAAAAAAGGAAAGAAATTTAAGCAAAGACAAAGTATATCCGAAATATCAAAAGCAAAAAAATATAATGGAACAAAGTTTTCTATGAGAATATTATCCAATAAATGTACTCCAAGAGAGATAAAGACATGAATATTTATATTTAAGTAGGTAAAAAGATGAGATAAGATAATCTCAAAGATTGCTTTTGGTATAAAACAATTTATACACTCATTAAGCTTAGTTCACAGAGTAAGGAGGTGTGGGGGAGGAGAGTTGAGAGATTTCTTAGCATGCGAACAACTTTCCTCATGGTAAGACTGAATGCAGCCTCATTCTCAACGCACGTCATTGCAATATTGAATGATAACATCTTTCAATTGGATAAATTCAAACAGTAAGCCTTGAATCCAACATTGCTAGCTACTTTTGATGTCATCTCCTATACATTCTTTGTCACCAACATAATTATATATGTCCATAACATCACCAAACTCGCTCACATATATTTTTGCCAGTAATAAGCTAAAGGATTACTACACAGTAGCTCTAAACTTCGTTTTTCTCATTCATTTGTAGCATGTATGTATTATATTGTAAAACTTGAGAAGAAAAACAACAATTAATCAATTTGAAAAGTAAGAAATTTGAGAGATATATAGTTAAAATTTGAGAGAGATATCGATAAGTGGAATGAATTACGATAGTTAAAATCTCTTGTATTTTTTTTAAGGAAACAGGGACGGCACCCTGTAAGATTTTATTAAAAAATTAAATAAAGGTACAAACTTGAGAGGGACAACCAGCCTTGCCCTTATACATGGGAGGACGGAGGAGCCTGACCTCGAAAAAGAAATTACAAAGAAAGAGATTAAGAAAATCTAATATAAGGGGTTTGGGAGGCATCGAGCTGAATGAGACCCCGGATCGATTGGATAATGTTTGAAGAGGACGAAAAATCTGCATAAGCAGAAGAATCACAAGCCAAATTTGCCAAACTGTCAGCAACCTTGTTTGCCTCCCTGAAACAATGATTAAATGAAAATCGCCCAACCTCTTTAAGACGAAGGATGTCCCGAAAGATATAGATATGTTCCCATGGGGGAGAGTGACCAGAGCAAAGACAATCAAATAGAAATCGCGAATCTGTCTCAATGATGACCTCAGAGAAGCCATGATTGACAAGCCAGCAAATACCAAAATGCAAAGCACGAATCTCCGCAACCATATTAGTGCAGTGACCATAAAATCTAGAGAGGCAAAAATAAGGCGACAGGGCGAATCAGAAGAATTCCACCACCACCACTAAGCCACGGATTACCCTACTCGCCTCATCAACATTCAATTTAAATAAACCGATGCGAAGGGAGATTCGGACCACGAATCGCACTGCTTGAACCCGTTTACGAAGACCAGGTCAGAGAGAGATAAGAGTGGATAGGTTATAGCCGGCTGAGCTAAGAATTTGCTTTAAGTCTGAGGCAATGTTGTTGATGATCACTGAAGGCGGCATTCTTGCATTGTCAAAGACTGAAGAGTTGCGAGACTTCCAAATATGCCAAAGAATTAAAGAAGGGAGAATGGAGAAAAGTATAAAGTTACCATGCAACCACCAGGCATAACACAATTGATGAATAGGGTAAGGCTAGAACGGAAATCCCATCATGTTGTGGAAATGGCGCCAAACAGAAGAGGCAGTATTACTTTGAATGAATACATGATCGAAAGTCTTGACAAATCGAAATGACAAAGCATTTGAAGCTAATGGAAGCCTTTATGCCAAAGACCCTCATCCAATGGAAGCCGCTTACGAAAGAGCCGCCAATGCAGAATGCTAATTTGCCTTGGCACAAGCTTATGCCAAATGAACTTGGAGGATAATAGCGAGGGCCCAGGAGGAGAGATAATGGAAATAGCCGATGAAATAGAGAAGATACCTTTAGAATTAGGCATCCACCATGGACGATCTTCATCAGCACTAAGACAGATACACTGGGAGTGAATATCATTTAAAACCGAAGCAGGAAGAGTGATGCTGGGAGGATCATGAAGGATATCTTTTACACTATCCAAGGGACAATCGCGATGCAGGCGGCAAAATTATTAAGCCAAATATCATTCCAAAGAGAACAATTGCCTTTACCCACAATCCATTTGATATGAGGTTCGGCCAAGCCTCTAGCTTTTAACGAGGCAGACCATATATAAGACCCTTTACGGATTAGCGGCGATCGGGTGCGGCGGGAGCAATATTAGCCATAGGAAAGAAGTCCAAATATTAGAAAGCAGACCAAAACCGCCACCAAAGTTTAACCCCATAAGCTTTGATGGTGTCGACAATCGAGGAATACCCAAACCACCTTGAGAATGAGGCAACATTCGACCAAGATACCAGTGACTCTTATGTTTACCGTCAATCTGACCCCAAAAGAAATTTGAAAGCATACGGTTGATAAGGAGAACAACCGAGGAAGGACGATCAATAGAAGCTATTTGATACATAGTAATAGATTGAAGAACATGGATAATTAGGGTGATTCTGTCAGCCGAGTTGAGGAAAGGACTGATCCATGATTCAATTTTGTTTTGAAGTTTCAAGAGAAGAGTATCAAATAATTGCTTCTTTTTTCGGCCAAAATAGATAGGACAACCAAGATAGGTAAAAGGGAGATTACCCGCTTGATAACCAAGAACATCAGAGATCAACTGAATACGGCTTGGAGTGGAGGAAGGAGCAACAAAAAAAGAGCTCTTAGACCTGTTAATGAGTTGCCCAGACATCACTTCATAATCAACAATAATGTCTTTATGATGCAAAAGAGAGGTCTTACTCCCATTCTGAGAATATAATGATATCGTCATAAAGCTAGATGTGAAATAATAGGGCAACCACTCATAGAGGAGTAAACCACATTTGGGACCAAGCTGTGAAGATTATTAAGGCTCCTACTAAGCACTTCTGCCGAGACGATAAACAGACTCGGAGAAAGAGGGTCACCTTGCCTCAAACCACGAGAAGAAGGGAAATAACCAATTGACTCCCCATTTAAAAGCACAGAGAACCAGTTATCTGATAAAAGACGCCAAACTAAATCAATGAAGATTTCATGAAAGCCAAATTTCCTCAAAACTTGAGTTAGAAAAACCCAGGAAACTCTATCAAACGCTTTTGCCATATCTAGCTTGAGGATGACATTAGAACCCGTGACTTTTTTCCCAAGATGAGACATCAACTCCTGAGTTAGAAGAATATTATCTTGGATGACACGGCCCTTAGTGAAAGCACACTGATTGTCCGAATTGATATGAGGCAAAATGTGAGCAAGCCGAGTAGCAAGAATTTTATAGATAACTTTCAAGCAGAAGTTGCAGAGACTAATAGGCCTGAGATCCTTAAAAGTAGAGGGGGTAGCTACTTTCGGGATGGTGACTAGTAAGGTACTTGACCAAGACTTGGGGAGGGAAAAACCAGCAAAAAATTCCAATATAGCAGCATAGAAATCAGCTTTGATAATGTCCCAACAGCTAGAATAAAATTTACCGGTGAAACCATCCGGACCAGCAGCACTTTCACCACTCAACACACTAACTGCTGCTTTGATTTCCTGAGCATCAGGAGGAGAGATAAGGGATAGATTCCAATCATCAGTAATCATCCTAGGAATCATATCAAGACGGGCATCCAAAAATTGACCCGCAGAGGATGAAGTGAGCTGATCACGAAAATATCGAATGGCTGCATCTTTAATGGCCTGCTCACTATCCAAAAGAGTACCATCAACATCCTGGATTGAGTGAATAAAAAGATGGCGATGGGATTGATTAACAGAGGCATGAAAAAGTTTCGAGTTTCCTTGACCCTCCTTAAGCCATTTAATGCGAGATTTTTGACGCCAAAAACTTTCCTCTCTTGAAAGATGAAGCCGAAATTGAGCTTGGGCTGCCATAAGATTAGCTCGGTTTTCATCAGATTTATTAAGATCATAGAGAAGTTCTTGCTCAAGGACATCCTCTTGATTTCTTGCAGATGCTCAAAAATATTACCAAAAGTGACCTTGTTCCAGATTTTAAGAGAAGCCTTAACTTTTCGAAGTTTTCTAGCAAAGCGAACCATGGGGGGCCTGTTTCTGGAAGCAGCCAAGTATCCTTAACTGTATCCATGAAAGTATCATGAGAGGTCCAGAAATTAAGAAAGCGAAAGGCAGTTGATTTCGGAGAGGCAGATGAAGTAATGACATCAAGAAGGGGAGAGTGATCCGAGCATGTTTTGTTGAGGTGTTGCACAGCTGAAGCATTAAATTTATCAAGCCAAATTGGGTTACATAAAACCCGGTCAATACGCTCAAATATGGTAGCGGATCCACCCCGTTTATTCCACCACGTATAGTCACTACCAATATATCCCAAATCAGATAAGCCAATTTGCCGAGATGCATGCTCGAAATTCAAACCACCAAGACGGTCCCAACCGTTACCTCCAGATTTTTCGGTCGGGCTCAGGATTATATTAAAATCTCCACCAATAATCCAAGGTTCATGAGAGATATGAGAAGCGGGCCGAATGATGTCATCCCATAAGTCTTGGCCACGCAAGTCACACCTCGCATAAACACAAGTAACAAAGGCGTGAAAAGACCACGTGTAATGTTGGATTTTAAGAGAAACTTGCTGATTAGATTCACAATGCAGACTACAAGTGAAACAAGATTTAACGAAGACCCAAATTGAACTTGAAGAATTAGAATAAGAAAACCTGAATCGGAGTTTATGAGTTATGAGTTGGACCTTGGCAGCATCAAGCTTGGGCTCAAAAACCGCAATGAGAGAGATGTTGTGAAGCTTAACCAAACTTTTTAAACGACTAACTATGGGATCATTACCAATTCCACGAATATTCCAAAAGAGAAGTTTAATATCCATGGGAAGATAACGAAGAGGGAGCATCAGAGGGCTTGGCTGCCTTTGAGCGCGTCATACGGTCAGAAGGAGGAATCATGGGTTTATTTTTCCTTGGAGCGTCCAGATTGAGGGCTTCAAAAGAGGGTTGGTAACAATCTTCTTCATCCTCCAAAATATTAAGAGAGGCAAATCTGTTAGGGGAGCATGTGATACCAGGAACTGCATCCACAATGGGATCATCCTGCGTATCGGGATCCTCATGCATGTCAAGATTGCCTTGGTTACTCGAAGGGGCTGGGACATTTGAATGTTGAGCATCCGAATTAGGTGGCTCAGAGCCATGAACATTAGAAGTAGGAGGGGGCTCAGAGCCATGAACATTAGAAGTGGGAACATTATCTTGCACACAATCTGGAATGCCTTGGGCAGAATCAAATTGAACGGGATCCCCATCTTGAACCTCAGCCTCTTTGGAATTTGAATTGCTTGGTGCATAAGTCTCCTTGTTAACTATAGGAGGTGAACCAGTTTTGCCGCAATCCTCAACAGTCGAAGGAGGGGCCATTTTAGTATCAACTTTCTTGGGCCATTTTAGTATCAGTTTTGCCGTTTTAGTATCAACTATCTCTTGTAGGCGATGAAGGATTATAAATTTCAATTGTCTAACATTATTTATAGATCAAGGAACAAATGTTGTTTAGATTAGATAAACATAATTTGAATTTGAAAGAGATTGTTTAGAACAGATGAACATAATTTGAAATTGAAAAAAGATTTGTCTATTAAAATTTCATTATTAATTAATAATAATAATAATAAAGTCATAGAAATCTGCTCATAGAGATTTTATCCTTTTTAATTATGCACGATTTACATGTGATAAAAACTTTTATCGATAATTTTTTATCTGTAAAAACTTTGAAATCAAATGTGATAAAATTTGTCCACAAAAAACCTTATCCTATCTAAAACTTCTATCATTAACATTTTATTTGTAAAACTTTGAAATCAAATGTGCTAAAATCTATCCAAAAAAAAATTATCCTAACTAACCTATCAGCAAAAAACAAAAAAACTTATCCTTACTATCGGCAAAAAAAACTTACAATTTATAAGAGAGTGACACGTGGAAGCATTAAATTCTTCAAAATTTTAAACATTTAACAGAAAGCCGCCACGTGGCAGCAGTGGCTTCTATTTTAGTAATAGTTATAGATTTTTACACAACGGTTTAATAGTTTAATTGCACTGCAGTTCATTAATTTTATTGCATTAATTTTTGCACCGTGATTCAATAGTTTAATTTCCTAATCTAATTGCACCGCGGTTCATCAATTTAATCCGATATTTTTACATCGCGATACAAAAATATAATGAACTAGATCATATATGTTGGTTTTGTTTCGTGGGTGTGTTCTTTTCCATGGTTTTTTAGTCACAGTTAAAGGGTAACTAACTAAGAAAAATTTCGTTCCCGACAACGGAACCACTTGATCACACCAAATTATAGGGTGACTACGCTTGGAAGTCCATGTGGTGGAATGAAAGCTGATGAGTGTAATGTTAGAAATTGGATTAGGATATCTGGCTTAACTGTTGGTGCATGAGTGTGTGTTGGTTCTTTGAGCCCTTTCCGTCTAGCCAAGGATCTGCAAGAAAAGAACGCTGTTAGGGAGTTGGGAGGTTATCCAAGCAAAAGCCCTCCGGTGTGAGAGTCAGTAGAAGTGGATAATGTGGAGCAGAGAACTGGTGTACCCAGTGGCCACTTAACTTGAGTAAGATATGTTGTATGATAGTTTGAGTGAATAATGCCTTACCTTTTGAAGTTGACGAAGCCCTCTATTTATATTCTCCCAAAGCTTGTCTCGCAAGCCAAAGCTGGATGCCACAATCGAAGACCAACCTGTATTGGTCGGTTGAGTTGGCTAATTCTTATTGGTCTATACTATTGTCAGATGTACTCAGTGTATCAGGAAGTTGGTTAGCGGTGAGGAGTACGGCCTGTACAGAGCACGTTGATGCATTCCCAATCATACGACGCCACATGGTATGTGTCGTACTATGATGACGTTTCAATGTTTGACTTTGGCGAGCTCGGGTGTCGACCATGGAATTTCCTGGTTGGATGATCGTCCGTGTTTGGGCCTTCCAGGTATTCTCATGGTCGTTGGTGGCCATGGTCAGCCTATCTTCGATCGACTTATCTGGCGAGTGGTCGTCCTCGACTTGATCTTGGTTATATTGACTGCCACATGTTTTAGATTATTTTTCAATTAGGTGAGGTATACTCAGAAAAGGGATCTACTTGAACGAAGATGGATCTATTAGTCTATATAGGGCGACCCTTATTAGTAGTAGGGTAAATTATACCAAATATCCCCAAACTTTGCTCAAATCTGATATTTAGTCCTGAAAAATCAAAAGTTGGGTACAAATTAATCCCTAGAAAACTTTCATTTGATTTACATCTCCGGTCTCAAACGGTCGTCCCATATTTTACGTTTAAGTTAAGCACGTGGATAGTCACGTGCACTATTTGAGGGTTAAAACCGTGAAGTCGTGAACAGACTGGGTGGGACTTGAAACTGACGCTTTGTGTGCGTGAGAGAGAGAAAGAGAGAGAAGAGAGTTAATGCTATGTTTTCGATCAAGAAATTCGTGGAGTGTTTAAATCTCTATGCAGTGTTAAATCTCATATACGTACACATCGATCCATACAACTTCTCCTGTAAGTGGGTTTTTTCCCTTTTTCACAAAAATCAGATTTTTTTTTCTCTCAATATTCTCCGACTTCACCTGGAATATATTTGTAGATTCTCTCTTTTTTCTGTGTTTTCATTATTTATTGTGCATTGCTCCCTCATTTCTGGACAAAGAGTCCACTTTCAAATGTTGATGATTTAAATGTAATCATTGGCCATTTGATATAATTGGGGTTTTTATTTCAAAGATGAGTGGACTCGAGAATATTATATCGTGGATATGGGGTACGGACTACGGAGTACACATTCACGTAAGTATTACGGGCTTGCAGATGTAAATAATCAAGTATTTTGTTTCAAATCAATTTATCATTTCACAACGAATAACCAGGTGGGTCTCGCTGCCCGGTAGGGAGTCTGGGCCCAAGGGCGATTCGACATCATATCCAAACTCTGTAATTTTCATTTTGTATTTCTATTATTTTTCGACATTGTTGTAAATCCCAGTTTCTAACATCAAATAAGGACTCTTTGCTCGGAATAGATAAGTATATATGTAGACATACATGCATATCATTCTTTTTGGCTTTGAAGTTTAAAAAATTCAATGGTTGTTTCTTTAAAAGAGATAACTATAAAGAGGGGAGAAGGAGTTGGGGGGGTGTGTGGTTTCTTGTTCTCTTTTGTTTGATTGTTTTACAATCTGATATGTATATATATAGGGTTTAACATTTTTTTATACTAGTAAGGTTCACGTGCGTTGCACGTGATGTTAATGATTTTTAAAAAATGATTTGTTAGTTTCTTCATTTTTTTGTTTACTTTTAATTATTATATGCTTTTTTGTATTATAATCATTACAATTTTGAAACTTATAAATTTTGCTGTTGTGCTTTTAGCTTTTTTGATACTTTGTTTTCTGGTCATTTATAATGTATACTTTTAGTCATTGTATGACAATTTGTCCTACAAATTTGTTTTTTTTGTTGGTTATTTTCATTATCTTTTTTTTTATTACCAAACATGAATTCATTCACTTTTATGAGTGTGTTAAATGAAAATAATTCAAATTTACTATCTTAATTAAACACATTGTTGTTGGATGGAGACTTTGTTTATGTCGTTTCTGAAATTTATGACTCCCTATAGAAAATAATATATTATGTTAGAGAAATCAAAATTTCAACCCCAAAGTATATATACTTATACTAAAAATACGAAATTCCTTCAAAGTATATATAAAGCCTCACTTTATCACCCAACCTAAGTTTTGTATTATTTTCATATCTCATTTTATAATTATTTTCTAGTTTTCCCCTAGCCACGACGAAGGTTATCAATCTGACGTTAATGTGCACATGTTATTTCATGTGTATGCCATTTTAGTCATTTTTTGCAATGCTTTCTCTATTTTTATTACCCAAAGAAAAACTTCATTGTTTTTCTTCTCCGGCAATGCTTTCTCTGCATCTTCTCTGACAATGACCTCGTATGTAAATTTTAAGTGAGATAAAACTCAAAAGTGTATTAATGTTTTATTCAAATTACTATATAGAAAAATAAATAAAAATAGAGCGGAATCATATCAAAGATATTAAACTCAAGATCAGATAATCACACTTAGGTGTCAAGGCCGCCACGAATAAGAACCCACCAAAAAATTAAAGACGTACAACATAACACACAAGCATACACCAAGAATTTTCCCTTTTCTCCCTCGTACAACATAATACACAAGCATACACCAAGAATTCCAAATCTCATATTTGAATCCATCACATACGTATACGAAAATGATGAGACAAACCATAGTTCAATCCGTTTTCATCGTCCATAGCTTCAACTCCAACAAATTTCTCATCGACACCGTTGATATTGTTTATGGTTTGATTGGAGTAAATTCTCGATTTTAAACATTATTTGTCACACCATGTTTATCACTACGATTACAAGACATGACATCGCATCACCAAATTGACATGAAATATGGAAATGCTAAAAAAATACATTGTGGGCCAATGTGGATTTGGTGGATACTTTATGACGTTAAAAATAGTAACGAAAAATGGTATGTGCATGTCACATGGAGATTATTTTGGTCATTTTGCTTGGTGCACAAAATGGGAATTGACTATAAATTTAGTATTTAATTAACCATTTAGTATTTAGAATATGTTTTTAAATAAAAATAATTATTTTAATAATTCAAAAATAATTATATGGCCAAATTACAATTCCCCCCCCCCCAAAGTATCCACAAAATTGTATAGTTTTACCCCTATGTAAAGTTTGTCTCATAATGGTATCTGACTTTACTTCCCCCCTTATTTTCCAGCCTACCACTGACGGACGTTAGAAAATTCATGTTAAATAGCACGTGGTCTTCCACGTACGGGGCGAAAATGTCATTTCTCTTATCTGGTTAAGGAGTAAATGTATTAAAAGTACAAACCCTAATCTCACACCCTCTCCTTCTTTCTTCTCCCGGTGTAAGTTCCCATCTCCGGGTCTACCGTAATAGCCGCAATCTCTAGTTAGCCCCACCATAGCCACCACCATCTCTGGGTGCAAGTTCCCATATCCGGCCCAAACCCTTCCCACTCTGGTCACGCCTATCATAACTCTAGCGTCGTCCTCCTTCAATTCTAGCCAAGCTTCATCTCCGATCTCCCTCACCCTCCCCTGCAAAAGTCGTGCTTAAAGTAGAAATCATAGGCTATAGAGTATACTTACTAAAAACCCTTGAAAAACATGCAATTAATAGAAAACCCATAAACCTTATTGACGAGTTCATCAAAGAGAGAGAGAGAGAGAGACAGACTTGAATAAATAGAAATAGTTGTGGGTTTTATTGAAATACTATTCAATTTTGCGGGAGAAAATTGGGCATATGGCCGATATGCATATGGTTTAAAACCAGGGCCGGCCCTGGGCTTAGGCATGAGGGGCAACCGCCCTGGGCCTTCACTGCTTAGGGGCCCAAATTTTATTCCATATCCATTGTATATATATATAGCATAATTAATTTTGGGAATGGGCCAGGCCGCCAGGCCCAAGCGTGAACCGTGTGATTTGTGAACTTCACCGAGAAGTCAGAGACCCAAACGGCCAAACCCAATTCGGTAATAGCCTAATAGGCATTAGGCAATTAAATTTTCGAATTCCAAATTCAGAGATCCAGTTCAGTCGCACTCTCCCAGACTCCCACTCGCCGCCTCGCACAGTCGCATTCTCGCCCTCGACGGCTCGACCCTTCCGCTCCTTGAGGATCTTGAATCTTGATGATGGCGTGAAGTCGTGAAGATCGAAGTCGCTCAAGCCTCAAGGGCTCAACGACAACCATCAAAACGGTAACGCTCTTAGTCGACTCTCACTCTCTCAGTCTCTCTTTCCCTAGATCCTAAATCCCTAATTCGTCTCTCTCTTTCCCTAGACCCTAATTCTCCCGGGACAACGGGCAACGCCGTTGGCCGTTCAGAAATCAGAATCTCAGTCTTCTCGTTCTCACTTCTCTTCTCAGTCAGATTGTTCATTCGTTGTTCAGGTACTTAATTTTTGTAATTTGTAAATTTGTTATTTGTAATTTGTTTGTTTCGATTTCGATTTTTAATTTGTTTGATTTCTTCGAAACTATTAAGGTAATATTGTAAATTGTAATAATTTCCTTATTTCCAAATTCTAATTCCAGTATTATTCTATTCAATTTTTAAGTTTTAATCATTCAATTTGGGGATAAATCGAGATTTTATATGAATTAATGAATATTATCGATTTCTTGGTTTGAATGTTTGAAATTTTGAATGTTTGAATCTTTGAATGCAGGTGTAGACACCCCAAATTCGTACCCCTATTTTATATTGTCCAATAAATATTGTAATATAGACTACTAATTATTTCTTGTATGTTTCAAGAATAAAGGTACGAAGAAAAGATAAATAAAATAAAATGATATGAAAAGAATAAAAAAAAGAAAATAAACAAAGAAAAAGACAAAAAGAAAAAGAAAAAGAAAGAAAATAAACAAAGAAAAAGACAAAAAGAAATAAAAAAAAGAAAATTGAAAAGATAAAGAAAAACAAAAAAAAGCAAAAGAAAACAAAAAGAGAAATAAAAAAAAAGAAAACAAGAAAAAAGAAAAGAAACAAAAAAAGAAAAAAAACGGAAAGAATAAAGAAAAAAAAAGAAGAAAAACAAAAAAAAGCAAAAGCAAAAGAAACAAGACCAAAACAAAAAAAAAAAAAAAGAGAAAAAACAAAAAGAAAAAAATAACCCATTAGCCGCCGGTTGCCCCCCCTTTTTCTTAACCCACTAAACAACCCACTACACATATATACTCTCCCACTCCCTCACTCTGTCTAAGAATCATCCCTCATTTTTCCTCCCACTCACTCTCCCTCATTCTCTCATAATCTCTCACATACTCCCAGCGCCCCAGCGCCTTCTCTCTCCCTCAATACCCAACAAACCCACTCCCTCAATTCCCCCACACGTCCCAAGCCGGCCCACTCACAATATACCCCCTCCACTCAAATACTCCCTCACTCACGCACACACTCACATATATATATATATATACTCCCTTTCACCCACACACACAATAAATATATAAAAACGCACACACAAAAACACACACATAAACACACATCATTTGATTTCAAACAACAAAACCAACCCAAATAAAGCTGTCACTCTGCCCGAGTTGACAAACCCAAGCCTCAAAACATCAATCAAATCAAGCAACAATCCAGTTCAATTCCAGTCCAGTTCAATTCAAAACAAAAAAAAGACTCCCTCTCCCGCAGAGAGACGAGCGACACCACCGCTCAAAGGTAATACCTTTAAGGGCGTATTTTTATTTCATTTGTATTTTTCCTTTTATTTATTTTCAAAAAGTTGCATTTTAAATCGCACAATGTAGCCAATATAAGCCGTTGTCTTGCCTTGATTAGATTAGAAAATATTTGTAAAAGAGCCATTATAATGGCCAAATATTCTTAAATGTGTTTGTAATTATTGGAAGGAGGCAATGAGTCAAGTAAATAATGTAGCCACGAATGTATCTGTTTAATTTTTCCTTGTCAAAATAAGACCTTATTTATTTGCTAGATTAATATAACAATGAGCATACTTCAGCCAAAAATGCTTTGAGACCGAAAGGGCGAGTTGGGTGCCTAGCACATTCCCAACTCATAACTTAGCCCCGAACCCGTTTTCTAAAATCTCGGTTTTCTTTACGGTTTTCCTTTATTTTTGCCTTAAAATAAAGGTGGCGACTCTAAAACTTTCAGATCCAGGTGGGCCAAGCAACATTCCCTCTTTGCACTTTCGCTTCTCCCTAAAAAAGGGAGATACGTGAATTGAGGTGATGTATTCCCATATCCCGGTATCCCTAAACAAGGGATAACTTGATGTGGAAACTCATAGCTCCCATAGCGATCCGATTGGGGCATAAGACTATTTTAATAAATCCATAAGTGGGGGCGTCGCAATATCTTTTCTTGCACTTCTCTATTTTCCCCTGAAAGATAAAAGGGGAGAATGAGAATGAAAAGGTAATGCATTCCCATATCCTGTTATCCCCGAAATAAGGGATAACCTGACATGTGGAAACCTTTAGTTCCCATTTTGGATACAAAATCCACTCAAGGCAACCGAGACACATTCCAACGTGCTAATATAGACAGCAATCCTCTCGCACTTTGGATTTCGTCTTCCCCTAAACAAGGGAGGGTGGAACGAGAGAAGTGGTGTCCCGCATCGCACGCGCACGCCGCACCCCTATCCTGGCGCGGGCGCGGTCGCACCAGGAACCTCATTGGCGACTTCTGGCTGGGAGTTGTTTTATTTTAAATAAAATGAAGGGCTAGACTCATAAAATAAAACCTTTTTTGGCTTTTCTTTGTTTTTGGCTGCAGTATGCTCGTTATATTAATTTACGCATTTCAATAAAGTGTTCCCATTACAGCCGTAGCTATATTTGTGGATATGATCCTCCATCTCGGCCAGCCTCGCTCCGATATACATTCACATGCATGTCGAGAGTATAAAAGAAAAAATCAAAAAAATATAAATATGAAAAAAAAAATTCGAAAAAAAAATATATATATATAAGACGGTCTAAGTATATTGGCTGGAAACTCCATTGATACCCTTAAAGCATTCGAATAGGTGTGGTATCGCCGGAGCATACAACGCCAGCATTTTGGCCGATCAAAAGCCTTCAAACACTATTATATATATATACATAAAAAAAAAATTCGAAAAATCAAAAAAGAAAATATATATATATATATATTATATATTTTACAAATAAATTTCGGGCAGCACAACAAAAAAGCTGGGGCTTTATTTCCGGCTCTATTTTCTTTCATTTATTTCTTTCAGTTTATTTTATTTTTCACTTTATTCTGTAACTCTGTAAATTTGTACATAACTGCATTCATTCTGTCATTTTATTTTGGGGACATAGGACCAAAATTTGTAATTAATAGGGATAGATAGTTTCCCCACTTTTCTTTCTATTTCTTAAAATGGTGTGCTTGCTTGCTCGCGCTCAAACTAAAAAAACCGAGAAAATCCACACAAACAGCAAGACAGGCCAAATTTGTTTTATTTTCTATATCTGTAAAATAAATAAAGACTTTACTGTTTTTCTAGATACCGCACACACGTGCACGCATGTAAATATATTCCGAACTGTTACCCTACACCATGGCCAGCCTACCCCCTGCATAAGTCAACGTTAGAATGCATATATTTTTTCAGGACACTTTGCAGACCGACCGGTTTTTGCATTTTGAATTGTGGGTCGGCCCCTGTAAAAAAAAAATCAAAAAAAAAATGCGCAAATTCAAAAAAAAAAAAAAATAAAAATAAAAAATATATATATATATATATATATATATATGCAATTATTGCGCACAAAAAAAAAACAATAAACATGGGCTGATTTATAATTCTCAGATGCTCGACCTAGACCATTTCGAATGGTGGATCCCGAAAGAGTATAGGCCCTTCGCCTGGGACCCCGACTGGGAGTCGAAAGGCGTGGAATACGTTGGTCCTATACTCTGGAAAAAGAATCTACTATTCCAGGAAAAGTCCTGAGACTGTCAAAATAAAGCAGATGCTTATCCGGTCAATTGTAGGGAACATGAAAATAATAATAATAAAATATTAATAAAAAGGCACTGTGAGAACCCAAACCCATTACTTGTATTATGCCTTAATAACATGCTTGTTTCATGCCTTAACATGTTAGATAATTCTAATTGTTCATGTCATGCTCACATTTGGGTATTATGTGCCTAGTTACTTGAATACCTTCTATGCATTGCTTGCCTTGCCGTTGTGCCTTGAGTGGTTGCCTTAGCATGTTAGCACTCAACCAAGACTTGTTAGAGTTCTATTGTCCATCATAGATGACCTAGAACATTCACCTTGATCATAGTAAGCTTGATTGGAAGTTTGGAAACCTTCTTGCTTTGTTTTGGCCTTAGCGATTTCCCTCGTCTCCCGTATTGCTTGTTTTTCGTCGTGCGATGTGTTCATTAAGTTCCCGGCCTTGTATCCAAGTCATAACCATGGTTAAACAAGCCTTTTCCATGCCCAAGTTATCTTAGTTTCATTGATGTTTGATTCGGGTTTGATTCGTCAACCAATCGTCGCATGATTCGAGCCTTGTCCTACCTTGTTCCGGGTGTTGTTCGGGTGTGTTTCTGACTTGTTTTGAGTTGTGTTAGACCCTAGAATGGTTGCCCATAAGTTTAGGACCCTTTAGGACATGTTTAAGTCAAGTTTTGGAGCCCCAGAAGCCCAGGCGCCCGCATGGATCGAGTGAGGCGCGCGCCCCAGATGCTGAGAGCAATTGAAAACTTGGGGGAAGCCCCAGTATCTGAGGCGGCCGCATGGCCTAGGGTGAGGCGCCCGCCTCACCTGCTGATCAGCTCTACGGGATTTTTCTCCTTCAATCTTTTGTGATCTATTTAGCCACTTAAACCTCCTTCCTAATTGGCCCTAATCCAACCTATTATACCCTAATCAAGCTAGATTAGTCCTAACCTCTAGCAACCTCCATTGGACATGTGGATTCCACCACCCTCCTCCTCTTGACATGTGGAATTCCACCCAAACCATGCAAGGTATAAAAGCCTTCCCTTTGTTTGATCAGCCATTAAGCCTCCATTCCCAGATTTTCTTCATCTCTTTCTTCTCCAAGTTTGTGTGTGTAGAGAAAGGTGAGACTAGTGTGTGTCTCCTCCATGGATTGAGCTCCTGACCTCCGTTTGCCAAACCGAGACCACCGGAGTGAAGCTACCGACGAGGAGATCGATTCCATCAGATTACTTTGTGTCCATTCCATCTCTTTCTTGGGTGTAAGGTAAGCTATCGATTCCCCTTAGGATGTATGATAGATATGCCATGTCCCCCTCTTCTTGTAATTCCCATGCTCCTACCATGCCCATGCCATGATTGTTGATGATTTGGTCTTTTGAGATTTTTGATTAATATGATCACCTTGCTAATTTAGTCCTATGCCTAGAATTAAATGTGTTCTATGCCCTCTTAGGAACAACTATTGTTCTTGGACTAATGGATTTTGACAACCTTTGGAGACTAGGAATTCTAGGGTTCCATATGCCATGATTTGCTCATCCTATTGAATTGGGTCCTATGCTTAGAATTAATTGTGTTCTATGTTCTCCTATGAATATTTAATGTTCTTGGACCATTGCAAATTATCAACCTTTGAAATAATAATTCTAAGGCCCCCTTGAATTTGAATTATTGACAATTCTTGCCTATGGTTGTTAAATGGATTAATGACCTAGCCGATCATATACGAGAACTTAGAAAAGGGTTTATGATGCATTTAGCATCCTAACTCTATTGGATGAATTGTTAGAGACGACTCAACGGAGTCAAGTTTAGCGAGCTATTGAACAATACCGGCTCACCGATCAATCCCTACGACGTTCTAAACACGTTTCCTTAGAATAATAATTCTAGACTCTTGAACTTGGATTGATTACCTTGCTTGATCTTGAATGTCATATTATAGAATACTTAATTGACATGTGAGTTCGCTCTTGTCGAACTCAATCCTACTTGGTTATTGATGAGAATAATTTACTTGTCATGAACGAGATCGCTCTTGTCGACCTCGTTCTCTACTTGAGAATTTTGTTAAGTATACATTACTTGGCATTTGCATGAGTCCAGCTGGCATACCTGTCTTTGTTCACACACGCCTCCACTGTGGCCACAGTTGGGAAGTAGCCCTTCTTGTAATCATTAGAGCATCATTGGTGTGTCTATCCCGGGCATCTCCTCGGAAGATCGATGTACTTACACACATTCGATACCCGCACATTCCCGATAACGCTTGTATGCAGGAACTACGTAGCGGCCCGGCTCTCCATATATCCTTATCCTATGTGATTTAATTATGCGCACTTATGTGTAACAATGTGCATCTTGGATATATGACCTCTATGCTTATGTGACGATATCTTGCCTTGTATGTTGCATATTGCCATGACATGCATGATTGATAGCTTACAAGTCTTTATGACTTACCCTTTCCCCTTTACTGCTTTAGATCCTAGCAAGACAGGTCCCGCTCGTTGAGATTGCTGTGTTCGTGCCTTGTTCCCCTTTTGTTTCGCCGTCGATATTCGAAGAGGTGGTTTAGATGTCCTCTTCCTCTTGCTTTGCATTTTGTAAGGACGACGGGTTAAAGCAAGTCAACTAGACTATGCTTGGGTATTTGTATAAAACTTGATATTGTAACTCTTGTCAACTACTAGTAGTTTCTTCACTTGTAGTATTTGTAATCCTTTTGTGCCGGCATTGTGTAAGCCGAGCTTTGGTTACCTTGTTATTATTCCACTACGTATTAGTCTTCCGCTGAGCATGCTATTAGCTCCTACTAATCCTTGACCATGAACTGTTAGCTTGGGTTCCGGCATGTAGTGTCGCCGATGACTTGGTTATATTACTTAATTGTTTTATCAGGTTTGAAAAGTTTTAAAAATACCGGCCTTTTGGTGCCGAGGCGTGCTACGTCTCTAATGTTGCGTCACGTCGTTTTTATAAATTAAGTCCTTGCATGTTATTTGTTTACTTGTTTCCCTTCCTATTTGGGCGGTCCGACCCGCGGTTCCATCTCGGCCCGGCCGGTCGCCATGCACGCCAGATCTAAGCCAGATAGCCTCCATCCAAATTTTTCGATACCTACCAAACCCCATTTTCCTCAGAAACCTGGCCCGAACTTGGAAAGGCAGAGATAGTACTCGCCAATTGAAACAGATCGGACATGGGCGAATCGGCTCATAAAGTATGTATCAAGCGGTAGATGGCAAAAAAAAAAAAAATGAACAATCCGCTACAGTCCCCCAAGGAGCATCAGCCTTCCATGTCCCTCCATATCCAATTTCCTCAGCCAAACACTAACCCACCAAATACTGCCACTACCCCAAATCTCAATCCTCCACCAAGTCCATACTACCCAAATATCAGCCTTTACCCGTCCAATCCACCATATCCTTCCCCAAGCACCAAAGCTCCTCAAAGCCCAAATGACCTCCATGTTCCCTTAACCAACCCACTCCAGAACAGCCCAAATATGGACCCACAAAATTATAACCCGCCAGGCCAAGTTACCACTTATTTACCTTATAATGATCCTGGCCGCCCAGCCGAAACCATCCAAAATCCACCAACCCAAAACCCTTATCCTACCCAAGCTCCACCAACCCAGAATTCACCATCCCAATATCCATATTCAGCCCAAAACCCTTACCAGACACCACAACCAGAAATTAACCCAGCCTTCCCTAACCCTGCCAGCATCTACCAAAACCCAACTCTTCCGCCCGCCAAAATGGAGGCTGACATCGAAAATTTGAAAGTCATGATGCTCAAAATTCTAAACCAAGAAGTTTCTAATGAAAATTTGGGGAACAGCTTCCTGGGTATGTTGGATAAAGGCACTTCTGAAAAAAAAAAAAAAAAAAGCTCCCTGTTGAGTTTGGATCTACTTCTAATAAACCTCTGCAGAACTAGTATGCTACGACCGGCCCACTTTTGACGCCCGCAGATCTGTGGACTACTTTGGATATATTCCCCCTATTCCTTTCCCTAGCCTTACGGATTTGGTCATCTACCAATCCGCTCCCTAAAATTGAGTACCCCTATTCCTTTCCCTAGCCTTACGGATTTGGTCATCTACCAATCCGCTCCCTACAATTGAGGATCTTAAACCCCAGGTCCTCAATAATGTAATAAACCCTGTACGTTGTGCTTTTAATAATAATCTAAACGTCTTTGCTTATTTCTTAGTTGCACCTGCATTAAAAGACACATTAAATAATTATAATAATGAGTCATTTAAAAGGACCCAAAAGATAAAAATTTTGCTTGAGCTTGTAAAGTCAGTAGAGCCAGAGACATCATCAACAGCAACTGAAGACTGATCCACTATCAATCTGGGGCTGGACAAGGAAATCAAAAGAAGTCAGAATCGGCAATTACCTGCAAGGTTCCAAAAGAACACCACCCATGGATCCTTTCAAAAAGTTTGTGGACATGCTGGTTCTATGAAGATGTGTCAGGGCTAGACCCAGCCATAGCCAAACACCGGACCCTCATATATCCAGATGCTCAGCCAATCAGACAAAAGCTCCACCGCATCAAGTCAGAATGGTCACTACAAGTGAAAAAAAAAAACATGAAACAGCCGCACGTCAACTTCATTCGGGTAAAAAAAAATAATAAATAAAAAGAGCAAAATAAATAAATAAATAAAAAGAGTAAGAAGAAAAAAAATACCCGATCTGGCTGTCCAAAAATAGTGACCATTCCCAAATCCAACAACGACATGCTGAGTTATAGCCAAATCAAAGGCAGCAGGAGACCAAGAAAAGACTTCATTCACCACCCCTTTGGGGTAACCTACTGCTATCATATCATGTCGTCTGAGCTAAAAGATGTCGGGGCTACTTATCAAAGGTTGCTACCCTTCTCTTCCACGATGTGTCGTATATTGTCAAAAGAATCCGGTCAGGAGATGTCATACTCCCCACAAGCCAAGAAAGAAGACCTTGTTCAGCCTCCAATCTCAACAAGTTCAAAAGGTATGGTGCTCGATCTACTCTATCCGGCAAGTGCTTCCCTCTCCAGCCCGCTAGGCTGAAAACCCGAAAGGGCGGTCTAGGAAAAAATTAGGGCGAAAAGAAAAAAATAATAATAAAAAAAGCCCGCTAGGCTGAAAACCCGAAAAGGGCGGTCTAGGCAAAAGTTAGGGCAAAAAGAAAAAAATAAAAATAAAAAAAAAAGCCCGCTAGGCTGAAAACCCGAAAGGGCGGTCTAGGCAAAAGTTAGGGCGGAAAAAAATAAAATAAAATAAGGGCTCGCTAGGTTGAAAACCCGAAAGGGCGGCCTAGGCAAAAGTTAGAGCCAAACAAATAAAAATATATATCAGGAGAATAAGGAGAGGGAAGACACTCTTTGAAACCTCGGCATCCTATCTCTCGTCTTCAGCAGGCAAAGAGGCTCGACTGACAGAAGAAAAAGAAAAACCACGACATAAGCTCACAATAAAATACTAAAATATAATATTACGGGTCCTAAGGTGCAACTTAGGAATAATTAAGAAATTTAGATTATGCATTAATGGCATGTACATATCTATTATTGCCTGTACCCCCTTTGTTTTCCCCAAAAACAATCATTTTCTTGCAGCCATAGCCCCGAGCGGTCCATCAGTGCCTGCGGCGTCCACCGAGCCGGGCTCATATACTCCTTCTGCGAGGCGAAGAAGAAACCCTAGACTCATCAGCATGAGAGCCCCAGAAGTGTCCTCATCCTCATCATCAATGTCCCCATTATCCCGGATAGAGATGCTGCCTGGTACCATGATATTTCGGCTCCAACCATCATCTGGCTGGCGTCGATCGCAAAAAGAAAAAAAAACCTACAAAGGAAGCTATGGGCACGGACTAAACAGCCACAATGCACCGAAAGAATAAGAGATTCAACCATCTTTCCGTTCCAATATCACCCAAAAAGCCCGCTCTTATCCAAAAGTGTATTCTCAAAAAAACCCTTTCTGCAAAGTACAGCGTGCTATTACATTTTAGATGTTTGGCATAGTTTTATTTTCTGTGTGAATTTATTTTTGCATGTGTAACATACTGCATCGTATACATTATATTGCATTATTTCATAATGTTTGTACAAATTTCTTTCACAGAAAAAAATAAAAAAAGAAAAAAAAAAGGGAAAAGAGATACTAATGTTCGCAGGAACTCAAAGCTAATGTGCTCGGGACGAATGGCTTCTGGGAAGACCACCACCCCTGACTCTGGGACCCGTTGCTAATCCTCGACCTCTGCCCCGGCCGCGGCTTGATCCGTCATCATCATCATCATCATCATCATCATTATCATCATCATCGTCGTCATCTCGACGTCTGGATCGCCGCACTGAGCTGCTCCCTGCGAACCTAAAAAAAAAAAAAAAACAACAACGGGGTAAGTTCTCTACCCTTATCTCCTTCTCTGTACAGTCCTTTGAGTCAATAATGAACATATCACATGTTTTATACTTCATTTTTTTTTACAATAAATTCTTTTAATAAAAAAATAATAATAAAAAAAAATCTTGTTCATAACAAAAAAAAAATACAATAATAATAATAATAATTCTTTAAATGGTCACATACTATTTTCATACATGTGCATAAACTTACATGTACATAAAAATCATTCTTTTTCAAAATCCAAAAAAAAAAAAAACCATAAAAAAAAAAAACAATTCATTTAGGCAATTAATATTGCATCTTAACGTACATATTATAACTGCATTCGTCACGTGCATGATAAAATGAGGAAAATTCATACATCATCTTATAAATGTTCTGCATTGCATCTGCATCGCATAAAATAATTCATGCATTCATATTGAGCATTTCATTTGTCCAATAAGCTGCCATAGAGGTACGACAAAAAGAAGGTAAAGTATCACCAATCATCAAAATAAATATCTTTGTGGTATTTACTATACCCCTGCAGCATTTGCATGCTTGGAAAATAAAGCTAAGGGCATGAAAAATATCTGTTTTGTCCCATTTTTATCCAAAAATATGCTCGAAAAGTGTCTCGAAAAAATTAAATTTATACTCCGAATATTCCGTTTCGCAATCCTATTGCATGCAAAAATGTAATTTAGTGTAAAACATGCATCACATAGCCTCATTTGCATTTAGAACATAAATCATGCATAATAGGGTCAAATAGTGACCACTATTTCAAATCATGCATCGCAAAAATAAATCATAGAAATTACATATATTAGCACTCAATTACATCATTTAGGCATAAATAGGACATGCATAAGCATCACTAATAAAGTCAAGAATGCTCCAAAAGTCCCAAACAGTGCAGGCATTTAGCAGATCAAAAAAAAAAAATCAAAATCAAAAGAAAAGAAAAAAGAGCAAGCAAGAATAAGATTCCCAGCATCAGGCCGAACTACGTTTGGTATGATTCCTTGAAAAAGGATACGTAGGCAGCCTACATCAGTAGGTCCGACCATCACAATCATAAAACAGAAAGAAAAAAAAAAGAAATTCCCCAAAGAAAGAGTGGCGAAATGTCGAATCTGGCGACCACCCTGGACACAAAAAGGTAAGTCAGGTACAATATTCCTACCCTGACTTTAGAATAATTTCCTTTTTAGGAAAAATTGTTTTATTCAAATAAAAGAAAAACTCTTTTTCAAATTGAGTTTTGATTTCAAACAAACACAAAAAAAAAAAAAAAAAGAGGAAGGAAAAAGAATATTTTCCACTGCACAATTTTCGAAAATACTTGAAGAATGATCAATTTGTCGTGTTCGGCGACGGATCTTTAGTCAAGCACAATTTTCTGATATCTGAAAATTTTCGAGTTATGTCTGGAAACAAGACAGCGATCAAGGCCCAGACATACCTAGAAAATTTTCTTAACACATTTCAATGCCAAGGTATTGACCGGTTGAAATTGTGGTAACAGAAAAGCAATGCTCGGCAATGGATCTTTAGTCAAACACAATTTTATGATATTTGAAAGTTTTCGGATTATGTCTGGAAACAAGACAGCGATCAAGGCCTAGACATAATTAGAAAATTTTTCTTAACACGTTTCAACTAGTTAAAAGGTGGTAACAGAAAAACATTCAAATTTTCATACCGTATTTGACAACGGTTTCGGACCGTAAGAATACGACTTTTTCGAAAACACAAAAATCTTTTTCCATTGTAGTTTAAGGTTTTGGCCTGAACTACGCAGTCGATTCCTTGAAAAGGATACGTGGGCCCTACATCGAGGGTCCGACCATTGCAACATAAAAATATTTTCTTATCTCGAATTTGGGAGTCTATCTTATCAACGATGTTCGTTTCTTGGTAAGCTTGCAGTAAACTCCATCGTTGAGGGGCTCTGTAGACACCCCAAATTCGTACCCCTATTTTATATTGTCCAATAAATATTGTAATATGGACTACTAATTATTTCTTGTATGTTTCAAGAATAAAGGTACGAAAAAAAGATAAATAAAATAAAATGATATGAAAAGAATAAAAAAAAGAAAATAAACAAAGAAAAAGACAAAAAGAAAAAGAAAAAGAAAGAAAATAAACAAAGAAAATAAACAAAGAAAAAGACAAAAAGAAATTAAAAAAAAAGAAAATTGAAAAGATAAAGAAAAACAAAAAAAAAGCAAAAGAAAACAAAAAGAGAAATAAAAAAAACAAGAAAACAAGAAACAAAAAAAGAAACAAAAAAAGAAAAAAAAAACGGAAAGAATAAAGAAAAAAAAAAAGAAGAAAAACAAAAGAAAAAGCAAAAGCAAAAGAAACAAGACCAAAACAAAAAAAAAAAAGAGAAAAAACAAAAAGAAAAAAATAACCCATTAGCCGCCGGTTGCCCCCCCTTTTTCTTAACCCACTAAACAACCCACTACACATATATACTCTCCCACTCCCTCACTCTCTCTAAGAATCATCCCTCATTTTTCCTCCCACTCACTCTCCCTCATTCTCTCATAATCTCTCACATACTCCCAGCGCCCCAGCGCCTTCTCTATCCCTCAATACCCAACAAACCCACTCCCTCAATTCCCCCACACGTCCCAAGCCGGCCCATTCACAATATACCCCCTCCACTCAAATACTCCCTCACTCACGCACACACTCACATATATATATATACTCCCTTTCACCCACACACACAATAAATATATAAAAACGCACACACAAAAACACACACATAAACACACATCACTGCTGATTTAAACAATAAAAAACCCAAATAAAATTTGTCACTTCTCGAGTTGACAAGCCCAAGCCTCAAAACATCAATCAAATCAAGCAACAATCAGTTCAAATCCAGGTTCAATTCCAGTCAGTTCAATTTAAAACAAAAAAACTCCTCTCGCAGAGGACGAGCAGCAAACCACCACTCTAAAGGTAATACCTTTAAGGGCGTATTTTTATTTCATTTGTATTTTTCCTTTTATTTATTTTCAAAAAAGTTGTATTTTAAATCCGACACAATGTAGCCAATATAAGCCGTTGTGCTGCCCGGGTTAGATTAGAAAATATTTTGTAAAAGAGCCATTATAATGCCCAAATATTCTTAAATGTGTTTGTAATTATTGAAAGGAGACGGCTGCGAGTCCGTAAATAATGTAGCCACGAATGTATCTGTTTAATTTTCCCTTGTCAAAATAAGACCTTATTTATTTGCTAGATTAATATAACAATGAGCATACTTCACCAAAAACGCTTTGAGACCGAAAGGGCGAGTTGGGTGCCTAGCACCTTCCCAACTCGTAACTTAGCCCCGAACCCGTTTTCTAAAATCTCGGTTTTTTTCGGTTTTCCTTTATTTTTGCCTTAAAATAAAGGTGGCGACTCTAAAACTTTCAGATCCGGTGGGGCCGCAACATTCCCTCTTTGCACTTTCTGTTCTCCCTAAAAAGGGAGATACAGGGAATGGAGAATGATGTATTCCCATATCCCGGTATCCCTAAACAAGGGATAACTTGATGCGGAAACCCATAGCTCCCATAGCGATCGATTGGGCCATAAGGCTATTTTAATAAATCCATAAGTGGGGCGTCGCAATATCTTTTCTTGCACTTCTCTATTTTCCCTGAAAGATAAAAGGGAGAATGAGAATGGAAAGGTAATGCATTCCCATATCATGTTATCCCGAAATAAGGGATAACCTCGACATGTGGAAACCTTTAGTTGCCATTTTGGATACAAAATCCACTCAAGGCAACCGAGGCACATTCAACGTGCTAATATAGAAGACTCCTCTCGCACTTTGGATTTCGTCTTCCCTAAACAAGGGAGGGTGGAGCGAGAGCGGTGGTGTCCCGCATCCGCACGTACGCCGCACCCCTATCCAGGGCGCGCGGGCGCGGTCGCACCTTTGAACCTCACGGCAGGCACCAACATCATAAGCGGTTACAAGTTACAACTCCTTTTTTCCATATTCCAATTTCAGTGCTATCGAAATCCTTTTTTTAATATGTTGCCTAAAAGCATCTTTAAGGAAGTGAAAAAAAAAAAAGCAGGAAAACGGGAAGAACAGTTTGTAGAATCGCAAAGAGGGGCTATTCATAAATTTGTTCTAAAAAAAGTAGGTCCTTCTATTGACGGATTGGATGATGGTAATTCTGAACCATCTATTGAGAATGATGTTAATTTGAATGATGTTAATTTGAATGAGAATTTAAACGATGAAAATCATATTAATCGAAATGATGTTAATTTGAATGAGCCTATTCTTTGTAACAAATGCCTCGAGATACTAGGAATTTAGGCGTTGATGATCAACCGTTCCCTCTTTGGATATTTATGATCCTAGAAATTGGGATAATCTTGACAGTAAAACAAAGGATATTTTGGTTGAAAAAGAGCCTATAAGGGAATTGAATCTTGTGTTTCCTATGGATATTACTTCTAGACATTTTTCATATTCTTATTATTCTAGAAAGTTGAGTAATGGGGAGATTAGTGATAGAAAATGGTTGATTTACTCTAAACATGTTGATAAAGTGTATTGTTTTTGTTGTAAAATTTGTTCAAATCGATGGGAACAAAACTTTGTTAGCTAATGATGGAATGAGGGATTGGAAGCATCTTAGTGAAAGGCTTAGACAACATGAGAATAGTCTTGACCATATGACCACCATGAACACTTGGTTTGAACTAAGAGTAAGATTAAAGAAAAATCAAACAATTGACCAAGAATTGCAACAAGAAATTGCAAAGGAGAAACAACGTTGGAGGCAAGTTCTAATGAGAATAGTTTCTGTTGTTAAATGTCTTTCTAAACATAGTTTGGCTTTTCGAGGATCAAATGAGAAACTCTACCAAGACAACAATGGTAATTTTTTAGGACTAATTGAGATGATTGCTGAATTTGATGTGACAATGCAAGATCATGTTAGACGTATTCAAAATCAAGAGATTCATTATCATTACCTTGGTCACAAAATTCAAAATGAGCTGATTTCTATTTTGGCTACTAGTGTTAGAAGTTCAATCATTGGGTTGATTAAAGAAGCAAAATATTTTTCTATAATTCTTGATTACGGATGTGAGCCATCAAGAACAAATGACTTTACTCGTACGATGTGTGAATGTGTCGAGTAACAAAATAAAAATAGAAGAGTACTTTTTAGAGTTTTTGAAGGTGGATGATACATCAGGTTTGGGACTTTTTAATGAATTATTAAAAGCATTTAAGTCTCTTGATCTTAATGTTGATGATGTGAGGGGTCAAGGTTATGACAACGGTTCTAATATGAAAGGAAAACACCAAGGAGTTCAAAAGCGATTGCTAGAAATAAATCCAAGAGCTTTATATATGCCATGTGCTTGTCATAGCCTTAATCTTACTCTTAGTGATATGGCTCATTCTTGTGTTAAAGCTGTTTCATTTTTTGGAGTTGTGCAACGTATATATACATTATTTTCGAGTTCTCCTAAAAGATGGAAAGTTTTACTTGATAATGTTTCAAGCTTAACAGTTAAATCATTGTGTAATACTCGTTGGGAGAGTCGAATCAAAAGTGTTAAAGCTATTAGATTTCAAGCTCCTCAAGTAAGGGCAACTTTGTTGGAATTGAATAATTCTTGTGATGATGCCAAGTCAAAGAGTGAAGCGGAAAGCTTAGCAAGTGCACTAGAAAGTTTTGAGTTTTTACTTGGTATGGTTATTTGGTACGATATTTTATTTGCTATTAACATGGTGAGTAAGAAGTTGCAATCTAAATCTATGTGCATCGATGCTACCTTGAAGCATTTGGAAGGAGTAATGTCATTTTTTGAAAATTATAGAAATGAAGGGTTTTGCTCGAGCATGAGTACTGCTAAAAGCCTTGCATTAGACATGAACGTAGAACCTATATTCCCAACTAGACGTCGTATTGTAAGGAGAAAACAATTTGATGAAAATGATCATGATGAAGAAATACAATCGCCTGAGGAGTCATTTAGAGTTGGCTACTTTTTAGTTCTTGTTGATATGGCAACTACTTCTTTGCAAAAGAGATTTGAGCAATTAAAGACATTTGAAAGTATCTTTGGGTTCTTATTTGATTCAAATCATTTGAAAGCATTGGATGAAAATAAATTAAAGGAATGTTGCACTAATTTTCATACAACTTTTTCTCATGATAGTTCGTCAGATGTTGATTTAGAAGATCTTTTTTCTGAATTAAGAGTATTGCAAATGACACTGCCAAATGCATTAATGTCAGCACTTGAAATTCTTGAGTTTGTTAAGGCTGCAGATTGTTACCCAAATGTTTCAATTGCTTATCGAATCATGTTAAGTGTGCCTGTAACAGTAGCATCAACAGAAAGAAGTTTTTCAAAGTTGAAGTTATTGAAAAACTACTTGAGATCATCAATGGCACAAGAAAGGTTAAATGGTTTGGCAATTTTATGTATTGAGAAGGATATGCTTGATAATGTTGATTATAATACTATTATTGATGATTTTGCTTCTAGAAATTCTCGACGAAATTGTTTTCTATGATTACTTGTGTGCTTCTTTGTTTTTGTAGGCGATATGTGATGACATTGCAACATACAAGATAATTTCAAGATGATGGAAGGCTTTGCAAGTTGATGGAAATTTTAATTTGAAATTCGGTGTATTTTTGAGATTTGTAACAAAAACACACTAATTTTTGTTAAATGCAATTAAACGTGTCTTTTGAAGTATGAAATTTATATTATATGTATTCATATATGGGTATTATCAATTTTTTGGGGCCCTTATTTATTCATTCGCCCCGGGCCTATAAAATGTCAGGAACGGCCCTGTTTAAAACAAAGTATCAAAATTGAGAAGATGTTGAAGAAGCTATGACTTTAGATGATTTTGACCTCATAGAAGCTGTCATGGCTGTCAGGTTGGTTTATTTAAAGAATTAGGAGAGATAAAGTAAAGGTAAAGTCATGTAAGAGGATGAAGGGGGATGAGAAATTGATTGATTTCGGTGGTGGATGGGTTTCACCCGAAAAGGTGGGTACGTGGATCCAATTTCATACATAAAATTGAAGATGGAGACATGTAACTATGTGTAAGAGTTTTTTTTCTTCATATCTTTCGTTTACTTTGTTTTCACTATCAAGATAAGAAAATTGACAATGAAATGGAAAAATGCATATCTATCATCTGGGTTAAGAGAGACATTTAAGAGAAAATTTGGAGGGAGTTGACAAAACCAAGATCGGGTTATGGGTTAATTTTTGTTGTGGAAAGTAAAGATCGAAAAAAATGGTTGGTCTTTTCTCTATATTTTCTTTCGGTAGGAAAAAATGGAATTATGGACCCCACTCAATTTTAACATTTGAACTTTAAACACCTCAAAAATTTACATCGAGTTCCTAATATTTCACTCGAGTTAATATCGTGGAAGACCACGTGTTATTTAACGTGACCTTTCTAACCGTTGTCGCGGCTAGGGTGAAAAATATGAAAAAAAATATAACGTCAGATATCATTATGGGACAAACCTTAGGTTGTGGTGCACTATGTGATTTGGTGGATACTTTGGGAGGAGGGATTATAATTTGGTATAATTATAAGGAAAATACTATCCTTACAAGACTTAGTTATTGTAAGGAAAATTATAAAATTAGTTGTAAGGCTAGCAATGTTGTAATTATAATTTGTATAATATTTAAATTTAAAGTTAAAAAAACACATTGCTCTCAAAAAATAAAATTTAAAAGTTATTTAATTTATTTTGTTATTTTATTTTTAATTTCTTCCATCAACCTCATCTCTCATAAACCCACCATTATTGCTACCACTACCACCTCAAATAACATCATTAACCCAAAAATCAATGTTTTTTATTTTTTTAAATTTTTTTATCTAATTTCTTACTCCTTCGTTCAAATTAACACATATGCAAAACTCATCATTTATAGACCCACAACCACCAGAACCTTAAATTTCCCTATTTACAAACCTAAATTCAATTTTTTGAATTTTTAAATTTGATGATTGAAACCCAAACCCATATGAAGATTTGGAAAATTGATGATTTGAAAATCTAACAATATTGTATTCCACACCTAAACCACCACTGTCATGGTTACAATCGCCCCCACCACTATCCTTAACCATCACCCCCAGCATTCCTGCAACTACCACCACCGGTATCACCACCACCAAGAAATACGTTCACTTTGCCTTGCTAAAATGAAAAAATAAAATATATTTAGCTTCCGTTAAATCGAACTGCTTTCTTCAAACAACATATCTCCTATAGATTCTAGTGTTCTTCTCTAACAAAACGCAAAGATTTGTCAACGAAGTTCTCCATTTTTTTAAATCTTCTTGACATTATATCACCTTACCTTAACGCATTTTCTTAGATTATTCACAAGTAATTATTAAACATGTTACATAAGTGCCTAATATCTTGATACTCACCAACAAATGTATTATTATAGTTACATTTTTTTTATATTCCTCTAATAATGTCTTTCCCAATCTATGATGTCTCATTTTCATACATAATTCTTATATTTGTCCTATTTTGTCCTCTGCCGTTCATGGGTGTTAAAAACAGTAATAGAAAATCATACATGTTATGATTATTTTGGTCATATTTTACGTGTGACACAAAGTGAGATTTGATTATATTTTCATAATTTAGTTTGCCATTTGATATTTAAAATATATTTTAATTAAAATAATAAATAATTATTTCAATAGTTATACTTTGTCTCATTTTAAGTTCAACGGCGAAAAAAATGCATTACTCAAAAAAAAAAATAACATTTTAGATTCTATTCAATTTATTATTTCATAATTCATTGTCTTCCGTCAACCTCATTATTCATAGACTCACCACCACTACTACCTCAAATTTCACCATTAGCACAAAAGTTAATTTTTGATTTGATTTTATTTCATTTTCTAATTCTTTACTCCTACCTTCAAAGTAACTCATTTGCAAAAGCCATCATTTATCGACACACCACCACCACAACCTTAAATTTCACTTTTTACAAACTCAAATTCAATTTTTAAATTTTTCAAATTTTCAAATTGAAACTGAAACTCATATGGATCGTTGACAATTTGGTGATTTGAAAATCTCATAATATTGTATTTCATCTAAACCAACACTGTCATCCTTCCAATCACCGTCATCACCACCCCTAACACCACTATCATTGCAATAGTCAATACCGTTATCACCATCACCAAGAAAAACACTCACCTTGCCTTGCTCAAATGGAGACATAAAATCTCTTTAACTTTCGTTTAGTCGAACTTCTTTCTTTAAGCATCTCTCATTTCTTAGTTTGAATACACTTTTTGTGCAAATTACTAAGTAAAAAGAAAATTTAATTTTAGGATGAGACTACTTTAAAGGATGTCGGTTGGTGACAACCTATTTCAATAAAAGTAGAGTTGTGGTAGAAGAAAGAAAGCTGATAGCTAGAGGAGGGAATATATAGATTCTCACATGTAACTACCTCGAGTTTGATGAAGAGGAGAAAGTAAATTAAGACCAAAAGAGGTTAGAGGTTTGGAACCCAGTTATGAAAATGAGTAAAATATTTTGAATCCAGTTATTTGCGATTACTAATATTGATTTTGTTTATAATATCTATAAATTAGGGACCATTGATAGTTTTAAAAGCTGTTGTAGTAGTCTGAAAATTTAAATAAGTAAATAGTATATTTTAGCATTTTTTTCTAATAAAACGTATAGATTCATCAATTGGTTCTTTATTTTCTTCATCTTCTTGATATTATGACATATTTTCTTAACCCGTTTCTTTTAGCTTATTCATGGGTAATAACTAAACACGCTACATATTTGCTTAATAGTTTGATACTCACTAACAAATCTATCATTATAGTTACAATTTTCTATATACATCTAATAATGTCTTTCCCGAACACATATATTTAAGAAATAAGGAAATAAAACTATATTATTTTTTAGTTTCAAATATTTTTTTAGTTTAGAATAAAGTTTTAGTTTCTTGAGTAAATGTATTTTTGTCATTTTAGAATATATTGGACGATATTTGTAACGATAATGTTAGGAGGGGAAAATGATAACAAAATCAAAATACAAGACGAAATGAATAGAATTCAATAATGTAGGACCTAACTTTAAAATAGGTACAAGTCAAGAGATCAAATTATTATTTAATTATTAATGAAATTAATTAGTCTATGACAAATTTACTTGTTCAACCTTAACTAATAGTGAGTGATTTATTATAATTAGGGCTATTTTTGTCAAAACATTACTTTTTGTTATGATAAATTTACTTATTTTGTCCTTAATTAAATAGTGAGTAGTTTATTTGGTGAAGAGTTATTTTTGTTTATTAATTAAATTGTAAGAAACAAGCTTAACTTTTATAGTAAAGAGAGATTAAATCAAAAAAATGTGCTTGACTTTTATAGTAAGAGAAAAGTGATGTATTGTCGACTATTTTCAAGTTTTTATATTGTCACCTTTTTAAATAGGTTGTGTTATGGATCGAGACACTCCTAATCTAGGTCCCAGAACAATAATTTGACACCCTCTTTGAAAATTATCGATTAATTGACTAAGGAGAATTTAATATGTCCAAGGAGGGCCAAAAAGCATGAGAGAAAGATGTGCGTGGGCCTATTTGCAAATTGGGAAGTCAAAAAGGAGC
>CM028382.1:73211689-73324268 GCA_013146195.2 Codonopsis lanceolata | reverse complement strand
AGGAAAAAATCAACAACTTACCAAACTTATGAGATTTGATTACCAAATATGAAATTGGTCAAGAATCATGGTTAGACTAGATTTATACAAAGATTTAGTTACCAAATATGTGCACTTAAAATCTACAAAAAGATTATGCTACCAAAAATACCAAAACTAAATCTAATAAAAAGATTTTGTTACCAAAAATGACTCCTAGACTTTAGGACCAAGAAAACCAAAAATCTTTAGGAAAATTATGTTTCCAAAAATAATAAACCTTAAGGACCAAGGAAAAACAAATTCCATTAAATTTTTGTTACCAAAAATAACTAAACTAAATCTAATAAAATATACTAAATCCTAAATTAACATTAACTAATTTAAAAAAACTACTTTGACCAAGAAAGGTGAAAACAAGACTAAAATAGGTTATGTCTATTTTACCCCCACAATCTCCCCCTTTGTTGAACCTTTCTCGGTCAAATCAAAAGACAAGTGTTTATTCAACACCAATCAAATCACATCAAACCGCATAGGTTAGAAATTCATCTCCCTCGACTTGTAAGGAGCACAAATCGTAAATCATCACCATCACAAGAAACACTTGATCTCTCTCTCCTCTGACCTTGAAAAAGGAAGAGGATAAACATCTTTTGGAACTCTCAAAAATCAAAGATTTTAACAACAAAGTGTTCACCAAGATTTGATCACACCCTAGTAAAAACTGAAAGCACAACATATCCGATTCAAAACCTCTTAGTTTCCCACAAAAATTAGACATCCACTAAATATTTTTCATGGGAGAAAAAATTGATTTGTCACAGCTTGAGCTTGGGGACAAAATTTCTCACCAAGTTGATATCATTGCCAACAATGCATGTCCTTTACTAAATCATGATTACTAAAAGGCTAGGCAAAAGAAATAAAAAATAAAAATGCAATCACACAAGCTGAGTAGCATAGATTAAAGTTTAATGTAGTTGAGATGTGTGTGTATTCTAAAAAATTGTGATTTTATTTTCAATTTTGCTCTTTTTTTTTTTTTTTTTTCAATCAAACTTCTCTCCCAAGATCATAAAATTTTTCAACAAACATCCATAGGTATTCTTTATTTTTCTAGAATATAGCTTTATATTTCAAGCTATAAAAACATGCCCTGGAACCTTTCACACTATTTACCAAGGGAAGCATTTTTGCATTTGATCAACCCATGAAATCCGATGATTCATAGTCCCAAAAGAAAGGTGCCACAACCTTGTTCATAGGTAGCTCTTTTCCTTTAGGCTCTACACTTTTTTCAAGGGAGTCAATTTACTCAAGATCAACCCATGAGAACCTAAGTTCCATAGTACCTTGACAAATTGCATCCCAAAATTCTCAAAAAGGTAGCTCTTTCCTTTGTGGACTTTAAACATACTCAAGAACCGGGAGAGAGAGAATCATAAACAAAAAAATCACAACTAATTTTGAATGAAATTCCAAATCCGCCACAAGAGACATACATGTGAGTCAATTGATCTTGAGTGCCCTCTAAAAGAAAAAATGCAATCATGCCAATATTTTTGATTTTTTTGTTTTTTTTTTTTAATAATTAACTAAGTGTAAATCATATGGCACACAAAACACAAGAGATTTCCAAAGATTGAAAAATCTTCAAAAACAAGACACTTGGCAAATATATCAAGAATTATTTTCATCCCAACATGTACAATGCAAATAATTTATATATTCAACCAAGTCTCAAAAAAGTGGTGTCTTTATATCAATGTTTTGCACGTACGAATGATGAACTGGATTTTGTGCTAAGCAAAATGCATAGGTGTTATCAAAAAACAAGGTTAACACATCAACGTGAACACATAATCTTTGATCATTTGAAGCATCCATAAAGATTTAAGGCTTCCCTCAAAAATATTTTGATAAGCATGCAAATTTTTGAGATTCAACCTTACTTTTTCTCCTTTGTGAATATGCCATCATGAATATCACCTATCACTGAGATTGGATGGTTTTTCAATCTTGCTTTGAACATCAATTTCCTCGTCAATCTGAATCGATTTTCCTGATTTGAATTGCTCCAGGACTTCATCCCTCGCCGGTGGTTACATGTTTCTTCCGATGTTGCAACATCCTGAAGAACATTGGGTGAAACATCCGATTTCACCGAACCACTCGCAATCCGCTGAATCAAGGCCTCGATCATGTGCAGTATTTGGTTTCGATGCCGGGTCTCCAAGATTTTGGGGGAGATTCATCATAGGACGCTTAGAAAACAGACATATATCAAAGGGTTCACAATATTTGACTTGCCTTTGTCATTACTACCCTTAGAACCCACATCTGCTTAAAAACTCTTCAGCTGATTTTTTCTCGAGGATGAGATATCCACATCGAATGAGACTTCCAATGTGACTTCCATAATGTTGTTGCATCGATCGCTTCTTATCTCGATGTCGCATCCGATTGCCAAGAAAGATGCCTAACATCATCCTCGTAGATATATAGCCATTTTAAGATAACAATGGTTGAATATGACCAAAGCTTATGAAAATGACACACAAAAATTTTCTTTCTTAATTTGGGTTTTTCAAAGAAATCGGATTATGAAAATTGCGGAAGGTTGTTCGTGATCGATGTACCTTCACCTTCTCACAAATATTTTGGTACAAAACCAATACTGACAAAGTACTTTACCCGAATGAAAGCATCTCATTCATTTGTTGCTTGAGTTCCATTTAGCCATGGTTTCATTGGCTTGAATGAGTCTTTTTAAACCTTCAATCCTTCTTGGTCAACAGCTCCATCCTCAATAACACTCCTTCTCGCTCTTCATTAGCCTCTTTAACAAGTCATTTGCCTTTTAAGCAACTGAACCCCAATCATCATTGTACAACTCCTTATATGCATCCATCAAATCGATCAATTATCTTCGAGACGTAAGAGTTAAAGCAACGAAAATCATTATACAAACCTTTTTTTCAGGACAAACAAAATTCTCATATTGAGAATCCATCATGGCTACAACAGAATCTTCTCTTAGTGATGTCAAAGAGGCTCGATACCAATTGAAAGAACGAGAGCAGCTAGGATTCTCAAAGATTTAATGTAGCTTGTTAAAAAGCTACAATAGAAAAGTCACAAAGACAAAAAATAACGAAAACAACGGAAGACTTAATACTAAAGCACGAAATTAATCACAAAATTTACCAAACAATCTACAAGTCTATACTTGTAGATCTAGCCTCATGGCCAAAAAGATTTCACTAAAAGGATGAATTGTTTTACAAAAAACTAGGTGAAATCACAAAACAAAACACTCTCACAAGACAACAAGTCTTGGAGAGCAAACACCCACATAAAAACAGGTATAAAAAACGTGGAAGAAAGAAATAGCTTCCTAAAATCAGCTAGGAAGTCAAAAACAGCAAAAACGCCCAATGTTATTTCAATGTTGCTTCCAATGTTGCAACATCCGGAAGCACATTCAATCTCTGGCAAAGACGGCCAATCGGTTCCTCAATTTTCTCGCACTCTTTTTGATCCGCTCTCCCATTATGTGCCAAGGCGTGTCTCTCAGCCATGTCCAAGCTCCTCCTTATATAATGCCAATATCTCCTACACACATAAAGGAATCCAACTCCAACAATGACAAGGATTAGTATTTAAGGAAAAAATCAACAACTTACCAAACTTATGAGATTTGATTACCAAATATGAAATTGGTCAAGAATCATGGTTAGACTAGAATTTATACAAAGATTTAGTTACCAAATATGAATTTACAAAATTTAGCACTTAAAATCTACCAAAAAGATTATGCTACCAAAAATACCAAAACTAAATCTAATAAAAGCTACCAAAAAATACCAAAACTAAATCTAATGTTACCAAAAATGACTCCTAGACTTTAGGACCAAGAAAACCAAAAATCTTTAGGAAAATTATGTTTCCAAAAATAATAAAACCATAAGATAAAACCTTATGACCAAGGAAAAACAAAATCTAATTAAATATTTTGTTACCAAAAATAACTAAACTAAATCTAATAAAATATACTAAATCCTAAATTAACATTAACTAATTTAAAAAAAACTACTTTGACCAAGAAAGGTGAAAACAAGACTAAAATAGGTTATGTCTATTTTACCCTTACATAAACAACTAAGCTAATCACTCTTACATATCTAAAAATAAACAATAAAATTCATTTATAAATACACGACTGCAAACATAACTAGAATCATAAAAACAAAACAATAATTGAAAAAAAAAAGTTTCAAATTAAAAAATGGAAAAAGATATATAAAAAGAAAAACAATACTAACAAACAAAACTACATAAACATCCCAATAAGTTATCGTTATACCACTAATCTATTAAAGCAATGCATGTTATTAAAACCTCACAATACGGTGAACATTTACGTTATTAATTTCTTTCAAACGTAAGGAAATATAGCTAATGATAACATTTCATCGATAACAATAAAAGCTAGAAATAATCTTCTAACAAGTCATAATTTTAACATCATAAAAACTTAAGAACAAGGTCAAAAATGAAAGAAAAAAATATGTAAAATGAATGGTCTTGCAACATAGCGAATCCCTAGGTCAAATGCAACAAGAAGCTCTCGCACATGATTTTTAATCATCTCTAGTTATCAACTAAAAATTGAACACAAAAACAAATTAATAACAATCTAAAATATAAATTCTAACAAAAAGAAGCTAATATGTAATTTTATTTATATGTACGGTACATACAATGATAGTCGGTATGAAAATATGTTTTTAAAATGACAATAAAGAATGTCAAATTTATGAAAAAATTTATTAAATGCATCATTCTTCTTTTAACTTGTCATAACAATGATAGGGGGAAAAAGATGACATTTTTCAAAAAAAAATTAACTAACTAAATAAATAAAACTTATTGAATTAGCTACGTAGTAAATTAGTGATTGAGTCATCGAATGATCGCGTCAATAATTTTTCACGAATTGTGAAAATTTATGTTGATAGTAGTCTGTAGAAGGAGATGATGGAAGGAGGCAGTAATGTTAGATCATAATATGCTCTAGGGTTAACGTTAATTTTCTTCACATGCCTGTAATTAGATTTTCATTATATTTAATTATCATTGATAATTGGTTCCAACTAAAGGGTAATTTTGGAATAGTAAATGTGTGTTAGAGACTTTAAAATGTCAAAGGATAATTTTTTTTATTTACATTAATGTAATGAATAAGCAAAAACCGTAATGGAAATAGTTTTTCCCTTTTTTATTGTGACAAAATTTTATATAATCAAAACGTGACATTCCACTTAACAAAACCTAGACATGTACCTTGGTTTTTTAAGGTTTCGCAAATTCGAAGTGCTAAGACTTATGCCTCGTTTGTCATAACGTTTTAAAAACATAGATTTTTCAAGACGCGATTTTTTTTTAAACACGCTTAGGAAACTATTTTAAAATGTTAATTTCATAAACAGAGTAGTTGTAAACACAACATATTCTTAAAATTCTCCAAATTAGACCATTTTAAAATGTTGCACATTTTTAAAACACTACATTGAAACACTTATAAAGAGAAAACGCTACATACTTTACCTGCATTTTGATTTAAAATGTTAGAATTGGAGGCCCAATATGGCAGCCTTCTACCAATTCCAAGTCAAGCCCAAAGACTGGCCCATCCTCTTGGTGACCCTAGCCGCCCAGCCCATTCCTTCGGTTACTTGGGGAGCAGGTTTGGTCTTTCCTTCTTTGCTATTCCTTGATTTACTCCCTGGTTGATTATTTCCTTATTATATATACTCCCTCTTTCGGCAGCCTCTGTGTGAGTGCAAAAGCAGTGAGCATTTTCTTTGAGAAAAAGCTACAGCCCCCATCTTTCTTCTTCTTCTCTGTGAAGGCGTACGTGACTCTCTCTCTCTCTATGAGTTAGTGGTATTCTCCGGTTATCTCTTTCGTGGGTGTTGCTGGAGTATGTTGGAGGACTGAGTTTTGGGGGCTTTTCTCCTTGGTTAATACTTGTTGGTATTAACAGTGGGCTCACTGGTGGACTTGGGTCGGTGAAAGGTGTCTGAGCTGAAGAGTTTGTAGCCTAGACCTTCGTGGTCAATGAAGGCAAGTCGTGCTTGGGTCACGGCGTTATAACAATACTCTTCGTGTCTTTTATTCCCTCCGTTCAGTTACTCTTATTTTATCTAGACTAATATTTATTTTGCAGGAACAAAGGCTTATTGGTCTAAAAGCTTTTTCGGTGATACTAATTAATTAGCTATTTGTATTAATAGGCTAGTTGTTAGGAGGTTGTAATTTTTTATTTATGCAAAAGCCCCGTTTTTTTGTACTGGTTCGTTCTTGGCAGTGTGATATAAAATCACAACAGTAGTATCAGAGCCTGCGTTCTGTACCGTGAAACGGTAGAGCCTCATTCAATCCAAAAATCGATAACTCTAAATGTTTATTTGATGAGCTTCTTTCATCTCGAAATAATTACGTTTTTTTTTTTTTGTGTTTAATCTTAAAAAAATGTCTCGTAATTTATTTGTTTGATTGTTGCTCTATGCTACTGTTTGGTTGGAATTTGCTTGCTTGAATTTTTTTGGTGATTAAAAAATTCTTAATTTCTTATATATTCTGATTTGGTTTGATTGGTTAGTTTTGTGTTGTTTCTCTAAATGGGTTCTTTATCTAATTATAGTTTGGAACCTTTTAATGGGAAAATTGACTTTTCTATGTGGCAAAAGAAGATGAAAAGTATTTTAATTAAAGAAAATGTTTTCAAAGCCATAACTTTAAAATATGCTAAAGACACTTTTGAAGAAACCATAACTGAAATAGATGAATCTGCCTACTCCTCGATTATCTTAAACATATCTGAATCGGTTATTCGGAAATGTGGTGAACATGCACATGCTAAGAGTCTTTGGGAGAAATTTGAACAAATTTTTTTTGGAAAAACATTACCAAGTAAAATTTATCTGCTAGAAAAAAAAATTCAGTTTTAAATTAGATCTTAGCAAAGACATGGAAGATAACATTGATATTTTTACCAAATTGGTAGAAGACATAAAACAAACCGGTGATTAACACATAGATGATTACTCTTCGATTGTACTTTTAAATGTTATACCTGATTTTTATGCTGACGTGAAATCCGCTATTAAGTATGGTAGGGATAAGATCACACTTAATATAGTGATATCTAGTTTAAAAGGAAAAGAATTAGATTTGAAAGCTAACAAAGGTAAATCAAACACTGGTGAGGTTCATATGGTGAGGGGTAGGACACTTGAAAGAAACGATGGGCAAAAACATTATCAAAATAAAAACCAAGGGAAAAAACATAATTTTGAAAATGAAAGCAAGGGTAGATCAGTTTCTAGACAACGACGTAGAACTTGTTACAATTGTGGTGAAACTGGGCATTTTAAAAGGGATTGTACTAATCCGAAAAAGAAAAGTCAAAACTGGAATTTGAATGAGCAAAGTGACTGTAATTTGGCCTCTTCGAGTGATGATCCTTGTGATGTTTTTATGGTAAAGGACATGTGTGATACTTTGAATAATTTTGTGCCTTCTATTGCTGCATGTGAAAATGAGTAACTAATTGATTCGACATGTATGTCTCACATGACACCTTATAAGAACATGTTTTCGTCATACAAAGAGGTTAAAACTGGAAAAGTTTCTTTGGCTAATAAGGAAACGTGTCAAGTTGTTGGAATTGGCGATGTTTGCTTGAAATTTGAATCTGGAAATATTTTGACTTTGAAAAATGTAAGACATGTTCCTGATTTAAATATCAATTTGATGTCTTGTGCTTGTTTAGAAGATGATGGTTTAAAGGGCAGATGAGGTAAGAGTTTGATGAAAATTACAAAGGAAAATTTGGTGATTTTCAAAGCTGAAAAACAAAAGAGTTTGTATGTTTGTAATGCGGACCCGGTGTTTTTTACTGAAAATCAAACAAATTTTTTGAAGAATGAAAATTCAAATTTGTTGCATAAAATACTTGGACATTTGAGTTTTAAGGGCTTAGAAAATTTTCACAAAAAGGAACCTTTTATTGATGATGTAATTTCTTGTGTGCCTTTATGTGATACCTCTGTGATTTGTAAACATCAAAGGGTTAGTTTTTCACCTCCCCCTCTTGAAAAATTCTCTTTCAAAAATCATCTTGAATTAATTCATGCGGATGTGTGGGGTCCTATGTGTGTGCCCTCATATGGTAGGAATAGATATTGTTTATCTATTGTTGATGACTTTTCAAGGAGAGTTTGGATTTTCCTATGCAAGAAAAGTTTGATGTTTTTGAAAAGTTTAAAACTTGGAAAGTTTTGATCGAAAATCAAACCGGTAAGAAAATCAAGAAACTTAGGACGGATAAAGGGTTAGAGTTCTGTAACGGTAAGTTCGAGAGATTCTGCGTTGAGAGTGAGATTGATCATGAAAAATCTTTCCCTTGCAATTTGGTCGAACACATGAATAGAACTATGTTAGAACGAGTGAGGGTTATGTTTACTTTGTCGGGTCTTCCCAAAGGCATTTGGGGAGAGACGGTTGTTATCACCGCCTATGTGATCAATAAGTACTCTTCTATTCCGCTTAATGGTAGATGTCCTGAAGTTGTGTTTTTTGGTAGTGAAATTGATTTTCGGTTCGTTGTGTTTTCTTAGGGTACTCGGAGAGGGTGAGAGAGTATAGATTGTGATTGAGAGATGAAAATGATGAGAGACTTATCATTTGTAAGGATGTAAGTTTGCTATTGTGACTTGGTTCAATTGTGGTGGAGCAACCCTATGTGTTGAGGTCTCTCGATGTTAGCCCTTGTGTGCAAATTGAAATTGTGGAAAATCTTGAAACTATGCTTGCTAATCCTGAAATTGTTGATAAAGAATTTGAACAAAATGGAGAGGAAGAAAATGTGATGAAAATTCCTAGTTTTGAAAATTTAGGTGCGTATCAACTTGCTAGTTATAGGCCTAGACATTTTGTTAGGAAGCCATCTAGTTTTGATAACAATTTTCACATTTCCTCATTTGTGTTTTGTATGTTTGATTCTTTTAACAATTTGCATGAACCCAAAATTTACAACAAGGGTGCTTTAAAATGTGAAAATCCTAGTGATTGGTTAAATGCTTTAATGGATAATGTTAATGTGTTGCATGTAAACCATTCTTGGACTATGGTGCCCTTTCGTATGACTGAATCTGTTTCTTTTAAAGCTAGGTTGGTTGTAAAAGTTGTAAAAGAGTTTTTGAAAACAATGGGTTGTGATTAAGCTTGCTCTAGTTGCCCAATTCGATTGGGAGGTAAAACATTTGGTAGTACTAAAATTCAATCTTGTTTTAAAATGTTTGATTTTGATTCTTGTGATTGATGCTTTGTTTTGGTTACCCGAAAATCCTCGACATACTTGGTGTGTGTCATGGTATCTTTCTTGATCTTACTGTGGTGTTAGAATAAGTTAGATTTGCTTACTTTGTGTTGGTGGTGGTGATTTCCTTGAAATCCATGGCGCTTTTGAACAATCATGGTGTCTTGACCGACGCTTTGTGTTTAATTAGTTAAGTGTTTTCTTTGCTTTGGTCTGCTTTGTGTTGGATCAAGTGCGAGCGGGGGATAGCGATGATGAAATCTTTCTTTATTTATGTCCTTGTGAGTCCATGTATGTGTACTCACTTATTCCAAGGTGGAGAATGTTAGAATTGGAGGCCCAATGTGGCAGCCTTCTACCAATTCCAAGCCAAGCCCAAAGACTGGCCCATCCTCCTGGTGACCCTAGCCGCCCAGCCCGTTCCTTGGGTTACTTGGGCAGCCAGTTTGGTCTTTCCTTCTTTGCTATTCCTTGATTTACTCCCTGATTAATTATTCCCTTATTATATATACTCCCTCCTTCGGTAGCCTTTGTGTGAGTGCAAAAGCAGTAAGCAATTTTCTTTGAGAAAAAGCTACAGCCCCCATCTTTCTTCTTCTCTGTGAATGCGTACGTGACTCTCTCTCTCTCTCTCTCTCTCTCTCTCTCTCTCTCTTTGTGAGTTAGTGAGAGTATTCTCCTCCGGTTATCTCTTTCGTGGGTGTTGCCTCTCTTTTGGCCGAGTGTGTTGGTCGGACTAAGTTTTGGGGGCTTTTCTCCTTGGTTAATACTTGCTGGTATTACAGAGGGTTCACTGGTGGACTTGAGTCGGTGAAAGGTGTCTAAGTCGAAGAGTTTGTAGCCTAGACCTTCGTGGTCAATGAAGGCGAGTCGTATTTGGGTCACAGCGTTATAACAATACTCTTCGTGTCCTTTCTTCCCTCCGTTCATTTACTCTTATTTTATCTAGACTAATATTTGTTTTGCAGGAACGAAGGCTTATTGGTCTAAAAGCTTTTTCGGTGATACTAATTAATTAGCTATTTGTATTAATAGGCTAGTTTTAGGAGGTCCTAATTTTGTATTTATTCAAAAGCTTTGTTTTTGTACGGGTTCATTCTGAGCAGTGTGATATAAAATCACAACAAAAACACTCCACCAAACATGTACCTTGGTTTTTTAAGGTATCTCAAATTCGAAGTGCTAAGACTTATGCCTCGTTTGTCGTAACGTTTTAAAAACACAGTTTTTTCAAGATGTAATTTTTTCCTTGTAAACACGCTTGGGAAACTATTTTAAAACGCTAATTTCATAAACAGAGTAGTTGTAAACGCAACATATTCTTAAAACGCTCCAAATTAGATCATTTTAAAACATTGCACATTTTTAAAACTCTACGTTTTAAAACGCTGCATTGAAACACTTATAAAGAGAAAACGCTACATATTTTACCTACATTTTGATTAAAACGCTCCACCAAACAAGCCATTAATTCTCGAGGTAGAAAATCGGGTATCTCTTTAGATCTCTTCTAAGTAAGTTTTTGCATAGTTTTTGCACAATATCTCGAACTCGAGATCTTTGTTGCCCCCTTTAACTCAGGCCACTATTTTATAATTGAAGTGTTTTAACACCAACTATTAGGCCAATATTTAATAAGTCAAGTGTTCTAACACTAACTATTAGGCAAAGAGTTTATTATTCTATTTTGAGATATTTCAATTAAAGAGTCTATTTTTAAAATTAAGGCATATTTGTTCGTGTAGGGACACGGATTTGTGTATAGATTAATGATAATGAAATATTTTGCGTATCCTTAGACTCGTTCAAATTGGATAACGGTGGTGTTATGTTTTATTTAAACAAGAAAGCTGCTAATTTTGTAAATTAAAAAAAAATTGACTATTTAATTAGCTTAAGATTTTAGGTTAAATATCTGATTATAGTACACATGTACAATCCACAAATCATCATGTTCGTGTTCTCTCTTTGAATCATGATCACCATGAATAAAAAATTGGAAGAAGTTGCAAAAATATTGGATAGTAGCAAGAAACTTGAAGGCACCAACTCACAATTGAACATGAACAAGTAGATCGACTCATCTCCCCACTCCCTAGTTATTGTCAAACCTAACTTTTTCCCTTATATCATTGACCTTAAAGTTATAGATTTAAAAAATGACGAGGATCGAGCTGAGCTTCCCCTATAACCTAACCGACCTCGCCCCGAGTTGGACAAGGTGCACCAACTTGGTCGAGTCGTTGATCCCTGACCTCTTGGCCAAGGTGCTTCCCCACCAACTTTGCCGAGGTGTGGCTTCTCAACAGATTTGGTCTAGGTACATGGTTTCCGCTTATTGGCTCGCAAGACACGATAACAAGTACTCCCGATAGTCAACATCACCTCATCCCCACCTACACCACTGAATCCTTGTCTTCCCCAATGGTCCTGGCATACGAGAAGTGGTCTTGGTGAGTCCTATGTTCTCTTTCTCTCTCTCTCTCTCTCTCTCTCTCGACACTATTCAAACACCGGCATCTTTCTGTGTTTGAGCATTCACCAGCTAGACCTTCAGGTTTTGTTAAAATCTGAGGTCCATCTCAAAACCATTTGGCTATGAGAGGCGTGGCCCCAGAATCTTTACAAAGTGATTACTAGGCTTGATTATTCCCAATGTGGGTTAAATATTTCAAAAAGTTTCACTTTGTAGTCTCGGATCGTTTGAGAGAAGCTAGCTAGTTGGTGGATACTTATTCTAACACCAGAGAGTTTGAGCCAGGATAACTCCCTGGCTCTAGCTCATGGCGTCTTTTTTTCTTCTTGTGATCTCAGGGCTAGGTACACATGGAACCCCGGCAAGATGGCCATTTTGGTTATGTTGCCAAAAATTGAAGTCTTTGTTCATTTTCTCACCTCAATTGAGACGCAAGTAAAATGGAGGACTTACCTCCACCTTCACCTACAGGAGAAGGAAACCCACCCAAAGGGCAACCTCCCTAGAGCACTCAACTGGGAGAAACTCCTACCTTACCTCTCAGGCTCTCATAGCAAGAATATTAGTAGTCAAGGAATAGCCAAGGGAAAGGCTAAGGTCGGTAGGAGTGCACATCCCTCACTAACATTTTCTTGATGGAAATGTTTTCGCGTACTCTAGTAATTACCCCATGCTCAATTAGGGGCAATGCAATCTTTTCTACCAATTGAGTGTGCTCGGTGTCGTACAATTTTCAGAAATTGGGCTATTTTTACGGAAAAAAACTAATAAGCAAGGCTAGCAAGCATATCAGGTCAAGTGATCCATGGGAAAAAAAAAAAAAAACCAAAATTTTGTAGAATTATATGGAGCAAATATTGGAAAAAGTGGTCATTTCACATAGATGCGTGCTTCTGCTATTACATTTTACAATCGATCCAAAATATATATATGAACAAGTGCTCAAAACACTAGTTAAGACCTTAGTTACAAATTTTTTTTATTATGGACAAAAAACACAGTAGAACCACACCAAATAATATACAGTTCCCATACTACAGGGCAGACCATCCAGGTGGGCAGGCAAACTTATCACAGTTCATAATTTTTGCACTTCAAGTTGCCCAAAAATGAACATATATACAGAAACCATTGAGATTGTTTCAGCTCATTTCTCACTTGATTCCATATATGCTTACTCTTTTCTCTTTGAATGTTAGATGCAATTTATTCATATACTCAAACATGGCCCACCTGAACCCAATATTTGGCTCCACTGCAGCAAGCAATTCAGCATCTGATATTGTCAAAAAAGAAGAGCATAGTTGCAAAGATTTTTAGTTCCTTGAATCAAAGAAATGAACTGGCGAAGAATTACCAACATTGTAATATAAGAGAAATGCGCAAATCTAAGGAAACTAGTACATACAATGAAAAAACATTAAGAGATAACATGCTACTACAAAATAATCATGTCCACAAAAGATGGCTTCCACCTAAAGTAAATTATTGATAAACAAGTTTCTTTGATGCACTTTTACTCTCTTCACATATTTACGCCCGAACATTTGGGCCTGATGAGGATGATAAAGGAGGTGTGGTTGCAAATGATCCATTTAAAATCTGAACAAAAGTATCATATATAGAATTAAAAATTTTGACAGCATGAACTATAAATATAGCCAACTTCGGCACGTCCACAACCCTGTGAGAACCTGATAAAGCATGATGCATGGAAAACATATAAACCACACCTTACCTTATGGAAAATTGTAGTGCAACACAGACTTCTTAAGAAAAATTTGCTTATTAATATGGAGCGAACTTCATTCATTATACCAAACACACCCTGCACAAATGAATACATGGTTTGCATGATTGAGTTCATACGTCGTTATATGTATTATTAATAAAAAGAAATAAGTTACAATATATTTGAACTGCCACATCACTGCTAAAAGATCCATAACTTTAGACGAACATGGTGGACAATGGCACAATGATACTTCTAGAATATAGTAGTTCACCACAGTTGTGAATGACATTCTGATGAGTTAGCTTGACCAATCAGCAGGTGAGTGAAATTCTTACTGTTACCTCCACTATTTATAGAGGTTCATAACCAGACAATCTCAAAATACTCCATTTCAAATAAAATTATTACCAGTTTACCACACCCCAGCAGGTGAGTAAAATTCTTACTGTTACCTCCACTATTTATAGAGGTTCATAACCAGACAATCTTCTGAAATCTAACATTTTGCGGAAAACCACACTAAAAGAATGTATCAATTTTGTGATCCATTTGTAACAAATGTACCAATTACGTAATCAATTTAAATAAAAGAAATATGTTTCACTACTATTGAAACTCTTATAAATATTAAAACTCATCAATACACCATACCTAAAAGAAATAATTTACGTTCATATTGGCTACTGGAACTAGTGTTAGAAACCCAGGAATCGAAAAAATAACTCACTACAATATCCCAAGAGTCTAAGGCTTGCTCAAGGCTTCACTCATCTTTACAATCTCTCATCAAATAGAACTTGCTGCTTTCCATATTGCCCAACACGGGAGTACGGGACTAAAGTCATATATATATATATATAATAATGCATGAATATTCTGTGGACTCTAAAATGTTAAGAGGTACTAATAACCAGAATTAGGAAAACATATCAGCAGTCAACAAATTACATTTTGCATCCAGTCGTACCATTGGCAAACCACAAATGCATGACATACATAAAGAGTAAATGAGGTAAAATAGGATGTGAAAGCAGAGACATGGCAAAAAAAAAAACAAACCTGGAGCTGAACAGGATGGTTCACCTTAAGTGCATGCTATTAAGGAAGTCTGAGAGCCTAAAAAATATTTCAACTTCAGTGAGGTAAAAAACAGAACAGAGGTTGAAGGTTGAAGGTTGATTAGACAGAAACACAGAAGATGAAGAACATAATAAAAAAGTGCAATGACAAGAAACCACTTTGAAAACTGCTAAAATCAGGTAAACAAAAAGTGAAACCTGATGCTTTTAGCAATCACTGTATGTCCATCTTCAGCCCCTAGGTGACGCTGACGCAAAACCACTTCCTCCAGACGACCATCACGATACGCATGCTGTAAATTAATTACATGTCCAGAACAAACACAACGTTTAATCCTCATGTTAAAATGTTTGCCCAGAATTTAGAGGATAGGAAATAGATTCAGAGAACAGTTGCATAATACAAAGGAATAATCAAGAGATGATCTTTTAACAAAAGAGGTACATTCTGAAGCAGGTCAATCTTGAAGCAATGAAAGTTGCAACAACACGGCACTACATGATGGTGGAACTGCAACAAAACAGCTGTTTTCGCATATACATAATAGTATCAGCCCCTTTCAAAATGGTTTCCTTGCATAAGGAAATACTGGAGTGTATTAGCCATATGTATTTAGGGGTATATTTGTATTTTCTATACTTGTAATTAGTTAGGAAAGTTCCAAACCTTGGAGGAGAGGTTAGGTTATTCTTTGTATATAATATACCCTAATGTGATGAATAAGATGCTAAGCCGCAGCAGCTCTTCAGCCGCACTGTTCTGTTATTGCTGCCGCATTCTTTCTTTTCTAACTTTCTGTTTCTCTTTCTGTTAATCCGCACATGGTATCAGAGCCAACCATGGAAGGCCTAACTCTTTCTACCGCAACAGGAAGTTCTTCTACCGATGCCTCAAGCCAATCAAACAAATCCAATCCTCTTCCTATCTTCTATAATCCCAATGCCATTATGGGACAAACATATCTCACCAAAGAAAATTATGTTAACTGGAGTGGGCTGTTTAAGACCATGCTTAGAACCCACAAACTCTTGTTTGTTATTGATCCTACACCGCCGGCAGAAATCCTACCCGATGGGAATAAAAATCCACTTCATGAATTATGGTTCTCGGCAACAGACTTGGTGTGTGGCTGGATTAAAAACCTGTGACTCGGCGGTATTACCTTATCTCAACTCTAGTAACACGGCACCAAAGGCTTGGGAAGTCCTTGCCAAGCGATTTGGTGCAACTTCTTCAAATCGAAAACTTGAAGGACAAGCTCCATGGGTTGAAGAAGGAGCCTAAAACATCGATGTCGATTATTTGTTGAGTGCAACAAATATCGATGCACTTACAGCAGCGGGAGAACCCGTGGATGAAAAGGCTAATTCGGCGTGTTCTTGGAGGACTTGGGCAGGAGTATAAGGAATTTCTCACCTCCACGGCTACATCAAATCTTCACCAAACTCTTACGGTTGATGATCTTACCGAGCTATTAATCAAAGAAGAGACATTGCAGAATAAATTTTCGGTTCCACAACACCAATCGGTGGCCTTTGCCGCGGAAAAATCCAGCCCAACCGAACCTAGTTCTGTGGACAGTCAGGCAAATTATGCTACAAATCGTGGTAATGGAGGTAACAATAATAGGGGTGGCGGCCGACATCGTGGAGGTGGTCGTGGCAATAATAATAATGGTGGTCGTGGAAACAATTGGAGAGCGAGAGGGCGTGGACAAGGCGGAGGGCGGGGTCATATAATCATGGACAAGGCAGCTACAGGCGTGGCATTCTTCCCACTCCTTACAACCCGGTTCTTTCCCAAACATCTGCATTGCACGTTACATGCCAATTGTGTTTCAAAAATGGGCATAGTGCTCAAACCTGTAATCAGCGCTTTAATGCAGCATATGTAGCACAGACCGAGTCGTATATTCTTGATTCAGGTGCAACAAATCATATGACATCCAATCCCTCGACCTTCCACGATTATTCTCCATATTCAGGTAAAGATGCTGTTGTTTTTGGAAATGGGTCTAAGCTTAACATCTCGCATATTGGCTCTTCTTCTCTTCTAGCTAATAATCGTTCTTTCTATCTCAATAATGTTCTGTATGTTCCTAAATTACACAAACCCTTATTATCTATCCGTCAATTTTCGAAAGATAATAATTGCTATTTTGAACTTGACTCTTGTGGTTTTCGTGTTAAGGACAATCGAGGAGATTCTTATTTACGATGGTCGGCGATAATTCGGGCGGATTGTACAAGCTTTCTTTCAATTCCAATTCTCAAGAAAGTCCCCTTGCTCTCATTGGTGAACGTTCGAATCAAGACATTTGGCATGCTCGTCTTGGTCACCCATCTCATAAAGTTTTACAAGTTTTGTGTCAACAGGCTAGTCTTCCTATTAGTGGTCAAATAAGTGATAGTCACAAGTGTCATGTTTGTCCTTTGGGCAAATCTAGCAAACTTCCTTTTTATGTTCGTACGTTTAATGCATTGAATCCCCTTGATATGCTACATTTAGATGTATGGGGACCTTCCCCAGTTAAATCTATTCATGGCTATCGTTTTTATCTATCTGTTGTGGATGATTATTCTCGATTTGTATGGCTTTTTCCCTTGTTTAACAAATCTGATGTCACAAGTGTCTTTGCTAATTTCAAAACTCAAATTGAAAATCAACTATCCCGTCGTATATCTGCTGTTCATACTGTGAAAGCTGTTCAAACTGATGGGGGTGAATTTACTGGACGTATGTTTACTTCTTTTCTTTCAAAATTTGGCATTCGCCACCAACTTACTTGTCCATACACCTCTCAACAAAATGGGGTAGTTGAACGTAAACACCGTCACATCGTTGAAACAGGTCTGTGTCTCATGTCTAAATCTAACGTCCCGTATCACTTCTGGTTAGAAGCTTTTAATACCGCTGTTTATCTCATCAATCGTCTCCCAATGCGACAACATCACTTCATATCTCCGTATCAGAAATTGCTTTTAAGAAAACCTGACTATCGGTTTCTTAAAGTTTTTGGGTGTTTATGCTTTCCTCATATTCGTCATTATAACTCTCATAAGCTTATGCCCAGATCCGTACAATGCATTTTTCTTGGATATGATAATTGTCGTAAGGGTTACAGGTGCTTGGATTTGGTGAGTGGTCGTGTGTATATCTCACGGCATGTGGTTTTTGACGAAACTCATTTTCCTCTTCAAAAGTGTGACATTGCTACAGGGCCAGTTATGACTTCTCCACCAAATGCTACAATGCTACACTCTGTTGGAAACCCGATCATGGTCTCCACTGAACCGCCAAGTGCTGCTCCACAGGCTGAACCATCTACACCAGTGACCATTCCTATTGCTCCAATCAATTCTGCTAGCAGTCCAGTTCAGCCTGCTGTTACGCCACAAGCTCCAACCTTGCGACCAAGTTTTCAGTCCTCCCCAGTTCCGTTGCATATTCCTTCAGATGATGCGGCTGTTCCCACTCCTGTATTGTCGCCTATTACCAACAATTCAACAACAACTAGTCCACCTTCATCTTCTGATCTGGCCTCCTCAGCAAGCCCGTCTCAGGTCACTCCGGACTCTTCTCCTCCCTCGGTATCGCGGTGTTCTTTGAGCCGAGAACACGTCCCCGTATTCCCTTCCTCATGCCTTGGCAGCTCTCCGTAGTACTCCTCTCACTTATGAGCAGCGTACCTTCAAGCAAGCTTCTCAGATTCCTCATTGGCAACACGCCATGACCGAAGAAATCTTGGCTCTCCATAAAAATAAAACTTGGCATCTCGTTCCTTTTGATCCACGAATGAACATCGTCGGGTGTCGGTGGATCTACAAAGTCAAGCGGAAAGGCGATGGGTCGATTGACGCTACAAAGCCCTAGTGGCTCAAGGATTTAGCCAACAGGTGGTGTTGATTTTGATGAGGCGTTTAGTCCGCTGGTCAAGCCATCGACCATTCGCACTATTCTTCTTTGTTGCTCACTCTCGTCGTTGGGACATTAAACAATTAGATGTTCGCAATGCCTTCTTAAATGGGGTCCTTCAAGAGGATGTGTACATGAAGCAGCCGCCAGGGTTTGTTAATCCCTCGGAGCCTACCCATGTGTGTAAATTGGACAAGGCTTTGTATGGTCTTAAGCAATCCCTGCGTGCGTGGTATCATCGCCTTCAGACTTTTCTCATTGGTCATGGTTTCTTTAATAGTCGCTCAGATTATTCTCTGTTCATTCGACATACTGACTCGTCCACCACTGTGATTCTAGTCTATGTTGATGACATCATCATCACGGGTTCGTCATCTGCGGAAATTACAGCTGTTATTGATACTATTTGTGCCACATTTGATAGTCGTCAGTTAGGGGATTTGAGCTTCTTCTTAGGTCTTGAAGCTACACGCAAGAGGTGACACTCTTCACATCTCGGACTCGGTATGCTATTGATTTACTTGATCGGTTTCATATGGTACGCAAACTGCCTCCACACCCATGGCACCTAATGCTCGGTTGCACTCCTGGATGGTGATTTGGTGGCGACCCCACTCTACACCGTAGTATGGTTGGTGGGTTGCAGTATCTCACTCTCACCCGCCAGGCCTTTCTTTCGCCGTCAATCAAGTCTGTCAGTATATGCATCAGCCTCGGACGAGTCATTTTCAGGCAGCTAAACGGATCTTACGATTTGTTAAAGGGACTCTGCACCATGGCCTTACCTTCTATCGGTCGCATAGCCTTGCTATCAAGGCTTATTCTGATTCAGATTGGGCAGGTGACCCCAATGATCGACGTTCTACAACAAAGGTGCCTATGTTGGTCCCAACCTCGTCTCGGCGGCAAAGAAACAACCCACGTTGTCTCGATCCAAGGTGAGGCCGAATACCGAGCTTTGGCTACCACTGCCGCTGAACTTCGATGGTTTGCATACTTGTTTCGCGAACTCAACATCCACCTTGCTCCTCCATCTCTTTATTGTGATAACATTTCTGCTCTCCATATGGCACGCAATCCAGTGTTTCACGCTCGAACTCGTCATATAGAAATTGACTATCACTTTCTTCGGGAGTTGGTTACGTGCGGTTTCATACGACTTCATTATGTTTCCTCCGACGATCAACTTGTCGATTTATTCACCAAAGGGCTTTCGAAACCTCGGTTCACTTGTCGTTCAAGCCGCAACTTCCGCTCGGACGCTTAGCTTGAGGGAGGGTATTAGCCATATGTATTTAGGGGTATATTTGTATTTTCTATACTTGTAATTAGTTAGAAAGTTCCAAACCTTGGAGGAGAGGTTAGGTTATTCTTTGTATATAATATACCCTAATGTGATGAATAAGATGCTAAGTCACAGCAGCCTCTTCACCGCACTATTCCGTTATTGTCGCCGCATTCTTTCTTTTCTAACTTTCGCTTTCTCTCATAATCCGCACGAGTGAAACAAGCAGGGTGTGAGTTATGTAACGATATAAGCCATTATATATAAGCCCCGATCCCAACATACACCTAAAATTGCACACTTTCAAACTTCTTCATTAACCCTATCGATAATGTTGCAACAAAGGATCATAGCAAATGTCACTTCTCCGAACAAAGACTTGATGGGCACGCATAATCAAGTGACAACCGTAAGTATTGTAAGATAGAGATGGTTTGCAACAAAGGAAAATCTGTACCGTACCATATAAACCCGAATTTACTAACATAGATTGTGTCTCAAAGAAAAATTAAGTTCATAACTTGGAAAAACACAACATTCAAGCACTACACCCCCATTCAAGAATCAACTAGGCATGAAACACAACAAGAATTGGTTTAGCTACGCAAGAAATATAAATATCCACATCATTTGATGAATCACTTGATTTCCAAAATCGCAAAAGGCCATAGCCTCGCCGCTAGTAAGCATTTTCTGCTTGCACATAATTAATTCCCCATGTGTCGTAATTCAAAAATAGGAAAGTTTCATTAGTGCGTAAATTGTAGGGATTTGACGTAAAGATTGACAAAGAATTGGTCAAATCTTTCCTTACTTGTACTCCTAAATACAAGATATATTGTGTCCTAAACAGATCAATACGTTGATTTGATAATCTTCTTTCTTATTGTGTCTTGCCTTCTCGTTATCTTGGTCTTTGCCTTCCTCCTCTTTTCTTCTCGTTCTTTCTTTTTACTCTTTCATGGTATCGAGCCGATAATGGCCACCTGATGATGCAACCTCTTCCACTATCCCTCTTCCTTCCCTTCCCTCTTCCTAAACATTCAGTCCTACATGTCCCATACTCATCTCACTAGCGACAACTATCTCAACTGAGCTCCCTTTAACTCGTTCTTCAAACTCACAAAATCACGGACACCATCACTCAAACCACTCCTCCGCCTAAATTCCTAAAAGATGGCGTTACACCAAATCCAGCTCATGAACTTTTTCATCAAGCATCCGGTCTTGTTCTCGGTTGGATTAAAAAGCAGTATCAGATCCGCCATACGTTAATCCATGTAAGATCGCACCAAGCTTGGATGTTGCTAGCCAACGAATTTGGTGTGTCCTCCCAAATTCATATCCAAAAGCTTCAAGATGAACTTCATGATCTCAAACGTGGTCCCGATATGTCCATTAGAGCCTACATCCCAGAGCCAAAACCATTCAAAATTCCCTTGTCACTGCCGGGGTAGCTGTCTCAAACGACGATCTTCAGCGTCGTATCCTTGGTGGTTTAGGTCCCTCTTTCAAAGAATTTATCATTGTGCAAAACTCACGCCCCGCCATGTCCCTAAACGATCTTCAAGATCTTCTTCTTCAAGAAGAAACTCTTCAGAACAAGTTCTCCACTCTAGCTCTCAATCCCACAACCGCTCTTGTTGCAAATCAAACCAACCCCAACCCATCAGCCTCCCCTTCACCTACTCAGTTTCCACAGTCCACCCATCATACCCATGCTAACAGTCGCTCCAACACTAGTGGCTACTATCCGTCACAACAGAATCGTGGACGTGGTCGTGGTAAGCAATGGTGGAAACACCGTCATGGCCGTGGGGGTAGCTGTAAGTCCAGATGGCAACAGTTAAGGCTAGAGGGGGGGTGAATAGCCTTTAAAAACTTTGAGGATTGATTTGTAAAGCTTAAAAGATTGGAAGCGGAAAACTTGATCTCGTCAGTCAACTGAAGAATTGGTCAGTTGGCTGACACTTTGAAATTTCTTAGTCTGAAGAAAGTTGGTCAGCTGGCTGACACAACTGTTTTCAAAAGAAATCTGTTTTAATGTTTGATCACTGAATGTAGAGATGAAACTGAGATACAAGTTAACTGAACAAATAAGCAAACAATTGTTGTTAACTGACTGACACTTCATCAGTTGAATAACTTCTTAAGTGTTGAGTCAGTTTGCAAGAATAGGAGAGACGGCTAAAAAATCAGTTGAAGTGGTTCACAGATAAACTGCTACGTCCACTACCAAGTTGGTCAGACTTGGATTTTTGAAGTGCACTAATTTTATTAAAAATCTATTTGATCTCTAATGGATCAGTGTACAACAAAAGACCGGTGTTTGGGGAGAATGATTGAGAAACAATCAAACTCGTGAGACAAACTGACTGAGTTCTAAATAATTTAAAATGAAATACTCAGTATTTTGCCTAAACAATAACTAGAGAGAAATTTTCAATGAGAAATATCTAGCTAAAGTTTTCTTGAAGACAATCGTCTAAGAGATTTAGAGTAGAAGGTTTCTTGACTTCAAAAATTGTTATGTTCACAAATGCTTCCAGTGGGTATTTATAGATAGTCTTCAAAAGCAACCCGTTAGGAACACATTTGAATTTGAAAATGTGTTATGGCAGAGGCAAGATCTCAAAGGATCTTGAGGGATATTATATTGCAGGATATCTACCACAAACATAAAGTAGGAAAAAGTTAGTACAAGTGTATGATCAATCAAATAAGGAAAGGTAAGCGGTACTTAAATACGTAGAGATCGCTATGATAATTTGTCGACAAAAATGATGTGCGGTAACCAAATATAATATCAATTTCTTGGCCGACAATCAAGTGGAATGTTTTAAGCAAATATTTTAAGCTTAAGATTCAACAATCTCCTCCTATTTGCTTAAAACCATTCACTTGAAAGCGTAAAGCCAAAACTTTTAAAGATCCTGCAAAATTGAGGTTAGAACAACAAGCAGATGATATATGGGCAGTAACTGAAAACTTAAAAAAACTCAATTGTAAGCTACAAGTAAAACGAGAGATAAAAAGTTTGTTCGAGTTTAGAGATGAAATATCCGATTGGCCGATGTGGATCCTTGCTTGTTTTGGTCGCTTCAACCGATGGACCAACTTCACTTCATTCTCTAGCTTTAGCTTCCTCGCACTTGTTCCTGCTCGCTTGAGTTTCTCCTTCGCCATCGGTTGGGGTTCTGCTTGGGTCTTTTCTGCATGTGCTTCAGGTTCTGGTTCTTTTTCAGCAAAGATTTTCTTCGCAGTTGTCGCCTTCAGTGTCACCGGGCCGATCGCATCGCCTTGCCCGTTCGAGAATCGGTTTTCACCATGTAAGCATCACGAAGCTCGCTTTTCTTCTCCCCGAATGGTTTGAAGCGAGCTTCAAAGATTGAAGGCACGGTTGGACCACTCTTGTTGGTAGAGTAAGATAGTCCTCCATCATCCATATGGGCCTCACGAGGAGCACCAAAGAAGAATGGCGGCTGCACCTCGGTGGTGATGATCCGGTGAGGTTTGGGAGCAGAGGCAACTTCTTTGTTGAAGTGTAGCAACCGATATGTCGATGTGTAAATGCTGACTTCATATGCAAATGATGAGTATATAAAAGGTCGAGCTTAGCTGACAGAGACAGAGAACCAGAGGCGGCAGAATCTTGAGCAGGTGGTTGATGCTTATAATCCACCCCTTGTGTGTTTTTAGGGTATGATCAATTAAGGAAAGGGTACCGGTGTCTTGACCGGTCGACGGGTCGTATTATGTTTCTCGACATGTCTTTTTTGATGAAGATTGTTATCCTTTTGGTTCTAACACTTTTTCAGCAAAGGCTCCTGGTCTTCACCAACCATCCGGCCTATCTCGGCCCCCTGTCGGTCGTTCCCCACCATCCGTCACATTGTTCATCCTGCCCGCCCACCATTTGGCCCAAACTCACATATTCACTCAACGACATCCACTACTCCATTGGATTCATATATCGGTCCCTTGGTCTCTCCAGCATTACAACTTTGGGCCCCGAATCTCCTGCTATTCCTACAAATACTAGCCCACCTCCTTCCCACCACAACCCCACACCGTCACCAGGCCATTCTCCGCCAGTTCTGGAACCACAAAAGGTCACCTCATCCCCCATACCACCTGCCTCAATCCACCAGCCTCGGTCCTCAGCTTTCACCAACACTCCTGTCCCATTCCACTTAGACACTTCTCCCACCTCTCCATCTTCAAGCCCTGACTCCACACCTCCGCGTAATTTTCGGAGCATAAATGAATTGGTCTACGGCCCTTCGGCAGCCTTAACTGCCATGTCTAATCCCTCTCTCGAACCCCGCACCTTCAAACAGGCCGCACCTTTCCCCCAATGGCACTGCTATGCATGAAGAATTACATGCCCTCTATAAAAATGGTACTTGGTCTCTTGTCCCTCGCACTCAGGATATGAACGTGGTTGGTAGCAAGTGGGTGTTCAAAATCAAACGAAAATCTGATGGTACTATAGAACGTCATAAGGCTCGACTTGTTGCTCAGGGATACTCGCAGCAAGAGGGTCTCGATTATGACGAAACATTTAGTCCTGTGGTTAAGCCTCCAACTATTCGGACAATTCTTGCTCTTGCTCACACTCGTGCATGGCCAATCCAAAGAATTGGATGTTCGAAATGCATTCCTTAACGGCACACTCAATGAAGAGGTATTCATGTCTCAACCTCCCGGGTTCATCGACCCAAAATTTCCTAACCATGTCTGCAAGCTCCACCGTGCTCTCTATGGTTTGAAGCAATCCCCTCGGGCTTGGTTTCAACGGTTACATGACTTTTTGCTCGTCTCGGTTTTTTAATAGCAAAGCGGATGGTTCCTTATTTATTCGTCATTCAAACTCATCCATCATTGCTATTCTTGTGTACGTGGATGATTTTATTGTAACATGATCTAATCCACAAGAGGTCTCCAAGGTTCTTGATGACATATGCCAAACATTTGATAGCCGTCGCTTGGGTAATCTCAGCTTCTTTCTTGGTATTGAAGCAACTCGATCCTCCACCACATTAACTTTGAGTCAATCACGCTATGCTAGTGACTTACTCAACAAGTTCAATATGGCAAATTGCAAATTTGTACCAACACCAATGCTGCCTGGTTCCCACTTATCATCTACGGCAGGAGATCCTTTACCCGATGCAAGTGTTTATCGTAGCATGGTCGGTGGTTTCCAATATTTGACACTCACTCGCCCTGACATCTCCTTCACCGTCAATCAAGTGTGTCAGTACATGCACCAGCCCCGAACTTCTCATCTGCAAGCCGTCAAAAGGATTTTTCGTTTCATCCAGGGCACTCGTTCTCTCGGTTTAACATATACCCGTTCTCCGGACACGCTTGTACGCTTATTCGATGCCGATTGGGCTGGGGATCCCAATGATCGTCGATCTATCACTGGTGCCTGTGTTTTCATTGGTCATAATATTGTGGCATGGACGGCAAAGAAGCAATCCACAGTGTCTCGTTCAAGCAGTGAAGCTGAGTACCGCGCCTTGGCCACCACCGCAGCCGAACTTCGTTGGTTCTCTTTTCTCTATCGTGAGCTGGGTCTACTCTTACATCCTCCGACTTTATATTGCGATAACCAATCTGCAATACACATGTCCAAAAACCCAGTATTCCATGCTCGAACCCGTCATATTGAAATCGATCACCACTTTGTTCGGGAGTTACACCAACGAGGTTTTCTCCGTTTGGCTCACGTCTCCACAAAGGATCAATTAGCAGACATCTTCACGAAGGCCCTTGCTCATCCTCGACTGTCCTTACTTTCCTCCAAACTACACCTCCACAAAGTTCCGCTTCGTTTGAGGGGGGGTGTTAGCACATAATTAATTCCCTCATGTGCTGTAATTCAAAAATAGGAAAGTTTCATTAGTGCAGAAATTGTAGCCGGGATTTGACAGAAAGATTGACAGCAAATTGGTCAAATCTTTCCTTACTTGTACTCCTAAATACAGTATATATTGTACAGTCCTAAACAGATCAATACAGTGATTTGATAATCTTCTTTCTTATTGTGTCTTGCGTCTTCTGTTATCTTGGTCTTGCGTCTTCTGTCTTGCGTCTTCCTCCTCTTTTCTTCTGTTCTTTCTTTTTACTCTTTCATTTTCTAATTTATCATCACTGCTTTCATCTCTAAATCATCGTCAATTCTCCAATTATGTTTCATTCATATTGAAACGAGAAGCCATTTGTAAGAAAACCACTGCCTCAGCCCCTAAGAAAGCATCTGTTAAAAGGCCGGTACTGTTTTCACCTTCTAAATTATCATTCCAATGACTCCACTTCATGTTCTCCTACTGGCCTGCATAAATGGGATAAGTAACTGAATAGAACATGTAAACCATCCATATCCACATCGTCAGAGCTGTATCCTGAGTCGGTGCCATCCTCATGCATATCCCGGAAACTGGGGCCAGATATATCAAGTCCAAAAGTAGCATTCCACGGGTATGACCCTGGCTTGACCGTATGCTGGAAGACAAAATAAATATGGCAGGAATCATGGAATGAAGAAAGTCGAACTGAAGGTAAATGGAACTAATTCTAAGGGCAAAGTTCTAAGCAGTACTCCACCGATCTATTTCAATAAAATATCATCAATGATAAAAATTCTATATAAAAAAACAAGTGAATAAACCATTGGCCGCCAAGAGATGCAACAAACAACTGTTCTATATCCATTGTAAACAATGGTCAAGAAAGAAAACTAATATCAAGAAAAGAACAGCAATGTCGGAAAGAAAAGACTTGGATAAAACAACTTTTCGAAGAAGCTAAGTAAAGAAAGAAGAAAAGGACAGATCACACTTTTAAATGCTTCAAATGAAGAGCGACTTCTAGCGTGAAGAGGAAGAAAGCTGGAATGTGAAAAGAATGCTGGTTAACATAATATTTCAGTGAAACAAAGCAACTAGCTTCTTATTGGTAGCTAAAGAATGAAGTAGTATAACCATTATGCATGGAAATTCACGTCAAACAAATTGCCAGATCACAATCAAAACACAATGTTTTAGCCTTTTCTTAAAAAGCATAGACTCCAACCTTCTATTCCTCTTTTTCACAAAATGACCCACATCCACTATATGAAACTGTAGCAGAGCTTGTCGGCCACCTAATTCATTTTTCTCACACATACAACGCCATCTCGGAAATATATTAGCCCAGAGACAAGTTATTGACTACTCAATAAGGTCAACCACTGTCATCAGAAAGAAAATTCTCTTTACCTTTTCATACTCAACTAAGACCACTAGAGAAAAACCAATACCGCTTCCTTTCCGCCTCCCAAACAACAAACTGACTGGATACTCAAGCTCTTTTCAGTACAAACTATGGAAGCAGCATACTTGCCACTTCTTCCAATTTCTCTCGGATACAATACAATTTCCTTAACATATATTCCCCTAGGTACAAGTTATTGACAGCTAACAATGATTTGTAAGAATAGGCACGAGGGTCGACAAAGACATGTGGATGGACATGGCGACCTTCAAAATCCAAGACTCGTGGAGATGGCCGTAAATAAATAACATCTAAAGTAGCTATATTTAACATAGATGAATATAGATACTTTCAAAAGCTCCAGTAATTTATACTACCTTTCTGAACATATCTTCATTTGATTTTGGGTGAAATGGGTATTACTTTTCCTTCTATGAATTCAAATCCTACTCCCCCTCAACAAACCTTAATTCTGTGTTTCAATACATCACACGCGTATCCTAGCCCTAGGAGATGTGTAGACAGCTATTTACATAATATTCCGTCCAGCAAATTATAGTTGCTCAATGAAGGCCAAGCCTAGTCATCAAAAATAAACATCCACTTTAAGCGGACTTTCACACTCAAATAAAACCAGAAGGGAACCGCTCGGCCCACTCCATATCCTACATCAAACTGTTGAAGCAGCATATCAACCACCTTTTCAAATGCTCTCACACACACAAAATCAATTCGTTAACAAATTGCCCCCAAAGACAAGTCATTGACTGCTCAAAAAAGGCCAAACCCAATCATCTGGTGGACCGCTTCGGATATATTATCCCTATTCCTTTCCCTAGCTTTACGGATTGGTCATCTACCTATCCGCTCCATAAAATTGAGGATCTTAAACTCCAGATCCTCAATAATGTAATAAACCATGTACGATTTGCTTTTAATGATAGTCTAATTGTCTTTGCTTATTCCTTAGTTGCACCTACATTAAAAGACGCATTAAATAATTATAATGATGAGTCATTTAATAGGACCCAAAAGATAAAAAGAAATTATTTGCTTGAGCTTGTAAAAGTCAGTAGAGCACCAGGGACAACATCATTCATCAGCAGCAACTGAAGACTTGTCCACTATCAATATGGGGCTGGACAACGAAATAAAAGAAATCAAAATCGGCAGCCTACCGCAAGGCTCAAAGGGTAATACTCATGGATCTCCTCAAAGAGTTCGTGAGCGATTTGCACGGTCCTACGAAGATATGCTGGGGCTAGATCCAGCCATAGTCGAACATCGGATCCCATATGTCCGGATGCTCGCCCAGTCAAGCAAAAGCTCTGCCGCATCAAGCCGGAATGGTCACTACAAGTTAAAAAAAAATCATGAAATAGCTGCACGTCAATTTCATTCGGGTAGTAAAAAAAAAAGAAAAAAAAAGTAAAAAAAAAAATACCCAATCGGGCTGTCCAATATAGTGACAATTCCTAAGCCCAATGGGAAGGTCCAGATCTGCGTAGACTTCTGCGACCTCAGCAAGGTGTCCCCCAAAGATGACTTCCCTCTATCCAGTACTGATATTGCGATAGACGCCGTTGCTACTCACAAAATCAAATCCTTCGTTGACGGCATGCTAGGCTATAGTCAAATCAAGGGCAGTAGAGGACCAAGAAAAGACCTCATTCACCACCCCTTTGGGAGACCTACTGCTATCATGTCATGCCGTCTGGGCTAAAAAAATGCTGGGACCACTTATCAAAAAGCTGTCACCACTCTCTTCCACGATGTGCCGTATATTGTCAAAGAGATCCGATCAGGAGATGCCGTACTCCTCACAAACCAAGAAAGAAGACCTTATTCAGCCCTCCAATCTCAACGAGCTTAAAAGGTATTGTGCCCGAGCCACCCTATCTGACAAGTGCTTCCCTCTCCAGCTCGATAGGCTGAAAACCCGAAAGGGCGGCCTAGGCAAAAATTAGAGCAAATATATATAGGGAGAAATAAGGGCTCGCTAGGCTGAAAACCCGAAAGGGCGGCCTAGGCAAAAATTAGAGCAAATAAAAATTAATAAAATAAAAAGGAGAAATAAGGGCTCGCTAGGTTGAAAACCCGAAAGGGCAGCCTAGGCAAAAGTTAGAGCCAAATAAAAATATATATATCAGGAGAAAAAGGTGAGGGGAAGCACTCTTTGAAACCTCAAGATCCCCGCCTCCAAGGGGCTCATGCAAGGGGCTCTCGACAAAAGAAAAAGAAGAAAAACCACGACAGGAAGCTCGCAATAAAACCCTAAAATATAAAATTTTCAGGTCCTAAGGTACAACTCAGGAATAATTGCTAAAGAAATTTAGGTTATACATTAATTGCCTGTACATATCTATTTATTGCCTATATCCCCCCTTGTTTCCCCGAAACTATCCCTCTTTGCGCCCTAAGCCCAAGGTGGTCCATCAGTGTCTGCGGCGTCCGCCCAGCCTGGCCCATATACTTCTTCTGCAAAGGCACAGAAAAGGCTCAGTCTCATCAGAATGAGAAGCACCAGAAGTGTCCCAATCCTATTCATTATCCGCACTGCCGTTGTCTTGAAACAGTCAGACGACTTAATTGGGTTCTGACCATTCACTACTGCCCTGTCTGATTGCGAAGAAAAATGCAGGAGCTATGAGAATAGCCTTATGCCAAGTGTAGCCCTGCAACAAATATATGACCGAGAACAGGAGGAGGTGACTGCCTTTTCCTCTCCCCGCATATCATGAAAAAAAAAAAAGGAGGGAAGCCCACTCGAGCCCGAAGGTATATTCTTTTAAAATCCGTTTCTGAGATACATCGTGCCATTACCCATTAGATATCGGTATAGCTTTGCTTTGTGCGTGCGTTTTGAATTTGCATTTTTTATTTATTTATTTTGCATCATATAAAATTATATTGCATTGTAAATGTTTGTACAGGTTTTAACCAAAAAAAAACAAAAACAAAAACAAAAACAACAAAACAAAACAAAATCTAAAAAGATTATATGTATTGTTTTGCATCTAAATAAAAGTTTTTCCATTCTAGGCATCATAAAAGTGTATTTTGTTTTTTAAAAAAAATAATAATAAAATATGTACTGCATTATCGTATGATAGAATAAAGAATGCACATGCGTCATGTTAGTAAGCATCCTATTATTTTTATGCATTACATTTGCATCAAAAAAAAGTAGTACATGCATCTATCATTTGCATTTATTGTTCAATAAGTTGCATTAGGGGTGCGCTAAAAAAGAAAATAAAATGTCATCAATCATAAAAATAAATATTCTTATGGCATTTATCATGTCCCTGCAGCATAAGCATGCATGATAAATAAATTTTATGGCATAAAATATATTTGTTTTGTCTCATATTTATCCGAAAAATGTGCCCGAAAATGTGTTCGGAAAAATTTGAATTGAACTCCGAAAAGTCCGTCTCATGAACACATAGCATGCAAAAATATGTTTTAGTCTAGAACATGCATCATATAGCTTCAATTGCATTTATAGTATAAATCATACATAGTAGGGTCAAATAGTGACCACTAGTTCAATCATGCATCGCAAGAATAAATTGCATAAATTTCATGCATCATTACCTAATTGCATCATTTAGGCATAACTAGGACATGCATAAGTATCATTAATAAAGTCAGGAATGCTTCAAAAGTGTCAAACAGTACCAAAATCTAGCAGATCTGAAGTATATCCAGGCAGAATTAAAAAAAAAAAGTAAAAAAGAAAAAAAAAGGATAAAGAAAGTGAAAAGGAAAAAAAGAAGAGAGAATAAACAGATAATAAGCATGCAAATAAAGAAAAATGACGAGCATGCAGAATAAAGAAGAAAAAAAAAGAGAAAAAGAAAGAAAAAAAATTCGGGAGAGAGGAAAATGCATGTACAAGAAAAGGAAAGGAAAAATTTATAAGTGCATGCAACAAAAGAAATGCGGCGGCAGAAGAAGAAACTTTCGGCTGAAGCTAGAAAATAGAGCAAAAAGAAAACAGCAGCAAAGAAAAGATGATTTCAGCTGGTACCAAAAGATGCGACAGCAAGGAAAGGAAGTTTCTAACCAAGGTTAGAAGGAGCAGTAAAGAAAAATTGCAGCAGCATCAAGAAAGATTTTTAAAGCAGCGAAAATATAGGTTGGAATTTTTCCAATGACAAAAGAAAAATTCTCAGGAAAGTGCAGCAGAGAGTAGCGTAAAGCAGCAAAGCAACAGCAGCAACAATTTGCCGCATGGGCACGACAAAGGTAAGAAAATGAAGGTATTTTTCCTTTTTTCAGTGCATTTGTATGATGTTTGGAAACTTTCCTTTAAGGGGCAAGCAGCCCCAGATTCAGAGGGAAAGGTCTTGTTCTCTGTTGAAGGCTGAGTTCCTCAGGAGGCAATGCATTCCATGCATTTTTCGCTGTGTTGGAAAACTTTCCTTTAAGGGGCACGCAGCCCCAGATTCATAGGGAAAGGTCTTGTCCTCCGACGAAGGCTGAGTTCCTGAGGAGCCAATTCATGCCGCGAAGCCGCAGGCGAACTACAATTTGTCTGATTCCTTGGCTAAGGATACGTAGGCAGTCTATCTTGGTAGACGCAACCAACCACATCACGTTATCATTACCTTTGCAGCACTCATTTGATAAAGCTTTGCAGCACTTGCTCATTTAACATTGCAGCACTTGCACCACCGCAACACTTACACCCAGCATTTGATCCCTGGCAGAATGAACTACGTCTCGGTATGATTCCTTGTATAAGAATACGTAGGCAGCTTATTTCGGTAGGCACGACCGTTGAATGAATGATAGTTTAGGTTTTGGCTAAACTACGTTTGGTCTGATTCCCTTTATTAAGGAATACGTAGGCAGCCTACATCAGTAGGTCCGACCATTAGAGCACTTAATTTGCATATCTGCTTAAAAATTATGATAACCTGCTATAACTGACTAAAAAAAGTCTAGAATATGGAGGTTTGGTTCTCATTATAATCTGTTGCATCTCTCTCCCCCCGTATTAATTGCGCGAAATTGGAGAGTCTATTTCTTATTAATTAACGATGTTCGTCTACTCAGTAAGCTGCGGGTTACCCGTAGAATCCATCGTTGAAGGGCTCTGTAGACACCCCAATTTCGTACCCCTGGTATGTGACATGACATAAAATATCAAGACCTGTTAAAACATTAACAAATGTCAAGTTACAGGATCGAAAATGCAAAAGGACAAAGCAGGATGCGCGAAAGGGTGAAATGCAGGGTTCAAAGCGTCAAAAATCAAACTTGTGAATAGTGTTGGCACCACCCACATGAAATATGGGAGTGGCGCCCAGTTTTGGTAGGAGTGGCGCCCAGTTTCCTCAAAAAAGCACTGTTCATTTGCCGTAAGATGCAATTTCCTTAGCGGTGTGTACAATCGATCGATGCAGGGACCAAAGTGCACAATTTGAAAACATTGAATAGTGTTGGCGCCACCCACATGAAAAATGGGAGTGGCGCCTAGTTTGTTGATAAAGCACTGTTCCCTTGTCGTAAAATACAAATTCCTCAGCGCTGTGTACAATCTGTTGATACGCGAAGAAGGAATTTTAATTCCCTCGATGTCCTCACTCCAGCCTATAAATAGAGGCTTCAGGATCGACCTTCAACACAACAATTCATCCGCAAAACTCTCCGCGTACTCGTTACGCTGAAGAAATAGAGAGCGAATGAGATAGTGAACGATCTCCTCAAAGCCTCGAAACCCTGCCAAACCTCCTCCAAACACAAAACCAACCGGTAGAAGTGAGCCTTAGCCCCCCAGCTAGGTATCCACCTTATTTCCCCGGCCCAAAACCCATAAAGTAAGACGTTACTCTACTCGAGTAAATAGGCTGAAATCACCTGAAATAAGCCGTTATTCCGCTCAACCAAATAAGCCAAAACCACCACAAATAAACCATCATTCTGCCCGAGTGAGTAAGCCAAAAACACCACAAATAAGCCGTCACTCTGCCCAAATCACATCAGCATCAGCAATAAAAGACTCCTTCTCCCGAGAAGGACAGAGCGAGCACACTCCGCTCTAAAAGGTAATAGCCTTTAAAGGCGTTTTATTTATAAAGTTGTTATTTAAAATCCGGCCCAATGTAACAATTATAAGTCGTTGTGCTGCCCGGATTAGATTAGGAAATATTATGTAAAAGAGCCGTTATAATGGCCAAATGTTTTTAAATATATTTGTAATTATTGTAAGGAAATGGCTGCAAGTCCGTAAATAATGTAGCCACGGATGTATTTGTTTTATTTTCCTGTCTTTTAATGTTTTATTCATTTGCTAAATAAATATAACAATAAGTATACTTTAGCCAAAAACTATTTTGAGACCGAAAGGGCGAGTTGGGTGCCTAGCACCTTCCCAATTCGTAACTTAGCCTCCAAACCCGTTTTCTATCTCTGGTTTTCTTTTTTCTGGTTTTGCTTTATTTTTGCCTTAAAATAAAGATGGCGACTCTAAAACATTTTGGATCCAGTGGGGCCTCGCAACATCTTTCCTTGCACTTTTCCGTTTTCCCCTAAAAAAGGGAAAATGGGAATAGAAAGGTAATGTATTCCTATATCCTGATATCCCCTAAACAAGGAATAACTTGATGTAGAAAACCCAAAGCACCCACAGTGATCCGAAATAGGTCATAAGGCTATTTTCATAAAATCCATAGTGGGGGCGCCGCAACATTCCTTCCTTGCACTTTCCCGTTTTCCCCTAAAAAAGGGAGAATGAGAATGGAAGAGTGATGCATTCCTATATCCTGGTATCCCCTAAAAAAGGGATAACTTGACATAGAAAACCCAAAGCTCTCATATTGGATCAAAAATCCACTAAAGGCAACCGAGGCACATTCAAACGCGCTACTTTGACAGCACTCCTCTCGCACTTTTGATTTCGTCCTCCCCTAAAAAAGGGAGGGTGGAACGAGAGCAGTGGTGTCCCGCATCCGCACATATGCGCACCCCTATCCAAGGGCGCGCGGGCACATTTCCCGGGAACCCACAGGGGCATGGCCAAGTCTTGTGTGCCACAGATACACTTTATCAAGAGGATTAGTGAATATGTGATAATTTGTAGAGGTACTGAAAGAAGCTGGAAAAGGAGGAGAGACAGGAATATAGAATTTGTATAGGTTACCACTTAGTCTGCCAATCTCCTTGTTTTCCTGGTTGTTCTGATTCTAAAGCAAACAAGAAGTTCCAGAGAATACAAGGTTGTAGCTAGTGTCAATATATAATTTGCTGCCAGATATCATGTTGAACTGGAAAGTAGGTACATAGAAGACATTGTGAAGAACAATGTCTTTGGATAGTCTTACAAATCCATTATGAGTTATAGTAGAGGTTTTTCAATTGGGCAAGTAAATCACAAAGTTAATGGGGACAGGGTTAACAAGTAGATAAAAACAGACAGTGATATGATCACTTACTCCTGTGTCTATAATCCATTCATGAGAGGCAGGCTTATGGCGGGCTAAGGATATAGGGTCAATAGTGAAGTTCATACCTGCCAAGTGGACCTCAGGATTGTCTAGGTTGGTAGAAGAGTTGATGTTGTTGAGAAGAGTTATCAGTTGATGATATTGTTCAAGTGTAAAGATACCTGAGTTAGTATTGCTATTGATTACAGTATCTGTGGTAGACTTGTGATTTTCCAGAGTAGAGGCATTAGCAGCAATACCAGTCTGAATGTTGGATTTGTTTTTAGGCATCCTTGAGAGATCAGGTTCATTCCATATAGAGGATGTTTTTCAGGGAATCCATGAAGATATAAGCACTTATCCTTAGGATGGGAATTGCCATGACAGAAATCACAAAAGAATTTTCCTCTTTGCTGGTTACTTGCTATATTCCTGCCCTTTGTATATTTGTTGTAGTTGTTTCTGGAAGACGGGTTGTTTTTGCTCATCAAGGTAGTGGGAGTGCTATCAAGGTTAACATGTTGTCTTTGGCCTTCTTCTTGAACAAGCATGGATACAGCCTTGGTGATAGAAGGTAGAGGGGTCATTAATTCTTAAGATTTGACATCTTACATCTGTGTAGGAATCAGAAAGCCCCGTGAGAAATTGGGTGAGCTTTGAGACATGGTCATATTCTTCCTGTAGTTTAATGGCACCACAGATACAATTATAGGCACATTTAGGTAGCTGCGGAAGGTTAGACAGTTCATCATAAAGACCTCTGAATTTGGTGAAATAAGCACTTATGCTCAAGCCACCTTGTGAGCATAGCATGATATTCTTTCTAACTTGAAAGATTTTGGGAGCAACAATCTAGTTGTACCTAGTTATGATGTCTTCCCAGATTTCATAAGCCGTAGAAAAGTAGACAACACTTTGTCTGATTTCTGTATTGACAGAATTCAAAAGCCAGGAAACAACCATGCTGTTGCATATGTCCCAAGCTTGAATATATTTGGATTGAATGTTAGGATTTGATAGATCACCAATATTCTGTTTTGTTTCAGTCATGATTAAGGAAAAGAGAGAGTTTTACCTTTAAAGAAGAAACTGAAGATGCAGGGAAGAATAGAGAAGAATATTTTGGTGATAAGAAGATTTTAGAAGATCGACAGCTTTGATACCATGTTGAACTGCAATTGATATGAAGAGAAGATAGGATGAACTGAATATGTGATTGAATTGATTGACTTGAATAAAAGGATTACATGGGAGGAGTATTTATACTACATAGAATCCTAGAAAACAGGGGAATACTAATCATGGAAGAAAAAGGAAAGATAACTAACTTAACTTAACTACCAATATACTTCCTTAGTTTAACCTCCTAGCTTCTGATTACTACAACTAGGTCCCTTAACAATTCCAGTCGTGACTGATCCTTGCTGAACCTTTCTTGGACTAGGCTATCTTGATTCTTGATACTCATCATACATACACCATCACATGTGAATCACAAGCACAAAGAACATATGGCCAGCACATACACCGACCTCAACGAGGAAAATGAAGCCCAAGCATGTAACTAGCCATGACCGTAGGTCCCGATCAGAAGCCAAAGGTTGAGATCCCAAACTGCATTGTGAAGGGAAAGTCATGATTGGGAACTATTGTCCACAAGAATCCTCAACATTTTAACTAAATGCACTACTGAGTTCGTTGTTCGATCAAACCTAGTTGGACCAGGACAAGCCAACAGACTAAGGGGCTATGCCCCGAGAAGACTAGTAGATGAGAAACACAACCAGCCTGTTCGAGCAAGCCTACACCTACCCGATCAAGGAGACGCAGTCATCGTAACTGTTTGTAACGACGGGTGCATAATTGGTGTCTCCTTCACAGTGGTCAGATGTGCCCGAAGATTCCACACCATTCTAGCACTTATGACTTGACTGAATCAATGCACATCAACTCCTACAAATTAGCCATGAAGGCTCAATAACACAATATTCACTCCACCAAGGGCTATATATACGTACTCCCTCCTAAACCCTTAAAGTTACTCACACCCACACCCACCGAAACTCTGTCATTTTTCTTTCATCTAAAAGTATCTTAGACTTACTCTCACGCCAAAGAAATTTCGCAAGGCCAAGCTTTTCATTCTACTAATTAAGGTGTCGTTCATCTTTGATAGGTGTTGTTCATCTTTGATAGGTTTTGCACAAATCATACCCTCACAAAAGCTCAGTTATTGTACTAGCTTCATTAGACAGCCCAAGACTGATTTGAATCTTCAATATCTTTCTTGGATATTCTTAGCTCACGCCAAAGGAATAGACTCAACCCATGTCATGGGAAGCTCAAACAACTCTGTCGCAAGGTCACCTCAATCTCTAGTCTCTTACTTTTGGTTCGTCTCCCTATAGCATGTTCATAGATTCGAGCTTATCGATGATGTATATTCCTATGTTACCCTGGGTGGTGATCATCTTTGTTATTTCATTTTGATTCCTAGCTAGATAAAGGTTTATTGAATTTGTGATTTGATTTTCCATTTATCGAATTTAATAAGTTTAATATCCTTGCAGATTTGGAGAGGTGGGGTCTGGTGAATATAACGCAAAGCTCGATAAGCATCAATTAAACATAAATTGAGAAGCAAAAAACACTAACGGGTCTAGTAAGGCCTAGTTAAATGAAGCTCATTTTTTTCCAACAGAAGAAAATACTGTTGTGTTTAAAGTCAAGATGAGCTAGGCATCATGCTTGAACATGAGATTCTAAGTTTAGATGGTTACGCGTTGTCATCCTTTGATATAGCTCAAATTAAGCTTCAACTATATTTTAGGTTGCGAACGAAAGAGTCGATGATAAACAAATATAAATCTCTAAGTTATTGAATGCATAACTTGAACTTGATGTAATTAGAAATAAATTGAGTTTGAGTGAAAACAATAAGATGGAAAGATGATATAGTTAAGTGAAAACGATGAACACATAAATCTTACATCTCTTATTAGCTTAAGATAACAACAAGAACAAAGTTTTGAAATAGAAAATGGTCTTTGACTAGACTACGTGTTCCTTGAACCCACAATAAACCCCTTACAATTATTCATGTCAAAGCCAACACACTTAAAGGACAAAATCAAACGAAGGCATATAGAAAAGCAAATGAAATTGCACACGCCCACACAATATTACAAGTGATGACATGCGCTAGTTATATAGGTATGGCCTCGACAAACAATGAGATGACATGATGCTTGAGCACTATTTCGGGATGAGTAAAGCCATCTACATGCTTGTAAATAACATCAAAAATCCACGTAAGATTGAGAACTCTCAAGAAGAGAGGCATCGCTACTGGGGTCGGTTTCAGGCATTCCTCATTGATGTCCTTCCATGCACTTTCAATCCTTTTATAAAACTCGGCAATCGCCACTTCCTTTGAAACTTCGTACTCATTCGTATAACACTCGATCCCCGTAGCCACATGTCCCCTTTTTTGCTCCTAAAAATCGACATCACACATATGAACACATCACAATAATACTCTTTTATTAAAAAAAACATACTTAACTGCAGGTAAGGATATTATACGTACGTCGTGGCTCACAATGTCATTCATGAGCCGTCCAATAGTGTTGGAAGCTACCAAAGATTTAGGCTGAGATTGAGCCCAATCATATCCTTGAATAGTAGCAACTTCTCCCATGCCCATGAATGATGAAGTAGCAAGTAAGAAGTTACCAGCACTACCTATGGCATTGCGCATATAGTCATCAAACAAAGGCACAAACTTTGCATGACACCACTTCGCCTCGGTGTGATAACATCTAACCATGTCTTTTAACTGAAATTACCATTCATAATTAAGAGTAAATTAAGTCATTTTTAGTGATGATAAATAATAATATAAGAAGAGATGAAACTTAAGGATAACATGTTTGTCATACTGCTTTAATTGAATATCCGACACCATATGATGTTCCTTGCTCTGACAATTCCTTCTCAATTTCTTCGTAAAGATTTAGGTGAGTTGTATATAAGATCTCCATGTATTCGGGAAGCTGGTTGATGGCTCCAATGTCCCATCTTGAAATTTTTTCAATCATGTCACCAAATTTCATGAATAATTAGACTCATACATTTAAGCGTTTTCACGGTATATAGCTTGTAATTAAAAAAAAACTGAAGGAGATCCATGGAGAATATAAGGAATACGCTTATTAAAGAGTGCTATGGTTCGTTCACCATTTCATTGATAGTTGTACTTTGACATGGAACAACAATACCTTTCGATTGCTTCGGTATAGATTTGAAGTTCGTCAAGCGTTCCATATGCATCGTACGTATCATCAGTGATTGCGATCAAACAAATGGTTTTTGCAAGCATAATCCGAGCAACCGAGTACTTGGGTTCAAAGTAAGCTGTCATAGCCCATAAGTAGCATTCAACAGATCTGTTCCTCGCATATAGAAGTCTAGATGCAATGTCCAACTCTTCCCACCACCTACGATTCAAACAAAAAAGTAGGGTTCTATAATTCTTGTCTATCTTTTTCTTGATCTATATGGTTAACGATATTCCAAACCACTAAGTAATTTAAGATTTATTGCACCTTTTCGTTCAAACATCTAGATTAAAAATAACTGAAGTCAAAATTTTCATGTCTGAAAAAGGTATATTATAGCCTCTATTAGCATAACTAAACATAGTTGATGGACGTACTTCTTTTTTAGGCCATAAAAGTTCTGACCCATTTGACAAAATTTGAAAACTTGGGCCGTAAATTGCAAATATAGTGTCAATTTAGCCCCAAGATTCTGTTAACCTCTCTATCTATTGATTATCAAAGTACGTATCTACATATTTTTCTTAATATATTTCATACCTTGAAAGATTGCACAGTTCTTCCTTGTGTAACATCTGCAATAAATTGAAATCCAACTTTGCGAACCTCAGTACAAGGTCATTCTTAGAAGGGTCCTCTTCATATAAAGAGATGTAGTGCCTTGCCTCAACTCTTGGTATACCTTTGTGGAGTGATTGTTTCAAGGCATGCATAACTTGCTTACCAAGATGGGGGCTTAAAGTAGCAGCCATGGACTCAAGATAAGTGGTCGTGAAAGTGAAAGCCTCATCTAAAACATCGTCTCCATGTGTTCTCACATGTGTAGCTTCATACAAGCTCAACATACCCTCTGGATCTTCAATAAGTGCTTCTTTGAAGTGTTTGTCACTATTCATGTATTTTTGGAAGACACCTGGTTTTCAAAGGCATAATCACTCATGATCACTTTAATAATTTAGTTTTGTAAACGTTAAACTTTAGACACTAAACTGCAAAAAATAAAGATAAACTTGAAACTATCGAATACAATTAAACAAAGTCATAGAGTTTACAATGGGTGGCCTGGATAGAGGACTTACCACAAGGCAAATTGTAACCATGTTGTCTAAATACCCTAAAAAAAAGAGCAGTGGTGAAGAGATCATAGTCTTCAAATTTAGCATCACGATCGTCATCATGAAACATTTGCTCCAACTGCTTTTCAATTTCTTCCTCGAAGTGATACGACACACCAAGTCTTTCCAAGGTGTTGATCAAACTCACCACGTCTTCTGCTTTTCGTTCAACAAACATGTTTAGTACTTGTCCTATCAAACTTTCAATTTCTTTCGCATATGTTTTACGAACCTACATAAAGACATAGAATTCAGTAACACATGCAATACTTTAGCCTTAAGAGAAACTCTTGTGATATATTTTCTGTAATCAAATTTTGAGTACAATAAATATTGTTAGTCTAGGTGGCTAGTTAGTAGGCAAAATAATACAAGTATTTTGCTTTAATTAGCATTATTTACTCCCTGAGCCCGTTCCATCCAAAGAGTCAATTAGTCAATTTTCCATTGTTTCATTTAAAGAGTACTCTCACAAAATTGTGAGTATTATCTCCTTAACCTTTCAAATTACTGTTTACAGGTACTATAAGCATGAGTATTATCTCCTTTAAAAACTATTTTCTGAAGTAAACTGAAAAGGAAAACGTGGCTTTTATTGGTGTGACCAAAGAGGGAAAAAAACTAGCAAAATTATAAACTAAGTAACTAAATCGTCAATGAGAACGGAGCCATAACATTTCCTCTAAATATATAGTCCTTATTGACCAAGTTCTGGACACTTTTGATATTTAATTCTTTTACCCACTGAAAAATATGCATGCATGCATACTTGGTATCAAGAAACTCGAAAAGATATGACCCAAAAATCAACTGTAAGAGCTTTGACTTTTGACACACATTCAATGGTTACAAGGGTTAGTTAATTGATACTCTCCCGACAATAATTTGTAAATAGAGGGAGTATATATCATCAGCTTTCTTTTAATAGAAAGTGTTGTAAAACGCTATAAAAATTCAAGTGATGGGAGAGGATTAGTTACCTGATTATCTATAGAGATGGAAGTGAAAAGATTACCCCATATGCTAGGGGAAAAGTTTGCTAGTGGACGAACAATGTCAGCCTCACCTTTCGCATTTACTTGGGTCTTCATCACTCCTGCCACCTGAGAAGAAGCCATATTGCTGTCTAGAGCATGGATGAACGTAGTCTATGACCTATTTATAAGCCATGTATATGCGTATTATTTGTGGAATAGTCTCCCCGTTTCACCCAATTAGACCATTTTTGAAAAGTTAAACTATTATCTTTTTCACTAATGTTTTTTTATTATTAAGAGATATATTAATATAATTAAAGTTAATAATAACTACAAAAAAATGTTTTAGTATTAGATTTAACATAATACCAATAAACACAAAAAATATTAGATTTAACATAATACCAATAAATACAAAACCCTCCCCCACCACCCCAGCCCCCCCCCCTCTCACATCTCCATTTCCCAAAACAAACTTCCTATTTAGGAAGTGAAACTCAATTCTCTCTCCTAATCGGCTTTTAGGTGCATGGCCCCTCATTCCAATTTTCAAGGCATAAGAAGTTGTTTCTTTTGTACAATGGGGATGCTCTTAATTTATAAAAACGAAATCTTTATGTGTCTAGAAGGGATAAAGTGAGTTCAGATTTTCTGTACCACTTGTGTGTTCTACTGGTGTACCACTTTTCATCTCAACTATTGGTTAAGATGCAATAGTTGAGATGCAATGGTTGAGATTAAAAATGGTACATCATTGATACATACAAGTGGTACAGAAGATCTGAACTCGAATAGAGGAATGTATTTGGTGCCTGGTCGGTGTCATTAAATACAAGTCAATGATTAATAATAACTACAAAAAAATGTTTTAGTATTAGATTTAACATAATACCAATAAACACAAAAAATATTAGATTTAACATAATACCAATAAATACAAAACCCCCCCCCCACCACCCCCACACACACAAAATAATTGTGTCAGGCGTCAGCCCCCCACCCTCTCACATCTCCATTTCCCAAAACAAACTTCCTATTTAGGAAGTGAAACTCAATTCTCTCTCCTAATCGGCTTTTAGGTGCATGGCCACTCATTCCAATTTTCAAGACATAAGAAGTTGTTTCTTTTGTACAATGGGGATGCTCTTAATTTATAAAAACGAAATCTTTATGTGTCTAGAAGGGATAAAGTGAGTTCAGATTTTCTGTATCACTTGTGTGTACCACTTTTCATCTCAATTATTGGTTAAGATGCAATGGTTGAGATGAAAAATAATACACCATTGATACATACAAGTGGTACAGAAGATCTGAACTCGAATAGAGGAATGTATTTGGTGCCTGGTCGGTGTCATTAAATACAAGTCAAATAAAGACTTAGGGCTGTCAATTATGGAAATATAAATGAATATCTTATATAATATGCATCATTGACTTTCCTCATTCAATCATTTTGGAACTATTTAATTATTAGGATAAAATTGGCCCGGTCTACTTTGGATAATTTTTAATCGCTCGTTTATCATATTTTTTTTAATTAGAAAAAGATATTTTTGAGACAAACAGACTATAATCTCTTAATAAACTTAAAACACGCTACAAATCACTTACTTAATACATCGCATTACATTAATATATACATTACGATGCATCAAAAGTAGACTTTAGCCGTTTAAAAAAATTACCTTACACGTCCCTTTATTATTTGCTTTTGAGTTATGTCCATCTTAATCTCAAGGCACGTTTTCTTTTATTTTGTAATATCGTTGTTGTCGTGTATAGACGATAACTTGATATGGATTAATAAATAAATACCCATTTTGAAATAAAAAATCTAAATAATTAATATTGATTTTAAGACGAAAACTTTAAATAAATCACTCGTTTCTTTCTAGAAAGTGAAACGGAAGCCTAATGTAAATATAGATGCACAGATACTTGATCTGAAAATCGTTTGGAGGGTATTCAGCAACGAAAATCAATACGGTGCACGTAATAGCAAGTATGATAATAATCATCAATATTAGAGGAAACATTTTGTAAAAGAAGATATGGTATTGAAAGTTTGTAAGGAGGTAGTAAAAATGTGAGTAATTTATTAAGATGTTTTTGTATATATTGAGAAAAAAATGACCGTTTATGATCATTAATTAGCCGTTTATGACCGTTGGAGGAGAGAGATAAAAATCAGTTAACTAGCCATTAGTAGAGAGGTAAAATTGTAAAAATTCTGATTTAATAGAATTGCATTTATATTATGAATAAATATAAATCTTATTAGGAGCAATAAATAAAATAACTCTGCATGAATATTTTTCAGTCAACTTTATACAGCTATTATATAACATACATATATATTCACGCCACGTTACTCAGCAAGCCTTTTTGTGGGTGCTTGAAAATCAGTAATAAATATATTTTTATATAAAATTATTCATATATAGAATTGAAATATATATATATATATATATATATATATATATATATATATATATATATATATATATATATATATTCAGTTTATAGCTTGGGGTTATTTCTGCTCAAGCATCAACGAACATATATATTATGCATTAAATAATAAATTATTATTTCGTCATCTCAACATATATTATCGACGGTGGCTCAGTCAACCTTTTCTTAATAATGGTGATATACGATATATATTGAAGTAAACCAGAGACATAAAATAAAGAATATATCGGTAGAAAATTTTACCGTTTGGGATTGTTAAGAGTAAAACAATCATGCTGATAACGTGTTATAAAGTAACCACAAACTTAAAATAAAGAGTGTATGGGAGAAAGAAAGAGAGAAAGAGTTTTATTCAGAACTGTAAATTTCAGTGTAAAATATAACTACACACTGTCCAGTATTTATAACCGAGTAGTGTTACACATTTCTTAAAGCTACGGGACGTAACTCCCTAGCTCTTGACAAACTTACCTAGGTAATAAATGTTGTAGTTCATAATCAGGGCCGGCCCTGAGGGTGGTCTGGAAGGGCGACCGCCCTAGGCCCCCAATTTTGAGGGGCTCAAACTTATAATACAGCCATATATAGATATAAATATTATACTGTCACTTATATTTTATATGTGATTTAGTGGCCCATTGGATGAGGTGTTTCAATTTGGTTGAGAGGTCATGGGTTCATGTGACGACCCGACCCGGACCCCAATGCGGAATCCCAAGGTCGTGCCGCCAAGACAAGCTAAAAGACGAACAAGCACCCGCTAAGCGTAGTAGTGTAAGTCCAGAGTTGAACCAACAAACGCTAAACAGGAATGAAAAGCCATAACGGCAAAACCGAATAATACAAACTAAAACCTGCGGAAGCAAATCATAAATGGGACCAAAACCTATAGTTTTAGACTAAGGAATACAAGGCTGAGAGACGACTATCTCTCGACAAATCTACGACTCGCGTGACGCAACATTGCGCACGTACAACAAACCATCGGCAACCTAAGGCCGGCGAAGCAACAAGAACCAACCTGATAAACAACAACTCAACGGCTAAAACATGCCGGAGGAACAATTCAACTAAAAGAACAAGATATTCAAATTCTAACAACTAAACCCAAGTCTCACGACTAACGTCGTCGGAGATGACAATACTAACAATAACGGGATGAGTGAGCTAAAGCATGCTCGAAATAACAAAGGAATAACTTCTAAAAGATACAACAGCTCGACTAACGAGTCGGCTACCAAAATAATACAATAACAGAATACTAACATAAACTACCCAAGTAAAGTCTACGTAACTTTACAATCGTGTCTCACAAATACAAAACAACAATACTAATAGCCCCAAGCTATCGCCCGGAAGACCACCTGTTATCGATCAAGCGCCCGAAGCTTCAACGCGTACTAACGAGCTTACTGCAAAACTAAGGAAAACAAACACACGAAATGAGTCATAATGACCCAGTAAGTTACTAAATGCAATGTATGGCATAGCATGGCGTGGCATGGCATAATGCACAAGCATATATAAACTCATGACATCTAAATCGTATATCAGCAATAAACCTGTATTAAGTCATCAAGTATCATGAACTTCATAAATCACATATCACGTTATCTTTCATATAAGTGCTCATAGTAAGCCACATAAGGGATAGAGAAGATACCCAAATTGCTCCGTTGTGTTGCTCCTGCAATACACAATGTTACTGGTTCGTGCCATCGATGTTATGTGAATTCATCGACTGTCGTCGAGTGCTACTCGATCTCAATAGCAAGCCAATGCGGCACTTAACTGATACGGCAAAGGGGCTACTTCCCCACTGCGGCCAACAGTGGAGGTGTGTGTGGAGTCCCGGGTGCGGCGATCCATAGCGAGCACGAATCCCATAATTCGTGAAGGCGATGCATCGTCCCACCCTGACTTGAATAACAAACCATTTAATGCCAGCTGGACTCAATGCAATGCACAAGTAGATAATTACTCTCATGCTCAAACAAGAACCAAGACCGACCATAGCGGCATACCAATTCAAGTAGGACATAAAGCTCTACACACCATTTTCAACAATGCACATACTTGCACATACTTAACAAATTCAACCAACTTATAAGTTTAGTCAAAGAACCACATAATGAGGTACTCATAATGCTTAAGTCATCAACAAATCGCATGTAGCATAAGCTCAAGAAATCACAATATGAGGTCTACTATAGCCCTCTACTCGAGATCAAACCAAAGACTATCACTTTAGTCTAAGAACAATCATAAATCAAGACTTAGCATTTTTGGCGTTGCTTAAAGGCACACCGGACTCAACCATAGTCCCAATTGTCATACGTACCCGACATTCACAAACCAATCTCAAGGGTACTAAAATTAAGCCGTAGTCATATTCTTGCAAGTGCTTTCATGTGCACGCGATCAAACTCCCTAAGAGAGAACTCATTCAAATAATCATTTCTTAAGGTAATACGAGATCATAAGTTGATCTCTAATGCTCCGTGCTCTACGAGCACGCTCTAATTAAATCCCCAATAAGCTACTATGTCATGGGTGTCACCAATGGAACACAATTCAAGATGCTTGAGTACTCACAATCAAAACTAACCAAACCCAAACATTAAGGATTTTAGCCTAAGGCTCACCAACATAATATTGAACCTATGACAACTCTATTGAGTCTTAATATCGCATTTCATTAAATACACCTTTCATACAACTCAAATTTAGCACATCATTCAAGTTTATAATAATTCTCCCAAAAATAATCCGGGCTTGTTTCCCAAGTCTAAAAGTCCAAGAATTCATCATAACCATAATCAATCAAAACCCAAATATCGTAGGGATTCAACCCGAGTTCATTAACACTCTAGTGAACTTATTTCGACTCCGTTGAGTCTAAATACTAAGTTTCATTCTTAGACCTTTCATCCATGTCAACACTAATACCCACTTTATTTAACAACAATATATATCCAATAATCCGGGCTTACTTCTCAAGCCCTAAATTCATGACAAAACCCAACACAATTCAAAACTCATTCCGTAAATCACATTATTTCAATTAAGTGTTCCTACCCAATGATATCATGGAAGTTCATACATCCAAAGCCCCAATCATAGGCATAATTCCACAATAAACCCAAATAGCATATAGGTAGGATTACTAGCATGCTCATAAGCTTAGAAACACCAAATGAAGAGTAATAACATATTCAATAATCATAGGAATCACCCTACAAATGCTCCTAACAAAATCATACTTCCAAAATCCCCAAAGTTGGGCATACATAGCATACAAGTGTTCATTGCCCACAAATAGCATACAAGTTGTTTTCCTTAGGGCCAATGAACCAAAATCAAAAGAAGGTAACTTACCTAGCTTGAGTGAAAACTCAAGAGAACACAAATCCGATCGGTGAAGTCGTTCTACTCGTCGAGGGCTTCAAGAATCCGAAGTTTGAAGGAAATCGGGTGGTTGGATCATCAAGGATTGAAGAGAGAAGAAGCTAGGGCTCAAGAGTCTCCCATGGAGTCTCTCTCTCTATAATACGTATGTGGAGGATGAGAAATGAGGTGGGTTTGGCTGAATTGGGAGAAGGCTAAGCTATATATACTTCCACTACAATAAGGGCACAATAGGCATTTCTCAAGTGCAATTAGTGGAGATTAGGGGTAATCAAGCTCTAATCCAACCTTAATTAACTTCTAAATAATGTTAGGACATGTTTAGGGTTAAGTATGAGGGGTTAGGAAGGGTTTAGAGGGGGTTTAATGAGGGTAGAATAGGTAAAACACGTCACAACTCAAAACAGGGGAAGAAAATCCCGTAGCAGCTTCTGGGGTTGAGGCGGGCGCCTCAACCTTCTCCATGCGGCCGCCTCACTTCTTCTGCGCAAGGTGCTCTCAAGATTCGAGGCGGGCGCCTCATCCATCCCATGCCGCCTCGGCCCCGAACCTCCAAAACTTGGTCTAAACTTGATCTAAATGATCCCAAACTTATGGGCAACCATCCTAAGGTCTAACCCAACTCAAAACAAGTCTAAAACACACCCAAACAACTCCCGAAACAACTCGGAGCGAAACCGGGAAGGGGTGCAACAACGTGCGACCGGGACGGCGAACGAACTCGAAATCAAACGAGCAATGAGAGGAGACTTTTAAGGCAAGTCTAAGGGCTAATGAAGAAGCTTAAACACTTCTAGAAAGCTGAATAACAACTTAGGGAAATAAGAATCCCAAAGGAGAGGCGATTACGCGACTCGATTCCCGAACTACGCGATAGAGACGAACGCTATCTCCAAAGCTTCCAAAATCATCGATAGGCTTAAGGAACACTTCCAACTTGAAGTCTAAGGTATCTAAACATGTTAATAAACCATCTTAAAGAGGTCTAGGACCCAAACCGAGGTCACGAACACAAAACGGAAGTAAACCCTCAATCGCGTCGCATTCCGACTATCGTCGAGTCACGACTTGTGACTTTAGCAAGTCAACAACTATATGGAGTCTCTTAATAATGTTTTGGTCTTAATATGGTCTCTCAACATATCTAGACCTTCTCGCAACCCAAACATACCGTCGACAAAGGAAGAAGTGCAAGTATAGCACGCAAACCGAGGTAACGAAGGAGCGGGGCGTCACACCCTCTCCACCTTAAAAAGAATTCGTCCCGAATTCTAACTCATGATACAAACCACAACACATCGAGTTCAAAGTCATCTACCTAGACTCGATCTCCGAGTCTACCACCACAATATATACGAGAGTTAAACTCTAAAAATCCAAATTCGAAAGTCTAAGAACTCTCGATAGACACAACAACATCAACACTTACGATCGAAAATAACATGACTCATACTCGAGTCGCGAATACAAACACGAATAACACTATGCTCATCGTGCAAGTTAAACCCCAAATTTCAACATGAAAAACTCATTTAAGGACACTTCAACATCCAATTACCGAAACTAATTGTCCCGGGGCACATCATGAAATTCAAGCACAGAAGATTCTAAGTTACAAGGATTAATAATTGCCTATGGAGCAATTTACAAACAAAGCAAAGATTATCAAATGGGCATTTTAAACCATGTAAATCACGCTCGCGATTTTCCCCATCGCGGTGAGAACACATAAGAGCACATTAATGAAATGTTTTGAAAATTCATTCCATTCGGTAACGGGTATAGTCAATGTTTAACCTACTCACTACCAATCCTAGTCCACCAACGAACCTCTTTTGATCACCAATTTAGGGTACCAGCTAAATTGGATTTCAAAAGCTTTTCGTTGCAAGGATGCGAAGGTTCATGATAAAAAAGGTTTTAAGCATCCTTTAATAGTCTCCTATGCTAAGGTAATGAATGAGCAGAAGATAATAATGATGAAATGAGAATTTAGCATACTACAACGTAATGCATCAAGTAGGTGTTTCCTACAACTAATGCACATAACTGAATAAAAATTCAGGCCAAGTAACAAGGTCTATTACCTTAACAAATAACAATTATATCTACCACAAAACTCGTGTACCTAGTACACTCAACCAAGATAATTTCTTGGTAATCAACACGAATCGGCAAGACTACTAATGCCCGAAACGTCTATACTCCGCAAAACTATCCTTTCTTGAGCTCTAGACCAAGTCTACAACCAATGCATACACTAAGCATCCTAACACAACGTTAACGTCTCAATACTCACGGTGAAGCGTCAATCTCTCCCGTGTAACCATGATTATCCTCTAAATCGCAACCTTCAACCTTCTCACAAGTCGAATGTATATCTTATTCGCATAATAACCCTTAACCACCATATAGTATAATATTACTCATTACATAAAACATATCTTTATAGAATATACAAACATTATACCAAACCAATAAATATCAACTTACAATTCATACTTCATAAATATACATACATATACATACAGCATAGTCTCATGTATATATATAGACTAAACAAGAATCCATACACCACGCGCGATTACCTACCGGTAATACACAAAACAACCCATGTAATATATATCGATCTCACATTGGTGTATCACTCCCAATCAAACAAATAACCAATAATACACAATACACCATATAATGTATGTATGAATGCACATGAGCTACCGATTAAAACGTGTACTCATAATAACGGTAATAGTAGTAATGATATAATTTACGTATATATATACAAGAATATACCTTCCTATTTCGGATAGGTCTCAAAACTCCGCGACAGCCAACCGCCACGCGTGCACTGCTTCAAATTCTAGGCTGACCGTCACAATCTCTCTTGGAGCCACTGAATTGTTGACTAGTACTCCCAGACTGACTAACTTTCCTCTTCGGGCAATCTTTCTTCAAGTGAGTTCCGTCTCCACAATAGTAACACTTCCCAGTCTTTCCCCAACACCTATCCTCGGTGTGTCCTGTCCTCTTACAAAAGTTACATGTCAACACGTCACCTCGTCTTATCTGAGTAGAAGTAGTAACACCACTCCGGCCACCCGAACGCACCTTTCCTTGACCATCAGTTTGAGGTGCTGACTGCCTTCTCTTATCCTCAGGGCCCCTATTAGTCTTTGATATTTTCCTTCGAGTGTATTCCTCGATGTCTAACTCTATCGCACATGCACGATCCACAGCCCCTTGGTAATCCGTAAGTAGTAACGGAATAAGCTGCCTACGATAATTCGTCTTCAGGCCTTTCACAAACCTCTCGGTCTTCTTAGCCTCATCTGGCACCAAGTGACTACAGTGATGAGCCAACTCCATAAACTTTGTTGAATACTGAGCCACGGTCATATCTCCCTGTTCTAACATTAGGAATTCCATCTCTCCTCTTCCTCGAGTTACTACCGGACCAAACCGTACCATAAACTCCTTGACAAAGTTTTCCCACACTCGAGTCACTCCATGTCGTCTCCAGTGATCTCGTATTTCAAGCCACCAATGCTCGGCCGCACCATCCAACCTAAACACTGCTAAGGTAACCTTCTCCTCTGATGTACAACCCAAAACTGCAAAGATATTCTCCATGCTTTCTAGCCAATGTTTCGCCTCAATAGTATCTGGCTCTCCATCGAAACTTTCCGGTTTAAACTTCAAGAATTTCGCAAGGGGTAGAGTCGTCTTCCAGCCCCAACATCGTTGAGGAGTCACACGCGGATCGTTTACATTCCTCCCCTCTCGCCGCCACGAGCCGCATCGAACAAGTCTACTAGAACTAGCTCCACGCCAAGTTCCTGACATAATACGCCTACAAAGAACACTCAGCGTTAATAACTCAACAATAAACCCAACCCAAACAAGGCCAAGGAACCTATCCTGGCGAAATAGCTAACCTATAGCTCTGATACCAACTGTGACGACCCGACCCGGACCCCAATGCGGAATCCCAAGGTCGTGCCGCCAAGACAAGCTAAAAGACGAACAAGCACCCGCTAAGCGTAGTAGTGCAAGTCCAGAGTTGAACCAACAAACGCTAAACAGGAATGAAAAGCCATAACGGCAAAACCGAATAATACAAACTAAAACCTGCGGAAGCAAATCATAAATGGGACCAAAACCTATAGTTTTAGACTAAGGAATACAAGGCTGAGAGACGACTATCTCTCGACAAATCTACGACTCGCGTGACGCAACATTGCGCACGTACAACAAACCATCGGCAACCTAAGGCCGGCGAAGCAACAAGAACCAACCTGATAAACAACAACTCAACGGCTAAAACATGCCGGAGGAACAATTCAACTAAAAGAACAAGATATTCAAATTCTAACAACTAAACCCAAGTCTCACGACTAACGTCGTCGGAGATGACAATACTAACAATAACGGGATGAGTGAGCTAAAGCATGCTCGAAATAACAAAGGAATAACTTCTAAAAGATACAACAGCTCGACTAACAAGTCGGCTACCAAAATAATACAATAACAGAATACTAACATAAACTACCCAAGTAAAGTCTACGTAACTTTACAATCGTGTCTCACAAATACAAAACAACAATACTAATAAACCCAAGCTATCGCTTGGGAAGACCACCTTATCGATCAAGCGCGAAGCTTCAACGCAGCGTACTAACGAGCTATCGCAAAACTAAGGAAAACAAACACACGAAATGAGTCATAATGACCCAGTAAGTTACTAAATGCAATGTATGGCATAGCATGGCGTGGCATGGCATAATGCACAAGCATATATAAACTCATGACATCTAAATCGTATATCAGCAATAAACCTGTATTAAGTCATCAAGTATCATGAACTTCATAAATCACATATCACGTTATCTTTCATATAAGTGCTCATAGTAAGCCACATAAGGGATGGAGAAGATACCCAAATTGCTCCGTTGTGTTGCTCCTGCAATACACAATGTTACTGGTTCGTGCCATCGATGTTATGTGAATTCATCGACTGTCGTCGAGTGCTACTCGATCTCAATAGCAAGCCAATGCGGCACTTAGCGTACGGCAAAGGGCTACTTCCCAGCTGCGGCCGGTGGAGGTGTGTGTGGAGTCAGTGCGGCGATCCATAGCGAGCACGAATCCCATAATTCGTGAAGGCGTGCATCGTCCCACCACGACTTGAATAACAAACCATTTAATGCCGGTGGACTCAATGCAATGCACAAGTAGATAATTACTCTCATGCTCAAACAAGAACCAAGACCGACCATAGCGGCATACCAATTCAAGTAGGACATAAAGCTCTACACACCATTTGCAACAATGCACATACTTGCACATACTTAACAAATTCAACCAACTTATAAGTTTAGTCAAAGAACCACATAATGAGGTACTCATAATGCTTAAGTCATCAACAAATCGCATGTAGCATAAGCTCAAGAAATCACAATATGAGGTCTACTATAGCCCTCTACTCGAGATCAAACCAAAGACTATCACTTTAGTCTAAGAACAATCATAAATCAAGACTTAGCATTTTTGGCGTTGCTTAAAGGCACAGGACTCAACCATAGTCCCAATTGTCATACGTACACGACATTCACAAACCAATCTCAAGGGTACTAAAATTAAGCCGTAGTCATATTCTTGCAAGTGCTTTCATGTGCACGCGATCAAACTCCCTAAGAGAGAACTCATTCAAATAATCATTTCTTAAGGTAATACGAGATCATAAGTTGATCTCCAATGCTCCGTGCTCTACGAGCACGCTCTAATTAAATCCCCAATAAGCTACTATGTCATGGGTGTCACCAATGGAACACAATTCAAGATGCTTGAGTACTCACAATCAAAACTAACCAAACCCAAACATCAAGGATTTTAGCCTAAGGCTCACCAACATAATATTGAACCTATGACAACTCTATTGAGTCTTAATATCGCATTTCATTAAATACACCTTTCATACAACTCAAATTTAGCACATCATTCAAGTTTATAATAATTCTCCCAAAAATAATCCGGGCTTGTTTCCCAAGTCTAAAAGTCCAAGAATTCATCATAACCATAATCAATCAAAACCCAAATATCGTAGGGATTCAACCCGAGTTCATTAACACTCTAGTGAACTTATTTCGACTCCGTTGAGTCTAAATACTAAGTTTCATTCTTAGACCTTTCATCCATGTCAACACTAATACCCACTTTATTTAACAACAATATATATCCAATAATCCGGGCTTACTTCTCAAGCCCTAAATTCATGAAAAAAAACCAACACAATTCAAAACTCATTCCGTAAATCACATTATTTCAATTAAGTGTTCCTACCCAATGATATCATGGAAGTTCATACATCCAAAGCCCCAATCATAGGCATAATTCCACAATAAACCCAAATAACATATAGGTAGGATTACTAGCATGCTCATAAGCTTAGAAACACCAAATGAAGAGTAATAACATATTCAATAATCATAGGAATCACCCTACAAATGCTCCTAACAAAATCATACTTCCAAAATCCCCAAAGTTGGGCATACATAGCATACAAGTGTTCATTGCCCACAAATAGCATACAAGTTGTTTTCCTTAGAGCCAATGAACCAAAATCAAAAGAAGGTAACTTACCTAGCTTGAGTGAAAACTCAAGAGAACACAAATCCGATCGGTGAAGTCGTTCTACTCGTCGAGGGCTTCAAGAATCCGAAGTTTGAAGGAAATCGGGCGGTTGGATCATCAAGGATCGAAGAGAGAAGAAGCTAGGGCTCAAGAGTCTCCCATGGAGTCTCTCTCTCTATAATACGTATGTGGAGGATGAGAAATGAGGTGGGTTTGGCTGAATTGGGAGAAGGCTAAGCTATATATACTTCCACTACAATAAGGGCACAATAGGCATTTCTCAAGTGCAATTAGTGGAGATTAGGGGTTATCAAGCTCTAATCCAACCTTAATTAACTTCTAAATAATGTTAGGACATGTTTAGGGTTAAGTATGAGGGGTTAGGAAGGGTTTAGAGGGGGTTTAATGAGGGTAGAATAGGTAAAACACGTCACAACTCAAAACAGGGGAAGAAAATCCCGTAGCAGCTTCTGGGGTTGAGGCGGGCGCCTCAACCTTCTCCATGCGGCCGCCTCACTTCTTCTCTGCACAAGGGTGCTCTCAGTATCTGAGGCGGGCGCCTCAGTCCATCCCATGCGGCCGCCTCGGCTCCTGAACCTCCAAAACTTGGTCTAAACTTGATCTAAATGATCCCAAACTTATGGGCAACCATCCTAAGGTCTAACCCAACTCAAAACAAGTCTAAAACACACCCAAACAACTCCCGAAACAACTCGGAGCGAAACCGGGAAGGGGTGCAACAACGTGCGGACGGCGACGAACTTCGAAATCAAACGAGCAATGAGAGGAGACTTTTAAGGCAAGTCTAAGGGCTAATGAAGAAGCTTAAACACTTCTAGAAAGCTGAATAACAACTTAGGGAAATAAGAATCCCAAAGGAGAGGCGATTACGACTCGATTCGAACTTCTGCGATAGAGGCGAACGCTATCTCCAAAGCTTCCAAAATCATCGATAGGCTTAAGGAACACTTCCAACTTGAAGTCTAAGGTATCTAAACATGTTAATAAACCATCTTAAAGAGGTCTAGGACCCAAACCGAGGTCACGAACACAAAACGGAAGTAAACCCTCAATCGCGTCGCATTCCGACTATCGTCGAGTCACGACTTGTGACTTTAGCAAGTCAACAACTATATGGAGTCTCTTAATAATGTTTTGGTCTTAATATGGTCTCTCAACATATCTAGACCTTCTCGCAACCCAAACATACCGTCGACAAAGGAAGAAGTGCAAGTATAGCACGCAAACCGAGGTAACGAAGGAGCGGGGCGTCACAGTTCAAGTCTTTGAAATTTATTTTACTTTTGAGTTGTGAATTATCAAGTATTATATACTCCCTTGCTCCATTCCGGGTAAAGAGTTCCCGTTTAAAAGTCAAACTTTTTTAAAAATAACATTTTTAGTAGTTCATTAATAATAAAATGACGCCTAATCAACAAAAAAATTAATTATCTTAAAATGTGTAATGAAAGTCAATTATGAACAGGCCGTTCCTGAATTTTTCGGGACCAAGGGCGAAAATGATAAAATGGACCCCTATAGATATTGTCTTTCCTCATTTAATCATTTTGGAACTATTTAGTTTTTAGGATAAAATTTGGGCCGGTTCATTTTAGATAATTTTTAATCGCTAGTTTATCATGTTTTTCTAATTAAAAAGAGATATTTTTGAGGATAAAAAGACTATAATCTCTTAATAAACCTAAGACGCGCTACGGATCATTTACTCAATATATCGCGTTGTATCAATATATGCATTGCGATGCATTAAAAGTAGATTTTAGACTTTTAAAAAAATTACCATACATGTCCCTTTATTATTTGCTTTTGAGTTATGTCCATCTTAAGCCCAAGGCACCTTTTCTTTTATTTTGTAACTAGTTTTTTAACCCGTGCGTTAAACGCACGTCAATAAAATCGTATATAAACAAAATAAGGGGGATTAATTTATTAATAATTACATATAAGCATATCACTAATCATTATAGATTCTAAAAAAATATTTTTATACACAACATTTGTTGTCTTATTAGTAATTTGTTACTCTAGAAACTACGACATATGATAAAAATACTGGGTTTTTTTTTCTTTCTAAAAGAGACCTGCGTACAATTATTGACTTTGAAACTTGTTAATTGTCATTGCATATGATACCTGCAATGTAAATTGTCTTCTCTGAAACTTGAAAGACAGTCTTACATCGGATAAGTTAATGACAATCTTGGGATATAAATATTTTCTCCAACATTGCTTCCTTTCAAACAATTTGTTTCAACAATGTGATCCCCAAAATTTATAATGATTAGTCTTGTTTCATTGCACAACCCTGCATCATGGTCAATGTTTCTCAATAACATTACTGGAACACTAATTTTAAGTATCAATTTATGGTCTGACAACCCCGAATATCTTATACTATTTAAAAACACTGTATAATGAATGTCTTGGAACAAACTTAATTTTTTTCCGCCCTTCAAATAGAATTTGAACTCAAATAAGTTCTTCCTTTTGAATGATTACTTTTATTAAATTATATTTGTACTTTATGAATAAATAAATTTATGAGAAAAAATAAGCTAAAATCAAAATAACGAAATTATTTTTACCGTTAACAAATATTTTTGTTTTGTAAATTATTTTAATTTTAATAACTTCCATTATATATTTTTTGTTTATTGACTTCATAACTATTATTTTTGTTTTATTTTTAAAAAATAGTTTTACGGAAAAAAATTGTTCCGTAATTTTTTATTATTATTTTACTAACATCAGTTTAAATTGTTTTGCTTTATTGACTTTGTAACTATTCTTTTTGTTCCATCAAATATTTTTATTTTACTAACGTTTTTTGTTTTACCTAACTATTTTTAAGAATTTTTTTTAAATTTTTGTCACATAAATTATTTTTATAATTTTACTAACCTCAGTTTAAATTATTTTTGTTTTATTGACTCCGTAACTATTATTTTTGTTCCATCAAATATTTTTATTTAACTAATATATTTTTGTTTTACATAGCTATTTTTAAGAATTTGTTTTAAAATTTTGTTCCGTAAATTATTTTTATTCTTTTAGTAACCTTAGTTTAAATTGTTTTTGTTTTTATTGACTTTGTAACTATTATTTTTGTTCCATCAAATATTTTTATTTTACTAACGTATTTTTTTACATATATATTTTTAAGAATTTGTTTTAAACTTTTGTTCCGTAAATTATTTTATTTTACTAACCTCTGCATTAAATTATTTTTGTTTTGTGATTCTGTAACTTTTATTTTTTATAGTTGCTTGTTCCATAAATTATTTTTATTTTACTAACTTCTTATATTTTTTGTTTTCTTAACTCCGGAATTATTATTTTTGTTTTAGTTATTATTTTTTATGCTTAAAGAGAGAAAATATTTAAACATATGTAAAAGAGGGGAGATGGTGGTGATGAGAGAGAAAATATGGAGGAGCGGAAGATATAAAGAGAAATACAACCAGAGAAGAAAAGATAAGAGAGAGAAAGAGTGAAATGGTAACTCAAAAGTTAATAATTCAAAAGTGATTTTGAGGTAAAAATCCACCCTTGTCATTATATATATATATATATATATATATATATATATATATATATTGTTTTGTTGATTCTGTAACTTTTATTTTTTATAGTTGCTTGTTTCATAAATTATTTTTATTTTACTAACTTCTTATATTTTTGTTTTATTTTTGTTTTAGTTACTATTTTTTATGTTTAAAGAGAGAAAAATGTTTAAACATATTTAAAAGAAAGGATATGGTGGTGATGAGAGAGAAAATATGGAGGAGAGGGAAGAGAGAAAGAGAAATACAACCAGAGAAGAGAAGATAAGAAAGAGAAAGAATGAAATGGTAACTCAAAAGTTAATAATTCAAAAGTGATATTTGGAGGGAAAAATTCACCCTTGTCATTATATATATATAGATATCGTTGTTGTCGTGTATAGATGATAACTTGATATGGATTAATAAATAAATACCCATTTTGAAATAAAAAATCTAAATAATTAATATTGATTTTAAGATGAAAATTTTAAATAATTCACTCGTTTCTTTCTAGAAAGTGAAACGGTAGCCTACTGTAAATATAGATGCACGGATACTTGATCTTTATTCCAAGACTTTTTTTATTATATTTTGTTTATTTTTGCTTTTTAAAAAATCTCTCTTGTCTCTTAGTCTATTAATAGAGTAAAATATAAAAATGAAATATAAAATATAAATATATAACCAAACTAGGGTGATAATTGGATATTAATAAATAACTTTAAGTTAAATCATAATTCATTATGCAAATAAATAATAACCTAATAAAAAATTATCCATTAACACCCGACTTTCATCGCTAAACCAAACGAATGGATGAAACTGTTGTCAAATGTCAATACACAGTTTGAGTGCAAAACAATGAGCGGAGTAAAATAAATAAATAAATAAAATTGGGCATGAAAAACTGCAGCACCTTATGTTTGAAGGAAAACCGGCAGAAAGACAAGGGTACAGTAACATTCACACTGTTTATTTGCACGCGTGGTGTACAGTGTACTACTGTCAGTGTTAAACATTAATAGCTATTGATTATTATTTATGTGTATTAAATTTTGGGTATTAATAGGTAACTTTTAGTACAATAACATTCACACTGTTTATTTGCATGCGTGGTGTACAGTGTACTATTGTCAGTGTCAAACATTGATACCTAGTTTATTATTCATACGTATCACATAATCATTTCAAATCATAGGTATTAAAATAAAAGGTATTAAAATTATGTGAGATATAAAAGAGGTATCAAATTTGGTACCTTTCTTAGTACTACATCTAATTTTGATATTTTTTACTTTAACAATTGGAGAACCTAATACTTTTAAATAGGTATCAAAATTTCGTTTTGTAACGCCTCAAACTCAGGTTCTACCATTTGGACCCACAATTTGGTCACATCACCAACAATCAATACTTAAAATCATAATAAATCACAACACTAATAATTAATCAACATTAATATCCCTCAATTGTAATTAAAATACAACCACCAAATGTAAAGAAGCGAAATCAATATAAAGCTATTTAAAATTAATAAAATTTTCAAAAATGCAATGAATTATAAATGTCTAAAAGCTTAACTTTGACCATCTTCATTCATCTTCGAAACAATTCATCCCCAGCCAAATAAATGTCACGGAAGAAAAGATTAGGAAAGGGTGGCCCGAGCAATCTTTGTGAAGTTCATTTACAACTCTCAGGTTACTTGGGGAGGAGTTGACCAGAAATAAATCAAAGAATCGAGAATTGAAAGTTCAAATATGTAATACAAAAGTCAAAATAGTCAAAGTTCAAATATTCAAATTTCAGATATATTTTTAGGATTCCAAGTGAAGGATAAATATACAACAACTGACTCGAGTAATCCAATTGTCACCAACCGTCTCACAGCAGCTGGCGACAACGGACGACTCACAGATAAATATTTAAGATTCCTAGCGAAAGTTAATAATGCAAAGGATGACTCGAGTAGTACAATTGTCACCAACCGTCCCATATCAGCTGGAGACAACAGACGACTCACAGATACCAAGATCACAAAGTGGTCAAAGACCTGTTCGAACAATGTTTCAAAAAATTCAAAAGACTCATAAGGATAAAGGTTTCTAAAGAATATATCCGGACAACTAACCACATGTCTAGTGGTTAAAGGGTTTCGAAAGGTCACATTAACCCGTGACTAGGTAAATCGAAAGGTCACATTTACCCGTGACTAGGTAAATCAAAAGGTCACATTAACCCGTGACTAGGTTGTTTGACTTAGTGATCAAGGTAGGAACTTTTAAATAATCAAATAAATTTTACAAAACCAGTATGAATGACAAACACATTTATGTATCAAATAGATATCTCACATAAAACATGATAGGTATGTGAGATTTAACGAAGGAGCATAATCATGAGTAATGAAATGAACGAAATCGACGGAGTTCAAAATCAAGTACTGATACAAAATCGGCTCACATTTTCAAGGAAAGACATTTATCAAAAAAATAAATGAAGCCTAATAGTATGGAACGAAGAATTCAAAAAACCTAAAAGAGATATAATCTCTTACCTCAAAATGCTTAACAACACTAACTCCTGCTACGCGTACAATCACCTCAAGCTCGTTCGTCCGAAACTAATATTTAAGGTAACAAATGTACTGATTAATATATATATACAGATACATCTATATAGTAACTTATTCCTTTGTATTTTCTTCTCTTTGTCTCCTCTCCCCCAAGACCAAGGTTCTAAAAATCGTTAGGCGGCCGCTAGGTGGCACGCTAGCGCCTAGGGAACTAGTCGGGGCATAATTGGGGCCTAGGCGGGGCCTAGAATTAAGGCATAATTATCATTTTTTGATAATTTACATCAAAGATCAAACACATTGACTACAAATTTAATTTTTTTTATGTTTGTCATTTTATCAAACACTTGTCTATATCTGTAAAATGAATAAAAATATACAAACCTACTCTTAATCCCAATTCTCAACAACTCCAAAGCAATAAATCAGCCAAGTTTAGAACTAAAAACAAAAAAGATATTTATCAAGTTCGCCCCCCATTACCTCTCTCTTTGCCTCACCATTGCCGCTCCCCCTTCCTTCTCCAGTTTGCCTTCCCTTCCTTCTCCGGTCACCGCATGCCACAAAATCAAAGCTACAAAAATAAATTGAGGTTGGCGAGGTTTGGCGTAAGCACCGAATTGGTCAATTAGGCGGCGACTAAGAAAGTTGCGGCGGTAGAGAAGGGTCTAGCGCCTAGGCGGGGCTTAGGCAAAGCTAGGCGGGAAGTTTTAGAACACTACCCAAGACCACCTAATTGTCACTCGTTATTTTATATGTAATCTGTAATATCCATCCCACACACACACGCCATACACACACACTGTAGTGGAATTAATTAATCTAACTTACCTTTTTCTTACAAATATTTGTTAACTTTTTTTTTTTTGAAAGTAAACAGCCATACATACACAATTCGCACAAACACATTACCCACATGTAATATATTCCTATGATCTATGTATGTATGTATATAATAAAATATTATATATGTATTTTATAATCACAACCACACACAGATTCCACATGAAAACACACACACCTAACACACACTCACTCACTAAATATTAGACTTTCATTTTAAAATTAATACATACACATCATGCACACATACATATATATATATATATATATATATATACATATATATATATATATATATATATATATATATATATATATATATATATATATATATATATATATATATATATATATATATATATATATCATGCATACAAAACAAAGCAGGATATTGACATTTACCTCCAAACTGCCGTTGCCTCTCTCGCTCAAGACGTTTCCTCCAAGTCGGCCGCCGTTCTGTTTATTAAGATTAGTTTTTTATTTTTTGAAAATGTTTTCTCTTCTCCCAGTATCCTATTTATATAAAACCCTACTAGGTTTTCAACCCTAACCAAAACCTAACATGATTTGACTGAAATAAATTAAGTAACTTTAATAGGGAATTATTATTAAAGTCATAGTCAAAAGTGGATCAAGCCCAACTCAATTCAATTGGTTACTAAATACGTCCAAAACAATCAGATTAACTCAAAACAATTATAGTATTAATTAAATAGATCAAAAACAATTATAATTTTAATTAACACGAGTTAATATATTTTTTTAATTAAAAATTTTCGGGGTATTACACTCTCACCCCCTTAAAAGAAGTTTAGTCCCTAAACTTAACACACCAAGTCATACAAAGAGCTCAAGATGTTCCTCTTCGAACTAAGAATAAACCAAGTTACTCCCAATAGACATAATGACAACGAAGAATAAACTTTATTAAATCCTAGGCATTCAATCCTTAAATGTAACCGAGGCAGTCCGTTAGTCCAAACGTCATATGTAAAACTCATAATGCCCATACTTTATCCAACAAGCAGATGACCAAACCATACGTCAAAATTATCAATGCCTAAATGAACTCAAAAGACAAGATAGAAATACTTAGGTAACAGAAATGAATCTATTGGTCGTCGTGTTAATTAATCGACGTCTAAGTTCTCATGTGACAATTTGATAGGTCGTGTAAGTGTGGCAATGTGATTGATTAAGAAACACTAGGCTGAATAAAAATTTAAATGTCGTGAAGGTAAAGATGCACTATACTTGTTTCCATATCATTCGTCTCGAGCAGCCATCGCGTAAATTCTTCCCTGCACATTTGGTTTCGGTTTATCGCCGCTGCCCTTTCCTCGCACAAAGTTTTCTTTCAGTGGTTCTGGGCAATCCTTGATCCTATGCCCTATCTTTCCGCAATTAAAGCATGCTCCCGTAGTCCAGTAACAAGTATCAGTCCTATGTTTTCCACCACACTTATTACACTCAGGGTCATTATTCTGATTTTGCTGCTGCCCTTGATTTTGATTCCGCCAGTGATTTGATCCCTTGGACCGATTGTCCTCTGTGGTTTGCTTTTTATTTCCATTGTAACTTCCTCCTTGATAGTCTAACTGATCTCGAGAACTACTTCCAATACTCTCCAAATCTCTCTTTTTCTCTTCCTTCTTCTTCCCGTAGTTTGCTGATACTCGTTCAAGTATTCTGGCCCGGTCTACAACTTCAGCAAAAGTCTTCAACTGTAAGGCTATCAATCGATGGCTAATCTTTCCATCGACGCCTCTTTCAAACATCCTGGCCTTCTGTTTGTCATTCTCAATGAGACCTAGAGCATACCTTAATAGTTCCGTGAACTTGATAGCATACCCATCTACCGTCATCTTTCCTTGCTCTAGATTGAGAAATTCAACTAGCTTACTGTCCTGCACGCTCTCAGGAAAATATTTCTTATTGAACACTTCGAGAAAAGTCTCCCAGGTGTACTCTCCCACCCCATTTGCTTCAACAATCCTCATCTCGGACTGCCACCACTCATCAGCCTCTCCTTCGAACTTGAACGTGGCGAGGTTGACTTTCTGTTCACTCGTGAGGTTCATAGTTCTAAAGATCTTCTTCATACTCTCAATCCATTCTTCTGGCTTAATGGTGTTTGGTGCGCCTAAGAAGGGCTTAGGGCTTCTCTTTTGGAAGATGTCAAGTGGGTCCTTTGCTACTGGTCGAGGTTGAGGAACTGCATGCTGAGGTTGCAATACAACAGGCTGAGGTTGCGGTGCTTCGGGCTGAAGTTGCGGTGCTTCAGGTTGAGGTTGCGGTGTAGCATGCTGAGGCTGCGGTTGAACAATTTGACCAATCCTGTCTACAGCTTGGGTCAAATTCTGCAGAAGGTTCATTATAAGTACAGGGTCTACTAAGGCGAGATTTGCTGCGTTAGATTGAGGCGCTTCAGAGGCAGGGTTTTGGTTATTCACGTTAAGTTGGCTTCCAGATTGTTCTCCCACATTCTCGGAAACAGAGTCCTCTACTGCTCTTCCTCCCCTATTTCCTCGGCCACGACCACGGCCTCGGTTAGTGGTACGTCCACTTCTACGTGCCATTTGATACTGATACAAAAATGTGCAGGTGTTAAATAATGCCTAAAGTTTTATCACACTAAAATGGTGCTCGCTAATTGGCGTGACGTAAACAGAAACAATCTACATAATTGTTAAGTAACATTAATTCTTCCAAAGCTTATCTTATAATCTTGTGCACTCGAAATACACCAACACGATATATAGTTCGAAATGAATGTCAAACGAATACAAAAAAAAATCCTCAATATTTATTCAATATCAAACTTTATTACAATGTCTCAAAAATTGGATACACCTCGTGTATTCCAAGTCTAATAAACTAAAATAAAACAAATTCTTTTCGAGTAACCAATAGTGTATCAGTCTCAATCAAAATAGAGGAAATCATAACTTAAAGCTATAATCGTCAACTTAGAACTACAATCGCACACTTAAAGCTATTGGGTAACTAATGGTATAAACAAAATCATAACCTTACACTACAATCAATTCCTAATTCTATTAATTCCTAAATCTTAAAACCATCAGGATCTGCAGCCTAAGCTCTGATACCACTCTGTAACGCCCCAAACTCGGGTCCTACCATTTGGACCCACAATTTGGTCACATCACCAACAATCAATACTTAAAATCATAATAAATCCCAACACTAATAATTAATCAACATTAATATCCCTCAATTGTAATTAAAATACAACCACCAAATGTCTGAAACGAAATCCAATATAAAGCTATTTAAAATTAATAAAATTTTCAAGTACGAATGAATTATAAATGTCTAAAACTTCTTTGACCATCTTCATTCATCTATTCGAAACAATTCATCTAGTCAAGCTAAATGTCACCTAGAAGAGAAAGATTAGGAAAGGGTGAGCGAACAATGCTCAGCAAGTTCATTTACAACTCCTCCGGTTACTAAGGAGGAGTTGACCGAAATAAATCAAAGAATCAGAATTGAAAGTTCAAATATCTGTAATGCAAAAGTCAAAATAGTCAAAGTTCAAATATTCAAATTTCAGATATATTTTTAGGATTCCAAGTGAAGGATAAAGATACAACAAATGACTCGAGTAATCCAATTGTCACCAACCGTCTCATACCAGCTAGCGACAACGGACGACTCACAGATAAATATTTAGGATTCCAAGCGAAAGTTAATAATGCAAAGGATGTCTCGAATAGTTCAATTGTCACCAACCTTCCCATACCAGCTAGAGACAACGGACGACTCACAAATACCAAGATCACATAAGCGGTCAAAGACCTGTTCGAACAATGTTCCAAAAAATTCAAAAGACTCATAAGGGTAAAGGTTTCTAAAGAGTATATCCGGACAACTAACCACATGTCTAGTGGTTAAAGGGTTTCGAAAGGTCACATTAACACGTGACTAGGTAAATCGAAAGGTCACATTTACCCGTAACTAGGTAAATCAAAAGGTCACATTAACCCGTGACTAGATTGTTTGACTTAGTGATCAAGGTAGGAACTTTTAAATAATCAAATACATTTTACAAAACCAGTATGAATGACAAACACATTTATGTATCAAATAGATATCTCACATAAAACATGATAGGTATGTGAGATTTAACGAAGAAGCATAATCATTAGTAATGAAATGAACTAAATCGACGGAGTTCAACATCAAATACTGATACAAAATCGGCACACGTTTTCAAGGAAAGACATGTATCAAAGAAATAAATGAAGCCTAATAGTATGGAACGAAGAATTCAAAAGACCTAAAAGAGATATAATCTCTTACCTCAAAATGCTTAACAACACTAACTTCTGCCACGCGTACAATCACCTCAAGCTTATTCGTCTGAAACTAATATATAACATAACAAATGTATTGATTAAAATATATATATATACAGATGCATCTATATAGTAACTTATTCCTTTTAATTTTCTTCTCTTTCTCTCCTATCCCCACGGCCGGCCCTGGGCTTAGGCATGAGGGGCAACCGCCCTGGGCCTTCAATGCTTAGGGGCCCAAATTTTATTCCATATCCATTGTATATATATATATATATATAGCATAATTAATTTTGGGAATGGGCCAGGCCGCCAGGCCCAGGCGTGAACCGTGTGATTTGTGAACTTCACCGAGAAGTCAGAGACCCAAACGGCCAAACCCAATTCGGTAATAGCCTAATAGGCATTAGGCAATTAAATTTTCCAATTCCAAATTCAGAGATCCAGTAACCCAGTTCAGTCGCACTCTCCGTCTCTCCCAGACTCCCACTCGCCGTCTCGCACAGACCGACAGACGCACAGTCGCATTCTCGCCCTCGAGGGCCTCGACGGCTCGACAGGCAGCCTCGACGGCTCGACCCTTCCGCTTCTTGAGGATCTTGAATCTTGATGATGGCTTGAAGTCGTGAAGATCGAAGCCGCTCAAGCCTCAAGGGCTCAACCATCAAAACGGTAACGCTCTCAGTCGACTCTCACTCTCTCAGTCTCTCTCTTTCCCTAGATCCTAAATCCCTAATTCGTCTCTCTCTTTCCCTAATTCCCTAGACCCTAATTCTCCCGAGACAACGGTCAACGAACGCCGTTCAGAAATCAGAATCTCAGTCTTCTCGTTCTCAGTCAGATTGAGTTCAAGTGTTCACTTCTGTTCAGTCTGTTCAGACTTCAGAGTCTTCAGTCTTCAGTCGTCTCGTTCATTCGTTGTTCACTTGTTCAGGTACGTAATTTTTGTAATTTGTAAATTTGTTATTTGTAATTTGTTTGTTTCGATTTCGATTCTTAATTTGTTTGATTTCTTTGAAACTATTAAGGTAATATTGTAAATTGTAATAATTTCCTTATTTCCAAATTCTAATTCCAATATTAATCTATTCAATTTTTAAGTTTTAATCATTCAATTTGGGGATAAATCGAGATTTTATATGAATTAATGAATATTATCGATTTCTTGGTTTGAATGTTTGAATGTTTGAAATTTTGAATGTTTGAATCTTTGAATGCAGGCTGCAGGCACCAACATCATAAACTGGTTACAAGTTACAACTCCTTTTTTCCATATTCCAATTTCCAGGTGCTATCGAAATCCTTTTTTTTAATATGTTGCCTAAAAAGCATCTTTCTGGAAGTGAAAAAAGAAAAAAAGCGAAAACGGGAAGAACAGCTTGTAGAATCGCAAAGAGGGGCTATTCATAAATTTGTTTTAAAAAAAGTAGGTCCTTCTGTTGACGGATTGGATGATGGTAATTCTGAACCATCTATTGAGAATGATGTTAATTTGAATGATGTTAATTTGAATGAGAATTTAAACGATGAAAATCATATTAATCAGAATGATGTTAATTTGAATGAGCCTATTGATGTAACAAATGCCTCAGATACTAGGAATTTAGGCGTTGATGATCAACCAGTTCCCTCTTTGGATATTTATGATCCTAGAAATTGGGATAATCTTGACAGTAAAACAAAGGATATTTTGGTTGAAAAAGAGCCTATAAGGGAATTGAATCTTGTGTTTCCTATGGATATTACTTCTAGACATTTTTCATATTCTTATTATTCTAGAAAGTTGAGTAATGGGGAGATTAGTGATAGAAAATGGTTGATTTACTCTAAACATGTTGATAAAGTGTATTGTTTTTGTTGTAAGCTGTTCAAATCTGATGGGAACAAAACTTTGTTAGCTAATGATGGAATGAGGGATTGGAAGCATCTTAGTGAAAGGCTTAGACAACATGAGAATAGTGCTGACCATATGACCACCATGAACACTTGGTTTGAACTAAGAGTAAGATTAAAGAAAAATCAAACAATTGACCAAGAATTGCAACAAGAAATTGCAAAGGAGAAACAACGTTGGAGGCAAGTTCTAATGAGAATAGTTTCTGTTGTTAAATGTCTTTCTAAACATAGTTTGGCTTTTCGAGGATCAAATGAGAAACTCTACCAAGACAACAATGGTAATTTTTTAGGACTAATTGAGATGATTGCTGAATTTGATGTGACAATGCAAGATCATGTTAGACGTATTCAAAATCAAGAGATTCATTATCATTACCTTGGTCACAAAATTCAAAATGAGCTGATTTCTCTTTTGGCTACTAGTGTTAGAAGTTCAATCATTGGGTTGATTAAAGAAGCAAAATATTTTTCTATAATTCTTGATACCCCAGATGTGAGCCATCAAGAACAAATGACTTTACTCTGCGATGTGTGAATGTGTCGAGTAACAAAATAAAAATAGAAGAGTACTTTTAGAGTTTTTGAAGGTGGATGATACATCAGGTTTGGGACTTTTTAATGAATTATTAAAAGCATTTAAGTCTCTTGATCTTAATGTTGATGATGTGAGGGGTCAAGGTTATGACAACGGTTCTAATATGAAAGGAAAACACCAAGGAGTTCAAAAGCGATTGCTAGAAATAAATCCAAGAGCTTTATATATGCCATGTGCTTGTCATAGCCTTAATCTTACTCTTAGTGATATGGCTCATTCTTGTGTTAAAGTCGTTTCATTTTTTGAGTTGTGCAACGTATATATACATTATTTTCGAGTTCTCTAAAAGATGGAAAGTTTTACTTGATAATGTTTCAAGCTTAACAGTTAAATCATTGTGTAATACTCGTTGGGAGAGTCGAATCAAAAGTGTTAAAGCTATTAGATTTCAAGCTCCTCAAGTAAGGGCGCTTTGTTGGGCCGAATAATTCTTGTGATGATGCCAAGTCAAAGAGTGAAGCGGAAAGCTTAGCAAGTGCACTAGAAAGTTTTGAGTTTTTAATTTACTTGGTATGGTTATTTGGTACGATATTTTATTTGCTATTAACATGGTGAGTAAGAAGTTGCAATCTAAATCTATGTGCATCGATGCTACCTTGAAGCATTTGGAAGGAGTAATGTCATTTTTTGAAAATTATAGAAATGAAGGGTTTTGCTCGAGCATGAGTACTGCTAAAAGCCTTGCATTAGACATGAACGTAGAACCTATATTCCCAACTAGACGTCGTATTGTAAGGAGAAAACAATTTGATGAAAATGATCATGATGAAGAAATACAATCGCCTGAGGAGTCATTTAGAGTTGGCTACTTTTTAGTTCTTGTTGATATGGCAACTACTTCTTTGCAAAAGAGATTTGAGCAATTAAAGACATTTGAAAGTATCTTTGGGTTCTTATTTGATTCAAATCATTTGAAAGCATTGGATGAAAATAAATTAAAGGAATGTTGCACTAATTTTCATACAACTTTTTCTCATGATAGTTCGTCAGATGTTGATTTAAAAGATCTTTTTTCTGAATTAAGAGTATTGCAAATGACACTGCCAAATGCATTAATGTCAGCACTTGAAATTCTTGAGTTTGTTAAGGCTGCAGATTGTTACCCAAATGTTTCAATTGCTTATCGAATCATGTTAAGTGTGCCTCACATAAAGTAGCATCGCGAAAGAAGTTTTTCAAAGTTGAAGTTATTGAAAAACTACTTGAGATCATCAATGGCACAAGAAAGGTTAAATGGTTTGGCAATTTTATGTATTGAGAAGGATATGCTTGATAATGTTGATTATGATACTATTATTGATGATTTTGCTTCTAGAAATGCTCGACGAAATTGTTTTCTATGATTACTTGTGTGCTTTTTTGTTTTTGTAGGCAATATGTGATGACATTGCAACATACAAGATAATTTCAAGATGATGGAAGGCTTTGCAAGTTGATGGAAATTTTTATTTGAAATTCGGTGTATTTTTGAGATTTGTAACAAAAAAGCACTAATTTTTGTTAAATGCAATTAAACGTGTCTTTTGAAGTATGAAATTTATATTATATGTATTCATATTTGGGTATTATCAATTTTTTTTGGGGCCCTTATTTGTTCATTCGCCCCGGGCCTATAAAATATCAGGAACGGCCCTGCCTATCCACCAAGACCACCTAATTGTCACTCATTATTTTATATGCATGTAATCTGTAATATTCATCCCACACACACACGCCGCACACGCACACTGTAGTGGAATTAATTAATCTAACTTACCTTTTTCTTACAAATATTTGTTGACTTTTTTTTTTTGAAAGTAAACAGCCATGCATACACAATTCGCACAATCACATTACGATTTACGCACATGTAATATATTTCTATGATCTATGTATGTATATATATAATAAAATATGATATATGTATTTTATAATCACAACCACACACAGATTCCACATGAAAACACACACACCTAACATGCACTCACTCAGTAAATATTAGACTTTTATTTTAAAATTAATAAATACACATCATGCACACATACATATATATATATATATATATATATATATATATATATATATATATATATATATATATATCATGCATACAAAACAAAGCAGAATATTGACATTTACCTCCAAACTGCCGTTGCCTTTCTCGCTCAAGACGTTTCCTCCAAGTCGGTCGCCGTTCTATTTATTAAGATTAGTTTTTTTTTCGGTAAAAGTTTTCTTTTCTCCCAGTATCCTATTTATATAAAACCCTACTAGGTTTTCAACCCTAACTAAAACCTAACGTGATTTGACTGAAATAAATTAAGTAACTTTAATAGGGAATTATTATTAAAGTCCTAGTCAAAAGTGGGCCAAGCCCAACCCAATTCAATTGGTTACTAAATACGTCCAAAACAATCAGATTAACCCAAAACAATTATAGTATTAATTAAATAGGTCCAAAACAATTATAATTTTAATTAACACGAGTTAATATATTTTTTTATTAAAATATTTCGGGGTATTACGGTTTTTGACCCCTACCATTGGACTTACCTTTATACATAACTATATACTCCCTCCGTCCCTTAATAATCGTCATGTTTGACCCGGCGTACAGCTTAAGAAAAAACAATTGACTTGATTATTTATATTGGTTTAATATGTAGTTTCCTTTAAAATCCATGTGTATGTGGTCCATAATTAAAGTAAAGTGAAAAAGTAAGGGTAAAGTGGTAAAAATGATGTTCTAAAAAGGTAAGTTTCAAACTGGACAATTATTTTGGGACAGACGAAAAAGGAAAGGAGGACGATAATTTAGGGACGGAGGGAGTAGTATAAACAAGGAGAAGATCATGAAAGGCCGTCTAATCGCCCACATCAAGCGCGAGATCTCGATCCTGCGCCGCGTCTGGCACCCAAACATCGTGCAACTTTTCGAAGTAATAGCGACTAAATCAAAAATATTTTTGTAGTGGAGTACGTCAAAGGGGGAGAGCTTTTCAATAAGGTCGTTAAAGGGAGATTAAAAGAGGATAGGGCGAGACGATATTTCCAACATCTAATTTCAGTTATCGGATATTGTCATGCACGCGACGTTTATCACAGGATACTTCCTGAATAATATTATACACAAATATATAGTATAGACAATTATACACTAGTCTTCCCTCTTTCGGCATCATTTCATATTCTCATTATTCTTGATCCAATTATTCTTTATTTCTTTAGTTTATATATATATATATATATATATATATATATATATATATATATATATATATATATATATATACATACATATATAATTTGGGAATGGACTAGCTCTAGTGAGATATTATATCGACTCAACATTTGACCCGTCAGATTAGCGGATTGAATCATATTAACAATATAAGGTTTTGAATCTAATTCGGATATATTTATATCCGATCCATTGATAGGTTTAACTTACGCGGTTAAGTCAAGTTTATTGAGAGAACAAATTTAGTTTCGCAAAGTTCGATCTATTCTAAATCCAAAGCGTCAATGAAATTGGAACTGTCAACAAGACAATACAAGTGGGCGGATTGGAGTGGGTGAGCTTCACAACATTAATTTACTATGCCATGACTGGCAGGCAGGAAAGTGTCGCGGCATATAATATTTTCATGGGACTAGGTCTCCAGTAATACTGTCTTATGGACTGTCAATTTTAAGACCCCCTTCTAATTTTTTGCATAGGTGAGATCAATCTATATTACAATAGAACTCATTCTCACACATGTGCAATTGACTAAAGCTATTTAGAGGTTGAGATTAAATAATTTTAAAAAATTTAATGTTTGGGATTCACTCTCACATTCACATGTGTGAGAGTAGTTATCCACTTTTAACTATCTATTTTCTCTCACCCTGTTACAAAGTCACCCCCTACAATTAATATTATGAGCAGTCACTCCCTGAGATGAATCTTCTAAACTATTACCTCTTACAAAACATCAACCTTACGTTAATATAATCTCACCATAGAGCTCAATTGATTGACTGAAACTATCTGGCCATGAGGGTTGATTCCGCCGCAAAATCAAACGTTCATAGGTCAGTTACATATAACTCCTTACAAATAACCTTCTTCAACTATGAGTCGAGTTCGAATAGCGCCCCTCAACTATCACTTGAAATAATGTACCCCTCAACTGTAACATTTTTTAAAATCGCACCTTCTATTTAGACGTTGGTGTTTCAATTGACGAAATCAGATATACTGACACCGTGCCATAGGTACGGGCACGAAGATCTAGTCTAGTTGTAAACAAGCTTGGATGTGGCGGATCCAAAAATTTTACTTATTGGTATTACAATCTATTTCAACTGCTGCAAACTTGCATCCAATACTTTTTTGGCAAAAAAGAATACTAAAGGGGAACAAATTTAACAAATTTTAGAAATCATAATTGTTACTTATAAGTTTTTATATTTAAAAAATGTATAATTATATCATTAACGGTAAATCTGTAATGATTTTAAACAAATCTTTTTTAATAGAACATACCTCAACATTTAAAAAGATCATCCTTCCAAGTCTACGTCAATTTGTCTAATCCAAGTGAAAATCTACACACAATAAACAAAATCTTTTCATAAACCAACCAATTTTAATTATCAACTTTAAATCTTTAAAATATGGATTTTATTATAAATAGAAAATGAAAGCTGAATTTCCTGCTCCAATTGACTAATTCATCTTATTTCCAACACTATCTATCAAATCCTTAACAGTAAAGATAAGGATTTAAAATGTTTAAGTAGATTTTACCTTGAAATTGTTAAATACGAGCTCGACCAAGATTCCAAAGGTTGTATTTTTATACCAATTCATCAAAAACATCACTTAAAACAGTTGTTTTAACCAAAAATTATATGTCCTTAGGGAAGAAATGATTTGTTACTTTCACTTTTAAATAATAACAAGATTTTATCCCCATGCCTGTGGCATGTTGTCAGTATGGAACGGTGTTAGTATTCGAATAAAGCAATACATATTTGAATTTTGTAAAGGTCAGATCAATGTACACTGTAAAAAAAAACATTTTAATGGCCGGGAAATTTGTGACTTATCATGTATCAAAAAGAGCCTCAATTTTTTCTAATTATGGAGACATCCAGGTACCCCAGCCCAAAATCTACGGGATGTCAAATAGCGGGTTGGAATCTTACAGAGCTTAGAGCGACCACAATGGTCCCTGTTACCGACACTCCAAAAACGTTTTTGGAGATTTTGAACCAACCTGAAGCCCACTATGGACTCCGATACTACTCCCTATCCCTATAATCCGTTAAGGGACTCGCAACAGATCGGGAGTCCCCAAACATGAACAGGAGTCTTTCTCCCTCTCGTTTCTCTTCCCAACCATTTGTCTTCATCGTTCTCCCTCCTCCCGAACAGTCTTCTCTCTTTTTTCATCCCCACCGTCTTCCTCCCATCTCCCCCACACCAATTCTCCCAACAACAAAACCCTCTGCCGCCTTCGCCGCCGCCTTCATCTTCACCTCACCGGCTGACGAAAATTCCTCTGGGTTATCTCCGATGACTCCCAGCGAGGCTTGTTTTGGGTTAAAAAGTGCTTGTCAAGCGAAAAAATAAAAAAGGGTACAGAGAGGGAGAGATAAACGCAAAAGCATTTTATTCTTCCCTTTGAATCCGTGAAGGGATCTTCATCTTTAGTTTTTGAGGTACGATTTCTTAAATGTAGACAATATAAAATTGTCTATTTAATTAAAACTCTTGCCTCAGTCAACTTACACAAAACCTCTCTCATTATATTTTTAATCCTCGTCTCTAATAGGTGTAATAAGGTTTCTCAAACCATCTATTTATAATAGTCCTAATAATAAACTCTAAACTAATTAGAAAACAAATACTAATTCTAGTTGGATTGTGCTTGGTTTAATAGTCAACATTGGCTCCCTTAAACCAAGCTCGTTGGTCCATCGCCATCTCGAGCAATAATATTAAACGCAATATTTACAGTTGTCAGTATTTCATACACTTGAATTCGAACATCGGTCTTCATCTTCACTCGCGATTGATGACGAACTTTATACTTGATATACAACTTCTTGACTTGTTCTTCACAATCAAAATAATCTTTCATGTTATCCCATTCATCTTCAAACTCATCATCTTCCCCATCTGATAAATTATACTTGCTTTTCTGTAGACAATTTTCTAGGTGAGCGCAATTCATCTGAGATTCATCTAGGAGCTTACGACTGATTTCTAACTCTCCCTCAAGCTTTGCAACCTCCTCCATTATAGATTCAATCTTGGTTCTGACTTCACTCGGTTGATTTGACTTTTACGCAATGCAATTCCAAAGACAAGATCACCACTAGCTTTACTGCCCAAATCATGGTTAATACCCACATCAGAAGGTGAAGTATTTAACGGGTCCGACAATCTATCAGAAGTGGAACTTGTTGCCAATGCCATGCCCGTATCTCCCAACAGGGTATCTTTGCCATCTTTTTCAGTCATATTCAATTCCTCCTTCGTATCACCACCAAATTCAAAACTTTCTTTTTCATCATTATTCTCTTCCAATTCATTTTCTTTTCGTCTTCCATCTACCATATCGTGTTTTCTCTTTTCAATTTCTTTTTTCTCATCAATCTTCTTCAAAATTTCTTTCATCTCTTCTATTTTCTTTAAATGTCTTCTTTGTTTTTCAATCGTAAATTTGTCTTTGGAATAATTCGTTGTCCAATATTCATTAGAAATAATTGAACCTACAAAGTATTTGAAATCACGCTCAAGTTTCTTCCATTTCTCATAATTTTTAAAAGTATGTTCTAGTTTTTCCCAAACCACTTGTAAAGATTCTGCACTTCCCAAACACAACAAATCCCAAATTTCTCCATGTATCGAGTTTTGTAAAATCGGCCAAACACGAAGCTTTTTCGCTATTGAAAGTGTCTTTACATCATACGACGATAAGGAACATTCTTTGAGATAATTACTAATGTCAATACTCCAAGAATCATAATTATAAAGAACTAACTTGGGAAAACTCATCATTATAAATCAAGTAACTAATTGACTCACCTTTAAATATAGCCCATTCTTGCAAATAATCACGCTCCAATAAATCTTCTATAAACTTTCTTCAACTCGTTATCAAACGAACTCACATCAATACTCTGTTAAGTCCTTGTTCAAGGGGTCGTCACCTAATAGCCAAAATTGCAAACTTGAATAACAATTTTCTCCACAAAACCAACAAAGCTCAAGCTTTTATTGAACTTCTCAATAACCAGGATCGAGCCTCAAGCTCTGATACCAAATGTAGACAATATAAAATTGTCTATTTAATTAAAACTCTGGCCTCAGTCAGTTTACACAAAACCTCTCTCATTATATTTTTAATCCTCCTCTCTAATAAGTGTAATAAGGTTTCTCAAACCATCTATTTATAATAGTTCTAATAATAAACTCTAAAGTAATTAGGAAACACAATACTAATTGACCTCTAAATAATAAATAATAAAGACTTAAAAACAAATACTAATTTTAGTTGGATTGTGCTTGGTTTAACAGTCAACATTAAATTTCCTATCTTTTTGCTTTTAATTTTTATTTTCCCCTTCACTTTCCTCAATTTTGTTTAATTTTATCATACCCCCTTTCTTCCATAACAATGAATGATGAATGTTTTAGTATGAAAGTACAAATTAGTCTCGTTGTTTTCTTATATCGAGCACTTCATTTGATAATGATTTTAATATTTTATATATTTGCTCTACGATCCAATTGCTGTGATTGTCTCATTTCTTCGGCACTCTACTTCTCAAATTTGTAGTACAGTATATATTTTGGAGATTAAGTAAACAATGTATTGGTTTTGAGTTGTTAAGGTTTTCTTCTTTTTTTTTTTTCCATTTTTTGTTCAGGTTTTTTCAATCATGTTGGAGGCAAATTTTTCAATCATGTTGGAAGAATTTTTTTTATACTTCCCGTGTCCCCATGAAAATCTTCATTTGACAAGTCGATTCTCTTAAGATTGCTACTTTACATGTCTGTACCGCCTTTAGATTGCACCAAGTTATTTTCGTAATGAGACTATGTTTTTTCGAACAAACCAAAGAAGAAAGCAGGACTGTTTATTTGACACGGAGGGGGAGTGTGGTATGAAATGGGTCTTTGACATACAAATTGGATTGAATTGTCTGCATTCTTTAAATTCCTCTTTTTTAAAATTTGTCTGCATAATTTTGATTTCGCCCCGATTACTAAATTAGTACACTTAAGTTTACGACAACTTCTCCTTCAGTTTATGGTATGGGTACGGGAGAGAATTATCCTAAGTTGAAGGCCATGCAAATGGAGAACGTCAGGTTTAATGTTGCATGGTTAAAATGGGTTGTTTCGAGGCCAAATAATGAGATTAAAGTGCAAGGAAAGTAAAGACGGGTAACAAAGAGAGTTGGGCTGCATGTTTGCTTTTAGATGTATTCACTCTTGAGTACCCCTTTTATAAGGAAAAATCATATCCTCATTAATACTGCTACCTTGGCCTTGTATGTTAAATGAGTATTCTCGTTTTAGGCTTGTAGTTTTGGATGTTCACTTGTGTACATCCAAAGAGGATTCAAAAGTTAAAGCTTCCACGTGGTTTTAGTTCTCTTTGACCTTTTATTAACCTTACATTTTACATACCCTTCTAAAAAAGGTGAGGACCATTAAGTCCTTACTTTATCTATGATTGTAGTAGTCATTGTAGATTTGGTAAAATTCTGCTCCTATTTACTTTATATGAGTTAGAGTTGTTATGAAAAAAAATTGGGTGCTGTTGGATGAGGAATTCTGGCTTAGGAGGTGTTTATGTTAGGATTCGTGTTAGTTTGTGCGCATCCATGTAAGAAAAAAACATAATTGCAATGTTTATAGTATATATATATATATATGAAAATAAATAAATAATGTTACTCTGCTACTAGATTGTGTGACTTCTTCTTATTATTTGATAATAGCCTTGTGCAACAATGGATGCAATTTGGCCTTTTGTATTTGTTCTTACTTACTTCAGAACCTGCTTAATCAACTGGGAAGCGCCTTATGCAAAAAAATGATGCTGGTTGGGCTTTTCGTTTATGTTTTGTATTTCATCCATTCCCTCTCCGGTGTACCAATGTAGGAAAGCCTTCCTTTGGAACATAGCAGTGAACTACTCGCTAACCCTTCTAAAATGGCATACATGTATAGAACCCTAGATCACAGTAATCTTTTTATGGGCCGTCCACCAGCTTTATCTCAAAATGCAGAGCTCTTCTCCAAGGTCTTCTAAGGCTTCAAAGAAACAATTATGTTCATGTTTTGGTTGAGATTGATTCGAAAGGGCTTCTTGACTGCATTTTGAATAGCTCGCAGCCCCCTTGGAATAGCACTTATCTCATCCGTAAAATCATGGATCTCAAGTATGATATGGATATTTCTTTCCGCCACGTTTTTAGAGAAGCAAACTCAGTTGCCGATGCTTGAATTGGATAATCTTGGGGCTGACCAAGGATGCGATTCCACCTTTACTAATGTGTCTTCTCTCCCTTCCATAATTTGTGGCCTCATCCACCTTGATAAGATTGGTACTCCTTATGTGCGTATTTCTTAATTTTTTTTTTGGGTATCTGTTTTATTTCTTCCTTTCCGAGGTTAGGCTCATTTGTCCTCCCTCCTATAAGGGCAAGGCTGGTTGTCCCCCTCAAGTTTGTATTTCCTTATTTATTTAATAAAATCTAGCAGGGTGCCGCCCCTGTTTCTCTAAAAAAAAAAGTGAATTTTCAACAGACTTGGAGAGAGTATATATATAGTGGGTTTTCTACCACTTTTGAGACACGCCAAAAACTGAGAAGAGCAGTAGTGACTTGTTTGTTCCCTTCATACGCCGTTTGCGAGTTCTCTTTTCTTCGCTTAGAGTTCTCGATTTTTTCTTTGGGTGTAATTGAGATTTGGGTATTTGTTGAGCCACAACTATTGTATTTTGTATCTTCGATTGATTAGTGAAATCCTTTGCTGCCTCCACCCGTGGACATAGGGAATTTTCCGAACCATGTAAATTCTTGTCTACGTTATTTCCCATTATTTTTCAGTCAATTAAGACACCCTTACTTTGGGTGAGGTACAAACTTCATTATTGTCTGATAATTCTAGAAATAAGAGTTTTAATAATAACAATAATAATACTAATAATAATACATGTTGGTACTACGTCCGGTCAAGGTTTAAGTGGTGGTGAGAAGAATAAGAAATTTCCCAAAAAAAATTGTTACAACTTTTATTAGCTAAATATAACACTAAGAACAAAGTTTTGAAGGTTGTAGGCACAATAAACCCCTTGCAATTGTTCATGTCAAAGCCTACACACTCGGGAAAAGCAATCAAACACGTACAAACCCAAACTGTGGCATAGAAAAGCAAAAAAAATATCACACACACACACACACAACATTACAAGTAAAGGCATGCACTAGTTATATAGGTATGGCCTCGATGAACAATGAAATGACGAGATGCTTGAAAACCTTTTCGGGATGAGTATAGCCATCTACATACTTGTAAGCAACATCTACAATCCGTGTAAGATTAAGAACTCTTATGAGGAGAGGCATTGCTACTGGGGTTGGTTTTAGGCATTCCTTATTTAAGTCCTTCCATGCATTTTCAATCCTTTTGTAAAACTCGGCAATTCCCCTTCCTTTGAAACTCCATACTCGTTCATATAACACTCGAGCCCCGTAGCTATATGACCCCTTTCTTGCTCCTATAAATCAACATCACACATATGAATGTATACGTACATCATACTAAAAAGTGTCTCAATTATGTTTTAAGATCCTAGATGTAAAAGAAATGTCACGTGGGTCATAAACCTTGCCCACGGTGGATTCCTTTATTGACATGGATTAAGAATCTTAATCACAATTAGATTAATTTTTTTGTAAGTCCTATATAGAAATAGGATGAGACAATAATTAGAGACGAGCTAAGAGACTTAGACACTAATAGAATTGAGACGGATGACAGACACATTTGGTGGTTGAGGGTCATATGAGGTCTTGGTCGTGTTACATAAAATAATGTGATGCTATTTTAGGCTGTGAGTAGGGGTGACAAAATGAGTGTTATGGATAAGCATAGGTTAGGCTATTATCCATGGTTATCCATGGATAATAAACTAACCCATGATTATCCATAATACTCATTTTGTCATCCCTAGCTGTGAGATGTGGTACTCTATGAATAGTTTCAATCTTTGCACCTCTTTTCTTAGGGAGTGTGAGTATATTGAAAGTTGTCTATAGTAAATTCTTCACCATTTAAAGTGAATTACGTTGTTTGCCTTGGAGTAGATTAAACCAAGTAAATCCTCTGTACATTTGATTTATTCCGTCATAGTTTCTATTTTCTCCCCATTATTTACCAAATACTTTGTACTATAATTTTCAACCAATCTGTTTCTCCATTAAAAATAGAAATTTGGAATTTTAATAAAAAAGTATACTCGTTTTTATAACAAACTGATATCAAAGGTTTGGGCAAGTCAAGGTTTTGCAATCAATATTTTGGAGTTTTAAAGATGGCAGAAGTTGGGAACTCTATGCAGTTGCGATTGTAGAAATTTAATAGAAGAAATAACTTTAGCTTGTGTCGAGTTAAAGTGAGGGATGTGTTGATCCTAAGCTCCTAGCAGAGTAAGATTTTACTTTGGAAGGAAAGAAAGCAAAGTCAGATGATATGAAGGATGAGGTAGGGAAAAGAATTGATCAAAAGCCATCTAGCACTATCCAACAAGGTTGTGCGGATAATGTTCTCTACAATATTATCTTTATGAAATTCCCAAAGACGTCATTGGAGAAGTTGGGAGAGTCTCTACGTGGGGAAACCTATGTCAAACCAATTATACCTAAAGAAAGAGTTGATTCTGAAGGTACGGATATCAATGATCACTTGCTTTTAATATAATACTTTCAAAGTTAGCTAATGTTAATGTTAAAATTGAGGATGAAGATCAAGATTTAATTTTTGTGAAGTCTTTGCCACCATCTCACAAGAAATTAATTACTACTAATATGAATGGGAAATCAAGACACCTTTACTTTGGGAAATCATTATTGTCTATGATGATGATGATGATGATGTCTATAATAATAATAATGATGATGATGATGATGATGATGATGATGGTACTACGTCCGATCAAGGTTCAAGTGGTGGTGAGAAGAATAAAAAAATTTCCAAGAAAAAGTGTTGGCATTGGGTAATGAAATGGATGATGTTATTCATAATTGTCAAAATCTTGAGGATAAATTGAAGAAAGAATTAAAATCCAATGCTAATATTGTCACTTTTAATGAGGGTAAAATTTGCAATGACGAATAACGATAATGTACAAAACGTGACTGTTGTGCACAGCGGAAGACTAGCAAACAAATTAATAGAGTATACTAGGATGAATCACAAAGAAGAAAGAGAGATTGGGGCCAATGGACTATCAAAATTGTATTAGAGACACTTCTTTCAAACGTTCTAGGTATACAATTATTTATATGAGTACAATAGAAACCCTAAAACCCTTAAAAGGTTAAAAAACGGACTAAGCAACACAACAGCAAAAACGGGGTTGAGCGGTCGCTCAGCTCAAGCGCTGGGCTACCACCCAAAATCCAGTAATTCACTTCGAAGGTTTCTTTACTGAGCGATCGCCCAGGCCCAAATGTTGCTATGCCATGGCCTACTACCTACCATGGCCTATTGCCTGATTAATCGAGCCATCTCATTCTTAACGGTGACCGTGTATGATAATGTATTGATTGAATGGGTTCTTGATTTTGATTGATCTTTTCACATATATTCTACTAAAATATGTTTTCTACTTATAAAAGTGCAAGTGGTAATGTATATTTTTAAGGAGATGATTCTTCTTGTAAGTTTAAAAGGTGTTAATTGAACAATTAAAATTAAGACTCAAAGTGGAGTGAAAAACGCTAATTAAAGTTTGTTATGCTCTTAGCTTGAGAAGACATTTAATTTCCTTGGGTTCATTGGATTTGAAAGATTGTAATTACACAGTTTGTGATGAAAAGATGAAAATATTTTGTGGTATTCTTTTTCTCATTGATGTAAACAAATAGGGAAATTTGTAAGAGAGTTATTTGATGTGGACCTCAAGCTATATTTCAAAGTGAAGATGTAATGTGTGAAAAACTTACAAGTATACAGTTGAGTAGCACTTCATGGAGTGAGTTAGACTTGTTTGTTCGGGATCAATTCTTGACACCCATGTTTGGTGCATGATAGGGAAAGAAACAATCGGGTTATAGTTTTAAAAAGAAAACAATTGTCTCAATAAAGTTTTGATATCCTAGTTGTAAAAAGAAAGTCATGTGGGTCGTAAAGCTTGCTGGGGTGGGTTCCTTTTCAATGTCTAATCTCAATCAGATTAGGTTTTTCGTAAAACTTATATAAAGAGGTGATGAGACGTCAATAAAAGACGAGTGTATAGAGTGAGACACAAATACAAAGGAGACAAACGATGGACACAGTTGGTGGTCGAAGGTCTCAAGGTGTTGGTAGTGCATATTATTAACACAATTTGTACATATCTGATTGTTCTCCTCATCCGATAAGTGTATATCTCTGCTGTACTTATCTCCTAAGATCTGTAGCTATCTATCAACTGTAATCTCCTCCACCTTGTGTATAAATATGACTATCAATCAATAGAAATAATATACTTTCTCATCCAAACTCCTTGACTCTTTATATGGTATCAGAGCATTAATTCAAGCTTGAGAGTGCTTCTTCGATCCACAATGTCAGGCTCCGGTGAATACACAATAATCCAGTTAAATGCTCCAACCCACTTGCCTATCAAACTCACCCAAACAAACTTCGTTGTTTGCCGTCGACAACTGTTTTCAACCCTCATTGGCTATGACTTACAAAGTTATATTGATGGCACCATCACTACACCTCCTAAATTTCTTGATACGGAGAAAAAGAAATCCAATCCTGCTTATTCTCCGTGGTACCGTCAGGACCAAATAATCATTAGTACCATGTTAGGGAGCTGCTCCGACACAATACAACCTCACATCTCCTCGGTACCCATAACTTATGAAGCTTGACAGCGGCTTACCACTCTGTACGCAAATAAATCGCGTACTAGAGTCATCTCCCTTAAAAGTCGATTGCTCAAAAACCCAAAAGGACCACGAAGTATGCTTGATTTTTTGCAGGACATGCGGCAGATTGGCTATGACTTAGCTCTGGCAAATAGCCCAATTGATGATGATGATCTGGTTCTCCACACGTTATCCAACTTGGGTGATGATTTCAAGGAAATCATGGCAGCACTACGAGCCAGAGATTCACCAATCTCATTTGATGAACTCTATGATAAGCCGATTGACTTTGAAACTCAAGTCAAAAAGTCTGTCAAGGATGAGCCCATCATACTGCCAACCGCAAATTTCTCCCAGAACCGTGATCGATTTTCTTCCCAAAACTCCAAGGACAAGCACTATAATAATTCAAACAACTACAACTATAACAACACTTCTCGTGGACATCAACAGTCCAGGCCCCATTGGAAAAACAGGAATGATAGTCGCAACTTTGGTCGTGGTTCGTGGCAGTCGCGTAATAACTCTCCCAAGTCCAATTTTGATTCGTCTGCCTTTTGTAACTACTGTAACATCTCTGGGCATCATACTAAGGACTGCCGACAGTTGGCTCGTTTTCTTCGTGAGAATAAAGTTCAACCTCAGGTCAATTCCACTACCCCTTCGTGGCTTTTCGACACAGGTGCCTCTCATCATGTTACATCAAACACTCAGAATCTGCAAGCCTTCTCTAACTATGGAGGTCCGGAGGAAATTGTTTTGGGTGATGGTACAGGTCTCTCCATAACACACACTGGTCACTCTACATTTTCTTCCAATAATCACCTGTTTCATTTAGACAATATTTATTGTGTTCCTTCTTTGAACAGAAATCTGATCTCTGTTGCTAAATTATGTCAATCTAACATAGTTTCCTTGGAATTTTTTCCCTTTAATTTTTTGGTGAAGGATCTTCGAACGGGAGCACCACTTCTACGAGGGGAAAATCAGAATGATCTCTACAGCCTGTCTCCTTCAAATTTAGTTCAATTAAATTTCACAATCGCATATTCAGTTCATTACTAGCACTCTCGCTTAGGCCATCCTTCCTCTCGTATATTACATCATATATTGCAGTCGTTTAAACTTTGTTCTTCGAGTAACTCAATAAATTTTAATTGCAATTCTTGTAAATGCAATAAAAGTCACAAATTTTCGTTTGGTGATAATTCTCTCGTTAGCAACAAACCCTTACAATTTCTCTACACTGATGTATGGGGCTCTACTGACCTCTCTATAGATAAATTTCGCTACTGCGTAATATTTGTAGATCATTATTCACGTTACATTTGGCTTTACCCTCTTCGAAAAAAATCAGACGTTGCCTCAATTTTTAATCAATTCAAACTCCTTGTTGAAAAGTTTTTCCAAACTCCTATCATTTCCGTCTATTCCGACAATGGGGGCGAATACGAGTCATTATACACCATTCTCAATTCTCATGGAATTTCCCATCTTACCACTCCTCCCTACACACCAGAACACAATGGAATTTCTGAACGCAAACATCGTCATTTAATTGATACCCTCACCACATCTTCTATCCCCGAACAACCTGCTCCTACGGCCTTCTTCCCTCTTTTCTCTACTTCTCCTATACACCTTCTCTTGTCTGTGCCCCACTCCCCAGCATTACCCATCACCTCTGCTACATCACCACCATCCCCACCTCCATCTCCTCCTCCATCACCTGAAAACCTTCCCCCTCTCTCACCCCGTCCACCCACACCTCCTCCATCTCCACTTCCACCTCGCCAAAGAAAGCCAAATCCCAAATACTATAACCCCAATTTGGTCAATCTCACCACTGCCCACCCTCTACCATCTTCACTTGAACCCACCTGCGTCTCTCAAGCTCTCAAAAGTCCGGAATAGCGCCATGCCATGTCTGCGGAGTTCAATGCCCTTCTCCAAAATCATACATGGGACCTAGTTCCTGCTTCCGACCAAAATCTCCTTGGTTGTCGATGGGTTTTTCGAATTAAACGACATCCCGATGGAACCATTCACAAATTCAAAGCCAGGCTAGTTGCGAAGGGATACCACCAACGCCCTGGGGTGGATTTTGCTAATACTTCCAGCCCTGTTACAAAGCCTTTTACAATAAGGATTCTTATCAGCATTGCTCTCTCCCGCAATTGGCCCCTTCGTCAACTCGACATTAATAATGCCTTTTTAAATGGTCATTTGCAAGAAGAGGTCTATATGGCCCAACCTCCTGGTTTTGCTGACCCACAATTTCCAAACCACATTTGCCGCCTTCGCAAAGCCTTGTACGGCCTAAAACAAGCACCTCGTGCTTGGTATCTTGAACTCAAAACCTTTCTCATTTCATTCGGGTTCAAGAATTCTGTGAGTGATGCATCATTATTCATATTTAACTCTGCTGGGATCATTTTATACTTTGTTGTTTATGTTGATGATATTCTTCTCACAGGCAACAATAGTAATTTTATTGATCTGTTTATCTCCCAGCTCAATCATAAGTATGCTCTTAAGGACCTTGGCAGTCTTCATCACTTTCTTGGGGTCGAGGCCATCTCTACATCACAAGGCATGTTTCTTTCTCAACACCAACAAATTCGAGACATTCTCACTACCCATAACATGGTGGGAGCCAAGGAGGTCACTACTCCCATGCAATCTCCATCAAACCTGTCCGACTTTCCCAAAGCAGTTGAGGCCGCTTCCTATTGTAAAATTGTTGGTGCTCTCCAGTACTTAGCTATCACACGACCTGACATTGCCTATGCTACCAACAAATTATCCCAGTACATGCATGATCCTTCGGAAACTCAGTGGCAGGCTCTTAAACGTCTGCTCTGCTATCTCAAAAGAACAATCAATCATGGGTTATTTATTCGTCGCCATCAGCCACTTGATCTTCGTGCTTTCAGTGACTCGGACTGGGGTGGCGCCACTGAGAATGGTCGCTCTACCTCTGGATTCATCATTTACTTAGGCTCCAATCCTATCTCGTGGAAGTCCTCTCGTCAAAAGTCTGTCTCTCGCTCCTCAACTGAGGTCGAATATAAAGCGATCGCTCACACTACGACCGAGATCATTTGGATCAAACACCTCCTCACAGAATTAGGTGTCCTACTTCCTGCCATGCTTGTGCTCTATTGCGACAACATTGGTGCTACCTATCTCTGTGCCAATCCGGTTTTCCATAGCAGGATGAAACACATTGCCATCAATTACCATTTTGTTCGTGAGCACATAACCAACAACGTCCTTAAAATTCATCACATTGGTACTAAAGATCAGTTAGCCGACACTTTGACAAAGGCTCTTGGTCGTCAACCTTTTTTGGCAGCTCGAACCAAGATCGGCGTCACTGATGGTTCTGTTGTCTTGGGGGGGGCGTATTAACACAGTTTGTACATATCTGATTGTTCTCCTCATCTGATAAGTGTATATCTCTGTTGTGCTTATCTCCTAAGATCTGTAGCTATCTTTCAACTGTAATCTCCTCCACCTTGTGTATAAATATGACTATCAATCAATAGAAATAATATACTTTCTCATCCAAAACTCCCTGACTCTTTATACATATTAGATGAAATATTGTGTGGGTATTTAGGGAGTGAGAGATGTAGTACTCTATTGGATAGTGTCAACCTTTGTAATCCTTCCTAGTGAAGGTGAATACATTTAAAACTCTCTATTGTAAATGCATTAACGTTTATAGTGACTTTGTTGCTTTATCTTGGAATGGATTAGGCCCCGTAAATCATCTATGCCCTTTTCTTTGATTTATTCTATTATATTTTTTATATTTTACCTTATTTTTCCAAATACTTGGTATTATTATATTTTGACCAATTCGCCTCTGCCATTAACCTTGTTTTTATTACACACTCAATTATAAAATAACATGATTATTTGCAAGGAAGTATGCTATGCATGCGTACCTCATGACCCACAATGTCATTCATGAGCCGTCCGACAACGCTGGAAGCAACAAGAGATATAGGCTGAGATTGAAGCCAATGAAATGCTTGAATAGTAGCAACTTCTCCCATTCCCATGAATGATGAAGTGGCAAGTAAAAAGACATCGGCAGTAACTAAGGCGTTGCGCATATAGTCATCAAACAATGGCACAAACTTTGCATGAAGCCACTTTGTCTCATTGTTATAACCCTTCACCAATTCTTTAAACTGGTTATTACATAAGAACAAGTTAAACTGTTTTCAGTAGCAATAATTATAATAATAAACTGATATTATTTTTATTATTACTTTATAATATTATAATATAATAATAATAAAATTATTATTATTATTATTATAAAAAGGAAGAGATGAAATTAAGTTTAGGATAACTTGTGTGTCATACAACTTCAATTGAATAACTGACACCATATGAATTTCCTTGCTTTGACAATTCCTTCTCAAATTCTTCGTAAAGATTCAGGAGAGTTGTATATATAATCTTCATGTATTCCGGAAGCTAGTTGACGGCTCCCATCTCCCATCTTGAAAATTTTCCAAATTTTTGTCACCAACATTCATGAAAAATTAGATATACACGTTTAAGAATCTTCATGTATTCTAATATCAGTTGAAGGTTTTTGTTATTTTAAGAAAACCATGGAAAATATTAACTGTTTGATTTGATCATATTTTTCTTCTTACAATGTAAAGGTAGAACCTTTATTCTATAAACTATATTATTGTTGTGTAATGAAAACACCTGATTTAGTAGAATATATTTTAACGAGCCCTGCAAGGCAATTAATATAAAAGATTTCACGGCCAAAAATCAAACGAGTCATTTTATTTTGATAAAAAGATTTAGTAGTATTATGATATTATAAAAGAAAATGTTTTAAATACCATATGTCTCTTACAAGTACTTTTGGCAGTGTTTCGAGACATTAATATTGACTAGGCTATATATAAGGTTTGTTTGATCTAGAATGTGTTTATGACTTATGACCGAAACCAAAAAGCCAAAACCTCCCGTCATCGTCTCGCTCTTCATTCATTGCTCCATTGACCTTTACTACATGTTGCCCTTTTGTTTCAAATCCAAAACCAACCAAGTTACTAGCTCACTAGATCAATCCCTTACTCACCCCCAAGTAAACAGCTCCTTTCACTTGAATCCACCAGCAAACAGCCTCTCCCTCATTCTGAGTTCACTCCCCTAGCTCTCCCAAAACTTTCGCCCATCTCTCCCTTTCTATCATCCAAGAAAATCTCCTCCCCCCCTTCTCATCCAAATGTCTCTCTCGGCCCATTTCTCGGAGAAAACAACAATGCCACTCAAAGAACAACTGATCAACAACAAACTCTTGCACAACTAGAGAAAAAACAATCTAAGAAAAATATCAAGAAAAGGGGGATTAAGAAGGTTTAGGTTTCATTCGTTTTTACAACAATCTTTTCTCTTGCTATTTTAGGACGTTTAGCCCGTGATCTACCACAGCCATGGCCTAATAGTGTTGACCCTAAACCGTTATGGCTAGTCCAATGATAAACCACGAAGGTCAAAACCACGAAGGTCGAAACCACAAAGTTCGGAACCAACAATGGGTTTATGTGGATATAAGGAACCGAGACAGTAGACATAGATCAAGTCAACTCAAGAGTCACCTAGGCTGCTATTTGTTAGTTAGTTATTTATTAATTAATTGCAATTGTTTGTTATTTGTTGGAAATTGGGAGTTACTGGAGGTGGGAAAGTGGGAGTTGTCATGGGTACGTGGTAATGGGGTGTATTCCTAGTTTGTAGGAGAGTAGTGTAGGTAGTTTGATCTCTTATTTAAAGGAGAAACAATCCTACTGTGTGTGGGGGGTTTATTTTTATTATCAAGTTCCAAGTGTGGTTCGGTTCTCACCCGAAGAGAATTCATTGTCTAATTTCTTATAGCTTTGACTGAGACCTATCATTGGTATCATTCATTGTCTAATTTCTTATAGCTTTGACTGGACCTATCATTGGTATCAGAGCTATGACAACCAAAAAAGAAAGAATTGAAACTCTGGAAGCAGGGCTACGAAAAGTTCAAGATAGTTTGAGTCGAATGAAGGTGGGGGTGGCTAAAAAATTCTCTCACATAGAGACGGTGATCAACAAACTATTTGAAGCTCTAATGGCGAACCAAGTTGTTGCGTCCAGCACCACTACCGGTACTCCGCCTAGCAATTTCCTTAGTGTGCGTCCCAACAATACCGTGGACGAAACTCGGGATGGCTTAGAAGGGGGACGGCTAATGTTCTTTTCAAAGTTAGCAAAGCTAGAATTTCCTCATTTCTAGGGGGACGATCCAATGGAATGGTTCACGAGGGTGGATCAATTCTTCGAGTACCAAAGTATGCCCGAGCAGCAGAAAATTCTATTAGCTTCCTTTCACCTGGAAGGGGAAGTAAATCAATGGTGGCAGTGGTTAAAGAGATCTTATAAAGAGGATGGTCTGGAGGTAACATGGGGAAATTTCCAAAAGGAGCCGTGGGCACGATTTGGTCCTACCGAGTGTGAGGATGTTAATGAAGCATTGTCGAGGGTGAACCAATTGGGATCCTTACGTGACTACCAGAAAAAGTTCAAGCGTCTTGGTAACTGGGTACAAGGTTGGCCACATAGAGCTTTAGTTGGAGCATTCATGGGTGCTCTCAAACCAGAAATAGCCAAGGGAATAAGAATGTTCAAACCAAAGTCATTGAAGGAAGCCATAAGCCTTGCAAGGATGAAGGATGAGGAATTGATTCGAAAAATAAAAATTATTACTCATCCTTTCAATCGACCCGTGGCCGACTCTCCTTATCCGACGAAGTTAGAGCGATACTCCTATCAAAAGGCTCGCTTAGGATGAAATACAGAAGCGAAGGACGCAAGGACTATGCTTTAACTGTGATGAAAAGTTTACCCAAGGGTATAGGTGCCGAAGGCCTCAACTTCTATTCTTAGAAGGTTATAATGAGGAGTTCGCCATTGATGAAATTTGGAACTCAGCAAAACAGGACCTGGATTAAATGGAAACAATTTTCACTAGAAGATGCAAGTTTCTGAATGTGAACCTTGAGGACAAGGTTTCCAGTCAATGGAGGGGGCATTGATAAACCACGAAGTTTGAAACCGACAATAGGTTTACGTGCACATAAGGAACCGAGACAGTAGACATAAATCAAGTCAACTCAAGAGTCACCTAGGCTGCTATTTGTTAGTTAGATGTTTTGTTAATTAATTGCGATTGTTTGTTATTTGCTGGAAATTGGGAGTTACTTGGAGTTACTGGGAGTTACTAGAGGTGGGAAAGTGGGAGTTGTCATGGGTGGTAATGGGGTGTATTCCTAGTTTGTAGGAGAGTAGTGTAGGTAGTTTAAGGATTGATCTCTTATTTAAAGGAGGGATAATCCTACTGTGTGGAGGGAGTTTATTTTTATTATCAAGTTCCAAGTGTGGTTCGGTTCTCACCCAAAGAGAATTCATTGTCTAATTTCTTATAGCTTTGACTGGGACCTATCATTGGTATCATTCATTGTCTAATTTCTTATAGCTTTGACCGGGACCTATTCGATTAACATTTCTATGTTGAATTGAAGATGATGTTGTTGATTAGTACTCACTAATGAAAAGTAGTGGATAAGAACTTTGAATTAGTACTCATGTTTTTTTATTGTCACTTAGATGATGTTCTAGTGGATAAGAACTTGAATTAGTACTCATGTTTTTTGATTGTCACTTAGATGGCGTTGTATGAATTTTTTTATTGATTTCAAATATTAGATAAAATATGCAAGCATTAAAAATTTTATATCGTGGCCAATAGTGGCATGTTAGATCGAGACCCAAAAAGGTCAAGTTTGTAATAGTAGCAACCGTTTAAACTGAACTGTTTAGCCCACAAGCCACCAATGGCCATTGACCATTAGAGCTGACCTAAAACCGCAGTGGCGAGCTTGATAAATGCAGCCAATGTATTGGATGATTTCTGGAAGAGATTTTTGTATGATCAAGAAAGTGATCAATGTTCTTTAATATTGAACTTGTATTCCTTTCCGTATTTCGGATCAATCTATCCCTTGATATTTATACAGGTTAGTATAGGGAGTAGGTGAAACAGAAAATACAGAATACCTTAATTCCTAACTAACATAACTATCTATGAATTACAGTCTACACTCGATTCCCCTCAACTATGCATTTATTACACACGCTACCCTCCAAGTCCCATTGTGACTTCTGAGTTGTGCACTCTGGTCCCTTGAGCTTTGATTCTGTTGGATTGTTGATCAATCTCTCTTGTGTTCTGGATATTGATACTGTTAACATCCCCCCTCAAGTTGGAAGGCTGAACAAAAATGTTTAAGACTGGCAACTTGCACAGAAGATGGTAAAACTGAGGAGAGGGCAGAGCCTTTGTGAATAGGTCTGCAGGTTGTTCAGTTGAGGCAATGTATTTAGTTGAAATCAATCCTTTTTGTATCATTTCTCTGACTAAATGACAGTCTATATCAATGTGCTTGGTTCTTTCATGGAACACTGGATTAGCAGAGATATGGATAGCAGATTGGTTATCACAGTGTAAAGGGACTGGAAGGTTTGTGTTGATATTGAGGTCTTTAAGAAGTGAACTGAGCCACTTGATCTCACGCAGTATCGCCGGCCATAATTATGTATTCGGCTTCGGTGAGGATCCGCTATCGTTGGTTGCTTCTTGCATTTCCAAGAGACAAGTGATCCTCCTAGATAGATGCAGTATCCTGAGAGAGACTTTCTAGTAATTGGACAAGCAGCCCAGTCTGAGTCACAGTAGGCTGTTAGGTTTGTTGAAGAATTAGCTGGAAATAGGAGACCCTGACCAGGAGTGCCCTTGATATATTTGACCAGTCTCAGAGCAGCATGCCATTTATGGTCCATAGGATTTGCCATAAATTGGCTTAGAACTTGAACACTGTAGGTGATATCTGGTCTGGTGACTGAGAGGTATATCAGTCTGCCAATGAGTCTTTTGTAGGAAGCAGGATCTGCTAGAGAGGTGGATGAGATAGTGGCAAGCCTGTGGTCTTTTTCAATTGGGGTTGGAGCAGGCTTGGCATTAGTGAGACCACTGTCACTGACAATTTCCATTGCATACTTCTTCTGATGTAGGCATATTCCAGATTTATTCCCTGCCACTTCAAGACCAAGAAAGTACCTTAGGGGACCAAGATCTTTTACTGGAAAGACAGATTTTAGGTGATCCTTAACATGAGTGATCAGATTTGAGCTTGAACCTGTTATAAGGAGGTCATCTACATAGACAAGCAGAGCTATGAACTGAGAGTTAGTGTTAAGATAGAAGAGTGTATGATCATTTTGTGATTGTTGGAATCCAAAATTGATAAGAGTAGTGGATAGTTTTGCAAACCATTGTCTTGGTGCCTGTTTTAGGCCATATAGGGATTTGGATAGTTTACAAACAACAGAGGTTGACTCTTGATTTTGGATGGGAAGGTATCCAGGGGGAAGATCCATGTACACTTCCTCATGGAGATCTCCATGAAGGAATGCATTGGAGACATCAAGCTGGAGTATGGGCCATTGTTTTGCTGCAGCAACAGCCAAAAGAACTTTGACAGAGGTTAGCTTGGCTACTGGAGAGAATGTTTCAAAGTAGTCTGTGCCCTCAATCTGAGTGTAGCCTTTTGCTACAAGTCTAGCCTTGTACTTGTTTATGGTACCATCAGCATTATATTTAATTCTGAAGGTCCACTTGCAGCCTACAGTTTTCTTGTTGGCTGGGAGGGTTTGAAGAGTCCATGTGTTGTTGTTTTCAAGGGCTTGGAGTTCCTCAGTTATGGCTTGACACCATAAAGGGTCCTTAATGGCCTGTTGATATGTTTTTGGTTCATGATGAGTGGAGATATTGCAGGAGTAATGTCTGTAGGGTGTGGAAACATTAGTATAGTTGCAAAATTTGGTGATGGAGTAAGGTGTTGTGTGGTTGACTGAGGATTGTGTTAGGTTGGGGGAAGATTGGTGTAATCTTTGAATTTGATAGGGATAGTTCTGTGCCTTTGAGGCCTGGTGTGCATAGGTGAGAGGGTATTGTTAGGGTCATTGATGATTGGATGAGCTTCAGTTTGATTGTTCTCAGTGTTGATGTCAGTGTCAGTAGCATTATTGAAGTTATTGACTTCTGTGGTGTTTGGGTTTTCTTCTTCAAGGATTGGATTAGAGTTGTGGGCAGGAAAGAGATTGTTTTGTGGAGATTGAGTGGGATTTTCTTGGAAAGGAAAGATTGATTCATAGAACACAACATCTCTGCTGTACAGAACCTGGTGAGTGCTTATGTTGTAGACCTTATAGGCTTTTCTGTTGCTAGGGTATCCAATGAAGATGCACTTTTGTGCTCTGGGGGATAGTTTGTCTCTGTTGTGAGATGGGGTAGAAACATAGCATAGACATCCTAGGGTTTTTAAGTGATTGTAAGAGGGTGGAGTTCCAAACAAAGCCTCAAAAGGAGTCTTGAACTTGAGGACAGAACTAGGAAGTCTGTTTATTAGGTAGGTGGCAGTGAGAAGACAGTCACCCCAGAATCTTTTGGGAAGGTTAGCCTGGAATCTCAGGGCCCTAGCAAGTTCAAGGAGGTGTCTGTGTTTCCTCTCAGCTCTTCCATTTTGCTGAGGGGTATCAACACAGGTACATTCATGTAAGAGGCCTTGGGATGCTAGGAGGCTGCCAACACCATCATTAAGGAATTCAGTACCATTGTCAGTCCTTAGGTGTTTAACATTGGTTTTGAATTGGTTTTTGACCATGTTGAGGAAGAACTGCAGGGTTTGATGGACTTGTGATTTGGTTTTTAGAAGGAAGGTCCAAGTAACCCTGGAGTGATCATCAACAATGGTAAGAAAGGATGTACATCCATCATAGGTTGCTTTTCTGTAGGGTCCCCACATATCACAATGAATGAGATCAAAGGGATTGGAGCTGTGGGATTCACTTAGAGGGAAGGGCTGCCTAGTTTGTCTAGCTAAGTGACAGATTTCACAATGCACATTAGGAATGGAATCAAATTGTATGTTAATAGAACTAATATGCTTCATAGATTGAACAGGGGCATGCCCTAGTCTAGTGTGCCATAGATGAAGTTTATCAATAGGTTTTGTAATAGAGAAAGTATTGCTGAGTTTGTACAGATTAGGATCAAAAAGTTTCTTGCACTTAGAGTAAGCAGTTTGCTTCAGACTGGAGTCTGTTGAGGATAGTTTGTACAAGCCACCATCAAGTCTACCAATCTCCTTGAGTGTCTTTTGAGTAGGGTCCTGAAGGTAGCAATGTAAGGCAGAGAAAATCAAGCAAATGTTATTGTCACTAATCAATTTATTTCCAGATATGAGGCTACATTGAAAGTCAGGTGCAAGATAAACATCCTTTAGAACAATGTTACCTGTTAAAGTGACAGTGCCTTTATGAGTTATGGAAGAAGATTTTCCATTAGGTAAGTGTATTATAGTGTTGACAGTGATAGGGTTGGTGAGACATTCAAATGAGGTAGTAATGTGGTGACTGGCACCAGTATCAATGATCCAGTCAAGGTGTGAGGATTTTGTGTGAGCAAAGTAGGAGAACTTAGGACTGTAAGTGAGATTACCTGACATATGATCTTCAGGTGTATCCATTTGTGTGACTGCAGAGTTGGTACTCTTGTTGCTGTTCAAAAGTAGCATAAGTTGTTGTAGTTGCCCAGGGGTGAAGCAGTCTGTACTAGAGCTGGAATCATCTTTCTTTCTGCTTCCAGGATTTTCTTTGACAGGCTGGGTGACTGTATTGTTGATGGAGGGGCTGTTCTTGGCTTTTCCTTTATTTCTTGGCATCTTGCTTGGGTCTGGTTTTGTACCAAATAGTGGGTGCCATTCAGGATATCCACACAAGAAGAAGCATTTGTCCTTTTGATGAGTCTCACCATGGCAATATTCACAGAACTGTTTTCCCTTTGCCTGAGAGACTTGGGAGTTACCTGATGTCTTTGGTTTATTGAGTATGTTACTGATGACTTTTCCCATAAGGGCAGAAGGAATACTTTCAAAGTTTATAGGGTTGCTCTGCAGTCTTTGGCCCTCTCCCTGTATGAGCATAGAGACAGCCTTGGCCACAGTGGGAAGGGGGCACATTCTCAGAATTTGACCCCTGACATCTGTATATCTCTCGGATAGGCCCATGAGGAATTGAGTTAGCTTTGTGATGTTGTCATGCTCTTCTTGAGCATTGAGAGCACCACAAGTGCAATTACAAGTGCATCTGGGCTTCTGAAGAAGATTTGTAAATTCATCCCAGAGGCCCTTGAATCTGGTGTAGTATGCATTGATGCTTAGATCCCCTTGTGTGCACAAGATGATGCTTTTCTGTGTTTGAAAGATTTTTGGGGCATCACTTTGTGTAAATCTTGTAGTGATGTCGTCCCATATCTCATGTGCAGTTGGAAGGTAGACAATGCTTTGTCGGATTTCAGAGTTGACAGAGTTCAAGAGCCAAGAAACAATCATACTATTGCATCTTTCCCAGGCACTGATGTACTTAGAGGGAGGAGTAGGTTTCTTGTTTAAGCCTTTAACCATGTCAAGCTTGTTCTTGGCCGAGAGTGCAGTGGTTATGGAGATTTTCCATTGGTTGAAATTGGAGTTGGTTAGGGTTTCGGTCACAAGAATCATCCCGGGGTGATCATTGGGATGGAGATAGAGGGGGTGACAGGGATTTAGTTGAAGTTGTGATTCAGGCAGATCATAGGCATCCACCACAGTGCTGGAACTGCTATCTTTGGTCAGTTTGGTAGAGTCTTCAGAGGTAGGGTTTGTCATAGGGAAAGATGAAGAGGGGAATTAAGACTAGGCAGTAAATGAGAGAGAAGAGCAATTACCGGTTCGAGATTGAAGCCCGGATGGAGATGAGGAAGATCGACCTTGCTCTGATACCATGATAAATGCAGCCAATGTATTGGATGATTTCTGGAAGAGATTTTTGTATGATCAAGAAAGTGATCAATGTTCTTTATTGAACTTGTATTCCTTTCCGTATTTCGATCAATCTATCCCTTGATATTTATACAGGTTAGTATAGGGAGTAGGTGAAACAGAAAATACAGAATACCTTAATTCCTAACTAACATAACTGTCTATGAATTACAGTCTACACTCGATTCCCCTCAACTATGCATTTATTACACACGCTACCCTCCAAGTCCCATTGTGACTTCTGAGTTGTGCACTCTGGTCCCTTGAGCTTTGATTCTGTTGGATTGTTGATCAATCTCTCTTGTGTTCTGGATATTGATACTGTTAACAGAGCTCGATTAACATTTCTAGCTATGTTCTATAATAATGTATGTCATTTTCAATCAAACACTTTTTCTTATACTTTTCCGCGAAGACACACTCTGATGGGTTTGCAACTTCACCAATCTATGATTCCATATAAACCATCACCAATGCAGATGTTAAATTTATACTTTCTTTGAAGAAAAAAAATCTCCAATACAGCTGTGGAGAATGGTTGTAAATATAACATATCAACCAATTTTCTTCACATTCTCTATAAAACTCGAGTTTTTGATATTCTAATTGAGAATGTGAATAAATCAAAATCATCATTTTTTTTAAAAAAAACACTCCGTATGCATTTCTAAATTATTGTCTTACTTTAAAGTCAAAGTGTTGTATTTCAAATGAAAATTGATGTATATATTTTTTACTTTTTTTTTCAAAATTTTAAAATTATAAAACACATAATTCGTACAACCAAAAAATTATTACGAATTACATGCTTTATGATTTTAAAGAAAATATACGTCAAATTTTCATTTGAAAGCAGTCACTTTGAAACAAAAATGTCAAACAGAATAATAATTTAGGAACTGCGCACGAGAATAATAATAACAGAAGAAGATCCATGGAGAGTAGAAAGACTATGAGCATTAAAGTGCATGTGCTATGGTTCATTCATCATTTTTTGATAGTTATTATTATACTATAAAACACTTTGACATGAGATTGCATTACCTTTGGATCGCCTCGGTATAAATTTGAAGTTCTTCAAATGTTCCATATGCATCGTATGTATCATCTGTGATTGAGATCATAAGCACGGTTTTTGCAAGCATAATCCGAGAAATCGAGTACTTGGGTTCAAAGTAAACTGTCATAGCCCATAAGTAGCATTCAAATGCCTGCTCTCGCATATGGAAGTCTACATGCAAAGTCCAACTCTTCCCACCACCTACAATTCAAACAAAAATTTAGTACTGTTCCATATATATCCATCTTTTTCTTGATCTATAGCTCCTTATTTAGGGTTAACTAAAATCCAAGGCACTAAGTACTTTGTCTTATTTTTGAAACTCTTAGTTCGATTATCTAAATTTAGACAAATAGATGTCATGATTTTCATGTCAAAAAAGGGTATATCAAAAAGTTTATCAACTTTATTTTGAGGCAATAAAAGTTCTGACTCCATTTGACTAAATTTGTACATTTTTGCTTTTAAGATACAGTTAACCCCTATCTATCTACCAAAGTATGTATGTATCTACATATCTTTCTTAATTTCTTTCGTACCTTGAAAGATGGCATAGTTCTTCTTTGTGTAACATCTGCAATAAATTGAAATCCAACTTTACAAATCTCAACAGAAGATCATTCTTACAAGGGTCCTCTTCATACACGTAGATGTAGTGCCTTGCCTCAACTCTGGTATTCCCCGTGGAGTGATTGTTTTAAGGCATGCTCCACTTGCTTACAAAGATGAGGGCTTGAAGTAGTAGCCATGGACTCAAGGCAAGTGGTCGTGAAAGCAAAAGCCTCGTCTAAAACATCGTCTCCATGTGTCCTCACATGTGATGCTTCATACAAGCTCAACATACCCTGTGGATCTTCAATAAGCGCTTCTTTGAAATGTTTGTCAGTATTCTTGAATTTTTGGAAGACGCCTAGTTTTCAAGGCACACGATCATGATCACTTTAATAAATGAGAAAAATGATCAAACCCTAAATGGCTAAATGTAATCTATAGTCTTTAAACTCTAGACCCAAAATTGCATAAATAAAGTACACTTGAAACCATCGAATACAATTAAACAAGTCATAAAGTTAATTAACAATGTGTGGACAAAGGACTTACCAGAAGAAAAATTATAGCCGTGTTGCCTAAATATCCTAAAAGAGAGAGAGAAGTGGTGAAGATATCATAGTCTTCAAATTTAGCAACAAGACCATGATCATGAAACATTTCCTCCAATCGATTTTCGATTTGTTCCTCGAAGTGATAAGACACACCAAGTCTTTCTAGGGTGTTGATCAAATTCATCACCTCTTCTGTCTTTCGTCCAACAAACATGCCCCCTACTTGTCCTTTCAACCTTTGAATTTCTTTTGAACACGTTTCACGAGCCTGCATAAACATTGTTGTGCATAAACCTCAGAGGGAACTGATCTATTGTCTGGGTAATCGAACCATCTCATTCTCAACAAACACTACAACAAAAAGGGTTTATTAGGACCCCCAATTGAGTCCTTAAACACAGCTTTATAGGACGTCTTACTTAATAGGACGCAAACTTAGTCATCCTATCCAAAGGGGTAGCAAAAAGTTAATAGGACTCTTAGAGGCGACTTAATAAAATAAATGTGTTAGGACGCCTTTAATCGTCCCATAAAGAACGTCCTAATATTAAACTGATGATGTATGGCGTCCTAATATAGTAGAACAATAGGACAAGGAGAAGCGTTCTAATATATTGTGTTGATAGGACGAAGTTTCTCGTCCTAATATATTATCTTGATAGGACGAAGTTTCAGGCGTCCTAATAGTCACCTTGACAGGCGTTTCAACAATAAATTGATAGGACAACCGTGCCCCTATAAATTTTAGTAACGTGGCGTCATAAGAAGCACTTTCACCTTTCATTTTAGGAAATTAATTTTTTTTTAAATATTTTACGAGATAATGCTTTTAAGAATCATTTTACCACCGTAATACTGTAATAGATATCAACATTCACATACCACTAAAAAAATAAAACCATTAAAAAGAACCAAGACATTTAAAATTAACTCTTTAATATTAATACATAATTATGTCATACAAATTTATTTTAAACCAACGTATCCCTAACACAATCTTATCCACAAACTCATATCCTAGCAACTCTAAGAGTAATTGGAAAAACTTGTGTGCTGGAAACACCTCGATCATCTATGGGCTTGTTTGAGCCCAAAGCTCCAATTGGAGGAGTAGCTGGCACGTTGCTACTGGATCAACATCCCCCATTTTCCTTCAGATCCAAGGGGTTCAAAGACATGAACACCATCTAACAGGCCAAGTGCAAGTTGGAATTACTGCATAGGAACCAAACCAAAATTGTTGGAATATTGAACAATGACTATAAATTTGTAAACATGCACCTGAAATTAAGCCACATACCTGATTACATTAGGAGAGAGATAAACAAAAAAAGTTCAAAAGGATGGAAACCAAATTAGCGAGAGAAATGACCGTCAAAAATATTTTCAATATTCTTGAATCAAAAAACTAAAGTGAGAATAAAATATGCTAACATGCGCATTTGCTCTGATCCTAATGAAACTAGCACATTCTGGCTGAAAAAAGTAATAAACATCTCTTAGAATGCATCCTCTGTACTCAATAACACCTATGTTTCTGTCTTCTAGTTACTGGAGAAGTGCGGCAATCTCATTCACAAAAGTCAACAAAGTGCAAGCAATGTAATCACAAGCCTATGCCCCTAGTTTCAATGACTTGAAGTTTATATACCAAAAGCGTGAAATCAGTATTGTTTTAACTCGACAGTCATTAAAGAGCAAGAATTATGAAATTAGTTAGGCATTGTTTTACTATAAAAGTAAGGAAAAAAGTCTTACATACTTCTTTTCCATTTCCGTCGAGGGAAGGTATAGTTGTGGGTTGAGGATATGCTCTTTGGCTATTGAACAAAGATGGAACAACACCCTGACAAATACAAACAGGATGAAGCAAAACACAAGATGTTAGTGGCAAGCACAAACTAAAGCCAAAATTAAATAAAATTGTATAAACTAAAACATTTAAAAAAAAAAAAGAAGAAGAAACAAATTGACTAAAACATAGAGATATATAGATATATCACATAACTAGCCTTTTCTTTGGCTTTCCATGCTCGAGAAATTCTGGTTTGCAATATTCTGAACATAAATTTTTATCTCCATGGTAGACAAAGGTGACAATAGGTTCTCTTTGTCATCGATGACATCTTTACGACCATTGGGAACTAATGTTGTAACATGTGTGCCAAAGTTCTCAATAAAGCTGTCCACCAAAAGGAAAAGAAAAAATACATTGAGAGAAAATGAAACTGTAGAACAAAGCTTTAATAAAAAATGTTTTAGTAATAAATAATTGTGAGATACATACCTTGCTAAGGCAGCATTTAAGCTACCAAGAGGAAATGTATGAGTGAAAGATGACGGACTTGGTAGAGCAGGTGAATTTGAAGTTGGAGACATCTTTTTTTTTTCATCTAACACCTTCCTCTTTCTATCAAAAGATCATAATTTCCAATGGCGAGGCAAGAGTGGGAAGTAGACGATGTGTAGAAGTACTTTCAAAATCTCATCTAGTCAATTTACATCATATTCCGTACTTTGAAATATTTGCTTTTCTCATCCTTAATCAAAGAAATAAAAAAATTACCTAACTAAAAGATGAACCATTTCTGAAATTTCTACTACCCTAAACCAGTTTCAACTTTCAAACAATTCATGCCTATAACCACTCAGATCAAAGAAAATACAATAAATTAAAATTTCGATGGGTGAATATAAATTAAAAGACATGCAATTGAAAGAACTTGAGCAATACTTGTATAATCTAGGCACAAACAGAAGTTTTGTAAAGAAGCCATGCTCTCTCACAATATACAAACATAAGAGTCTACCATTCTGACAAAATACAATCAAATCCTAATTATAGTGCTGCTGCGATACTAATTTCTTAAGTAATAGACCATACTTCTAATTTAGTGCTAATAGTAATTAGGGTTAAAACAGTTGTATATTTATATAAGAAAACATTAAAGACAATCTATATTCACAAAAATTAGAATTTAAAATGATAAAGAGAGCCTTATAAGGTACCTCATGATAATTCCGAACACTCGAATCATCATGTCCAGTTGTCTCCTGTGAGTTCTTGATGTCCATTGAAACATTGGGCACTACCAATTTCTCATACAATCATAGATCCCTAGTGTGTTCTTCATCAACTTCAATAACCCTAAACTCTGATACTCCTTTACAATATAGAAGCCTCGTATCAAAATTGACATCGAATCCACTATACATCGATACCGAGCTAAATGACGTCTCTGAATTCTCTCCTAAATATGTATGACGACCGTGAAGCAATGACCTAGAGAGAGAGAGAGAGAGAGAGAGAGAGAGAGAGTTGGTGATTTGGGGATTGTGGGTAATTGATTTAGGGATATGTTAGGGGGGAGGGAGGCGTGATTTTGGCGGTACATTTCATATTTGGGGATTTTAGGAATGGGATGGTGGAGGGAGTTTTAATTTTTGGGGAAAATTTTAAGATTTATCATATTAGGCCCAATATATTTGATTGACTTAAATTTATATTTAAATGCATATAATTTTCAGTAAAAAATTATGTCATTATTTAATATTACAACCAATTTTCAAATAATTAACGAATACGCATGATTTTGACTTTTGGGTATAAATATTATTTTAACATAATATACTTGCATATTTCGTTGTTATTTTTAATAATTATTTTATTGTTGTCACCAATTCTGCTGGCACCACCACCGCCAAAACCAACACTACCACCATCCTAACAACCACTAAAGCATTTCCACCCTCGCTACATCATCGCATCACCACCACCTCATGTGAATCACAACTACCATTAACGACCCCTCCCCCCAACATGAATAGGAAAACAACGATCATACTACAACCGCAACTAATCCAAACAATTACCTACATGTCAAACGACTGAAATTACCACCATAGCATATCCTTCCATTAATATACAACCACCAACGTCGCCTACATGTCTAAACGGCCTTTAGTACCAAAAGATATCTCTCATATCTCTAATTTAGATAGTAACGTCCATCAGACTCTAATTTAGAGACCAATTTTTTTTCTTTCTAAATGTCCCTCTCTAAAATTCAAATTTTTATTACTAGTGAAAGGGTTGTTGCATGATTGTAATGCTCGATGGAGAAGAAGGATTTGTGGCAGTGGAGGGATGTAGCGACTATCATGGTAACAGTGGCATAGTAGTGGGGTAGCGGGGGAAGTTTAATTCTGTTGGTTTAGGGATGGTGGTGGTAGGAGAGGAAGAGGTCATAGTGGTTTGGTGGTGGAGCCTTGATTGTGGAGTGGAGGAGGGCAAGAGGTGATAGTTTTCGTGGGGAAGGGAGGCATATTAAATGTGTTAGAGCCATAGTTTTGAAGTGGTAACATCTAGGTGATAATGATGGTAGTAGAGTGGTGATGCAGCTTGGACTAGGTAATATTATATGACTTTAAGGGTTATGTGTTTTATTTAGCCTTTTTTAGGATCTATAATACAATATAGCTCATAGTCGCACATGTGCAATTGACTAAAACTATTTAGGGGCAGAGATTGATTCATTTACTGAGATCATACGGTCATTATCACTCCCCGAGTTCACATATGTGAACGGCGGTTGAGCAACTACCCCCTCTCTCTCTCCAACTCTCCTCACTATTCACGGTTGGTGGCCGCTAATCCTTCCTCCACCAAACTCACGTCCCTTTTCTTTGGATATTTTAATTAATTAATCAATTTTATGCAAAAAAAAATTCGCAAGTTTTGTAATTTGAATTTTTTTTCTTTTTAACTGTTATCGTAATTAACTTAATCAATTTATTTTTTGAAACTGATTCCCAATTTTATTTATGTCTAAGTTTTGAATATTTCTATTTTAATTTTTTTCTTTTTAATTGTTATCGTAATTAACTTAATCAATTTATTTTTTTTCCGGCTCGCAATTTCGTATGCAAATAAATTTAAAAAAAAATCGTAAGTTTTTTCATTTGAAATATTTGTTTTTTTTTCTTTTAATTGTTATCATAATTAACTTAGACAAATTATAAGTAAATATTAATTCATTTCCATATTATCTGCTTCATTTATTGATAAATTCACAAACTGGCGTCGTGTCATCAGTACGGGCAAGAGTACTAGTGCCTATTTAAAAGGCATCATAATGACCCTTACGATATTAGGGGTCTATGAGTTAGGTGTCCTATTAAGCATTTTGGTAATAGGACCATGTAGAAAGGTATCCTATTAATCACATCTCTAATAGGTCCCGATGAGCTAGGCATCCTTTTATACCTTTTTATGGTCGATGCAAGTGTAAGGCGTACTATTAGGCGTTATGAAAACAGGACACTAAGAGTTAGGTGTCCTATTAGCTACACCATAATAAGACACTAATAATTGGACGTCCTATTAGACGCACCAAAATAGGACACTAGAGTTAGACGTTTTATTAGCCCTACCAAAATAGGACATTAAGAGTTAAGCGTCTTATTAGATCGTACCATATTAGGACACGAAGACTCAGGTGTCCTATTAGATGCACCATAATAGGACACTAAGGTCGGACGTCCTATTAGGCGTACCATAATAGGACACTAAGAATCTAACGTCGTATTAGGTTGTACCATAATATGACCAAATGAGTTAGGCACCCTATTGAAGTTTTAATAGGACGACTATTTGCAAGTGTCCTATGTGAAGGGTCCTAAAAGGTCCTTTTTGTTGTAGTGAAACATGTAAACAAAGACTTAATTACACCACAATTATTGTTAATCTAGTAGCATTTTGTTATAATTAACATTCTCTACTCTCCCATTACATGCAAAGAGTACATATTCTATTTTAGAATAATTCAATAAAAAGAATCAACTTTTTACAAAATTATGACTACACTTTCATCAACCTTTCCATTTTACCCTCTACAAGCTAGCTTCTTTGCTAGTCGGGGATGGTTAAGCACCATTATTAATCTGAGTACAATAAGTTTTCTCACTACTAATCATTATTAGTATATCGAGCTTAGTTTTGAAATTAAAAATGTTAATCCCAATTTTTTTTATTGAAGACGATAATAATATCACCCTCTATGACACTCATATATCTCAATTATTAAAATTTTAAAACATGTACTATTTGAGTGGAGCGAAAAGATAGTCTCATTCTTACTTTCTTGATCAACATTATTAAACTTTGGCCAAAAATGTTTATTTAAGCTTTTAAATTCTTAAAATTATTATTGATTCTTAATGTTGTATCAGTGAAATAAAATTCATTACTTGAGCCATAATAAATATGTGTTATATTGTGAATGGAATAACTCGATTACCTTGTCAAACAGACGAAGTCCTTCGAGGACTGTTGGGCTTTTTGGCGTAATGCGGGCGCATTGTAGATGACCAATGCCACCACATTGCAAAGTTGTCGCATTCATGGGCAATGTTAGCACGTCACAAAAGGAGAAATCTAGAACATATTTGTGTAAAATGCACGGTCGCTTTTAGGAGGGAAGGCGACCGCACTCGATTGCAATGCGGTCACATCGGTGTGGCAGACTTGTTTTTGGGTTTCCTTAATTAAACAGTTTAAGGTTTGGTATTATATCTCATATATACTTGTAATCCTAAAACGCGTTTAAAGTTGGACATAATAAAATTTCGATAGTCCGTTGGCTTCAATTTCTCTCTATTCTCTTTGATTGATCTTGGATTATTCTGTTAATTGTTTGCAGAACCTTCCATTGTGCACAACATGTTAAATAGTGATTTGATATTACTATATGTTGAGTTTTTCAATTAGAAAACGACTGAGAGTTTTTTTTCAATTACACCCAAGTTAAATACTTGTGTTAAAAAAAATTAAAGATATATAAAGGTTTCATGGCCTTCATGCTTATAATATTGGAAAAATTACTGGCCGGTCTACTTCTTGAAGTTTCTAATCACTAAAGTACCCATTTTTTCGATCGAAAAAAGTCACTTTTGGTAGCAAAATGACTATGATATCCTTAATAAACCGTAGGCGCACTACATAGGTCATTATTTTTGCACCGTGGTTCAATAGTTTAATTGCACTATGGTTCAATAGTTTAATTGTCTAGTCTAATTGCACCGCGGTTCATCAATTTTATTGTATTAATTTTCACACATCGGTTCAATAGTTTAATTGTGTAGTCTAATTGTAAGGCGATTCATCAATTTTATTGCATTAATTTTTGTACTACAGCTCAATAGTTTAATTGTGTAATCTAATTGTACCACGATTCATTAATGTTTGTACCGTGATTCATCAATTTTATTGCATTACTTTTTTGCACTTCGGTTCAATAGTTTAATTTTCTAGTCTATTTGCTCGCGATTCATCAATTTAATACGATATTTTTGTACCACGATTCAAAATAATTTAACTACCTAGTCAAATTGCATTGCGGTTCAAAATCATAATGAAACAGATCATGTCCTCATTCTTCTTCTTCCTTCTCCTCCGTTGTAAGGCTTCTTATTCATCCTCATTTGTTTTCGTCTCTACTGTGAAAATCCTCCAACCCAACACATATTCAAAATAATATTTCGAAAAGTGGTATTTTGCGGTTGAAAAAAAGAACATGAGATTTTTTAGGTTAAAAATTTTGAAAAAAAGGGACCGGCCAGAATTCTACCCTAAATATTATTATTTTCATTTTTATATTTTTATAAAATCTCTTTTTATTCTTTTCGCCCATGGGCGCCCAAATATAATTACTACTCTTGTGGTAGGTCTCTCATTGTTACTACCAGGAAAATCGAGAGATGTGCCCGAAATGATACAGGGTTTGAGAACAGTGCAACTGATAACACATACAAGGTCCAACCTCAGAAGAAAGCAAAGTGCTTCCACCAAGTATCGAACCCACGCTGCATGCCTCCAGCATCTTATGTCCCCCTCCTTTTACCACTCGGCTATGCCTCGGGGGACATCATTGTTGTCGTGTATAGACGATAACTTGATATGGAATTATGGATTAATAAATAAATACCTATTTTGAAATAAAATATCTAAATAATTAATATTGATTTTAAGACGAAAATTTTAAATAAATCACTCGTTTCTTTCTAGAAAGTGAAACGGTAGCCTAATGTAAATATAGATGCACGGATACTTGATCTTTATTCCAATAGACTTTTTGATTATATTTTGTTTATTTTTGCATTTTAAAAAAATCTCGCTTAGTCTATTAATAGAGTAAAATATAAAAATGAATTGAAGGAAGGCCGGCAGAAAGACAAGGGTACAGTAACATTCACACTGTTTATTTGCACGCGTGGTGTACTATTGTCAGTATCAAACATTGATACCTATTGGTTATTATTTATGTGTATCAAATTTTGGGTGTTAATAGATAACTTTTGGTAGAGTAACATTCACATTGTTTAGTTTCGCAAAGTTCGATCTATTCTAAATCCAAAGCATCAATGAAATTGGAACTGTCAACAAGACAATACAAGTGGGCGGATTGGAGTGGGTGAACTTCACAGTATTAGTTTACTATGCCATGATTGGCAGGCAGAAAGTGTCGCGGCATATGATATTTTCATAGGACTAGGTCTCCAGTAATACTGTCTTATGGATTGTCAATTTTAAGACCGCCTTCTAATTTTTTGAATAGGTGGGATCAATCTAGTTGTAAACAAGCTCGGATGTGGTGGATTCAAAAATTTTACATATTGGTATTACAATCTATTTCAACTGCTGCAAACTTGCATCCAATACTTTTTGGCAAAAAAGAATACAAAAGGGGAACAAATTTAACAAATTTTAGAAATCATAATTGTTACTTACAAGTTTTTATATTTAAAAAATGTATAATCATATCATCAACGGTAAATTTGTAATGATTTTAAACAAATCTTTTTAATAGAACATACCTCAACATTTTAAAAAGATCATCCTTCCAAGTCTACGTCAAATCCAAGTGAAAATCTACACAAAATAAACAAAATCTTTTCATAAACCAACCAATTTTAATTATCAACTTTAAATCTTTAAAATATAGATTTTATTATAAGTAGAAAATGAAAGCTGAATTTCCTGCTCCAATTGATAAAATCATCTTATTTCCAACACTATCTATCAAATCCTTAACAGTAAAGATAAGGATTAAAAATGCTTAAGTAGATTTTACCTTGAAATTGTTAAATACGAGCTCGACCAAGATTCCAAAGCTTGTATTTTTATACCAATTCATCAAAAACATCACTTCAAACAGTTGATTTAACCAAAAATTTTATGTCCTTAGGGAAGAAATGATTTGTTACTTTCACTTTTAAATAATAACTAGATTTTAATCACCGCATGTGGCATGTATCGGTATAGTATTCGGTGCAATTCTTTAAAATTAATGCAAATCAATTGTGTGCAAAAAAAAAAAAAAAAAAATTAATGACCGAAAAGTTTGTGACTTATCATATATCAAAAAGAGTCTCAAATTAATGGCCGGAAGTCAAAGATTCGCTGTAGTATACAGACAAACTTTCAAGATTTCAATGCATTAGTATATATTTTGTACACCATGACTATGATTACGGAAGTGGTGTGGTTTGGGCAGACGAGAGTTCGATCCACATATCTCAACTCTTTAGTTTAATTTATAGATTATAAGTGTAAATTCAGACTTGTTCACTTTCTAAAATTTTCAATCGCTTCAGTACCGTGTATTTTTTTCAACGGTAAAAAGTCACTTTTGGAGCGAAAAGAGTACAATATTCTTAATAAGTCTGATGCGCGCTACGGATCATTCACTTAAATGCACAGCGATGCATCGATTTAAATTAATAATCCATTTTTTACGCTGCGATACAACATTTTTTGTACTGAATTACATAAATTTAAATCTTTCATCCAATTTTGCATTGCCTTGCATCATATTTTTGCACCGTGATGCAAAATCATAATGAATTTAGTCGGAGCTATGGAAAAAAGACGATCTGGGTATTTTAGAAACAATATTTCGAAAGTGAACTTTAGCAGTTAAAAAAAAACGTTGTACTAGAGGAAAAAATATTTGGAAAAAAAAAAAGACGATCTGGGTTTGATCTACTTCTTGATTTTCATATTCAACCTCAACTACCTATACCCCTTTACTGTGACAAAAAAGTAACACAACATACAGCTTCTAATCCAGTGTTCTATTAAAGGACTAAACATATTGACATTGATTGTCATGTGGTTAGGGGAATGCTGCATCAAGAGCTCATTGTTACTCCTCACATTTCATCCTAAGAACTTCTAGTTACCAAAGCCTTGCCTTCTCCTTAATTTTTTCATCTACTATCCAAGTTGAAAGCTCAGTATCTATTTTCCCCTCTCAACTTGAGGGGAGATGATGAGTATCAAGATTTAAGACCGCCTAGTCCAAGAAAGGTTCAGCAAGGATCAGTCTCATCAGCTCAAGGTTGAAGCAAGGTTTATCATGAGCAAACTACGGCTAGAATTATTAAGGGGCCTAGTTGTAGTAATCAGAAACTAGGAGGTTAAACTAAGGAAGTATATTAGCAATTAAGTTAGTTATTTTTCCTTTGTCTTCCAGGATTAGTATTCCTTTGTTTTCCAGGATTAATGCTATGCAGTATAAATATTCTTCTCATGTAATCTTTTTTATTCAAGTCAATCAATTCAATCAATTCAATCATATATTCTGTTCAACCTATCTTCTCTTCATATCAATTACAGTTTAACAGTTTGGCCCGTACCAGAAATTACTATACAGTTGAGTATAAAGTCAAGATGAGCTAGGCCATGCTTGAACATGAATTTGTTTCTTAGTTTGGATGATTCAATTCAGCTTTGTCATCTTCTAACCAAGCCCGAATTAATCTTCAACTACATTTTAGGTTGCAAACGAACGAGTTATTGATGAACAAGTTTGGACTCAATTTATTGCGGCTTAACTTGAACTTGATTTTTTTAGAAATAAATCGATTCTGAGGAAATATTCTAGAATTCTTTACAAAAACGAACAAATTGAAAACTAAAATATTACTGCCTTCCTCCCCTCAAATTCAATCCCAATCGAAGACTGAAGACTAAACCCTAAATCGACAGTTCCCTTCGCCGTCGGCTACTCGCCAGTCGCCAGTTCGTCACTCGCCGACTCGCGTCTCTCTCTCCCTCTTTCGCGTCTCTCCCTCTTTCAGTCTTTCGCGTCTCTCTCAGCCCTCAGAATCTCAGATCCGTCATCTTCCAATTACCATGCTTGTAAATCCACCAGCCGCCGCCAGCACTGGGTTATAAATCCATCATCAGCCCTTCGAGGTAAAGAAAGTTAATCCCCGAGAGTTAAATCCATACTTGAAGGATGATGGGACCGGTTATCCCGAAGATGCAACTAGGGAAAATGCTGGTGGGAACCATCTTTTGTCTAATACTGTTGTAGGGGATGGAGGTGCAAGATGGAGACTAAAAGCCTTAAACGTGCCGAGAGCAAGCAGCTCGTGAAGGAAGAAAGCTTGATGACGTTGTTGTAGAGAGGTGGGGTTCTCTTGGTAAACCGCGCTGGCATCAAATTCTGCTGCTCCATCCCATGCTCATCTTCACGCCATAAAGAGTAGAATAAAGAGGCAAACAGGGGAGCAAAGAACAATTTGAAGATGATCAAAATAACATTGGCAAGGAAAGCCCTGAAGGGTGGATCTGTCCACCATCATAAAATGAGAGTGCCTAAACTTCATGATTCTTTGTCCTGGGGGAAGCGGAAAAGTCAAAACATGTCTGCTGAGGATGCTGGCCTTATCTCATCTGCAGTGTCCAGCTTGAATAAGTTTGCCAATGATGGAAGCTTTATGCGTGGATTTAAAGGCCAGCAGGATCATGATTCTGGCCCTTCCTTTGGTTCTTCAAATAAAGTTCATGAGAGAAAAGTAGACCTAGATGTATTAGAATCGGAAAACCCGACAAAGATAGTGCAGTTGAAAGGCCAGCACCGAGTGCTAACCAGTTGGCGCCAAAGTTATGCAGCTTCGTATGAAAAGGAAGCATGATGAAGCTGAAAAGCTTTTGAAAGAAGCCGAGGAAAATAAAAACAAGAACAATTATGGGGGCAAATCGAGTAGACCACAAGGTCAGGGAGACACGGGCAGATATACCATGCAAGGCACAATTGTAAGGCAAAAGAGGAAAGAAGAGGATCCTGACATGCATCTTGCTCAGACAATAGTCCAAAATAAGCAATATAGCAAGTCTGGTCGGGCGGATGATGAATATGATTTTGACGAGGGGACAAGGAGAAAGACACGAAAAAAGGGGGAAATGATCCCCGGTCAACAGAGAAAATTCATGCTGGAACACGTATCTTAACTCAACAAGAGCGCTGCAACTTTTGCTTCGAGAACCCCAATAGGCCGCGACATCTTGTTGTTGCAATTGCCAATTTCACCTATCTGATGTTACCACAGTGGCAGCCAGTGGCGCCGGGTCACTGTTGCATATTGCCTATGCTGCACGAGTCATCCACAAGGACGGTTGACAATAATGTGTGGGATGAAATCAGGAACTTCAAGAAGTGCCTTATTATGATGTTTGCAAAGCAGGAGATGGATATATTGTTTATTGAAATAGTTATGGGGTTGGCACAGCAACGACGGCATTGTTTGGTTGAGTGCATCCCTTTGCCACAAGAAATTACAAGACAGGCACCACTCTACTTTAAAAAGGCAATTGATGAAGCTGAATCAGAATGGAGCCAACATAATGCCAAGAAGCTAATACACACAAGTGAAAAAGGGTTGCGTGCCTCAATTCCAAAAGATTTTCCCTACTTTCATGTTGAGTTTGGTCTAAAGAAAGGGTTTGTTCATGTCATAGACGACGAATCACAGTTCCAGAGCAACTTTGGACTCAATGTCATAAGAGGAATGCTTCAGTTACCCGCAGAAGACATGCATCGTCGTCGGAAGCATGAGTCTATAGAGACACAGAAGCAAGCTGTTAAAAGTTTTTGTCGTGAGTGGGAGCCTTTTGATTGGACAAAACAACTTGATTAGTTTTCACCCGATGGAAGGCATTGTTGTAGATAGTTATTGGCAGTAGGAACAACGTGACAGTGATCTAGCGAGATTCTAGTTTGTCCCACGAACACTTTTTTGGCCTTCTAATGTAAAAACACAATCACTTTAATAAAAATAAAAAAAAATGTTACAACTTTTATTAGCTAAATATAACACAAAGAACAAAGTTTTGAAGGTTGTAGGCTACATGTTCACTTGAAACCACAATAAACCCCTTGAAATTGTTCATATCAAAGCCTACACACTAGGGAAAAGCAATCAAAAAAGTACAAAACCAAACTTTGGCATAGAAAAGTAAAAAAAAATTCACACACACACAGAACGTTACAAGTAAAGTCACGCACTAGTTATATAGCTAGTTATATAGGTATGGCCTCGATGAACAATGAAATGACGAGATGCTTGAAAACCTTTTCGGGATGAGTATAGCCATATGCATACTTGTAAGCAACATCTACAATCTGTGTAAGATTAAGAACTCTTATGAGGAGAGGCATTGCTACTGGGGTTGGTTTTAGGCATTCCTCATTTATGTTTTTCCATGCATTTTCAATCCTTTTGTAAAACTCGGCAATTCCCCCTTCCTTTGAAACTCCATACTCGTTCATATAACACTCAAGCCCCGTAGCTAAATGTCCCCTTTCTTGCTCCAATTAATTAACATCACACATATGAATGTATATGTACATCGTACTAAAAAGTGTCTTAATTGAGTTTTAAGATCCTAAATGTAAAAGAAAAGTCACGTGGATCGTAAACCTTGTCGGTGGTGGATTCCTTTATTGGCATGGATTAAGAATCTTAATCACAATTAGATTAGATTTTTCTTAAGTCCTACATAGAAAGATGATGAGACAACAATTAGAGACGAGCAAAGAGAGTGAGACACAAATGGAATTGAGACGGACGACAGACACATCTGGTGGTTGAGGGTCATTTGAGGTCTTGGTCGTGTTACATAAAATAATGTGAAGCTATTTTGAGCTGTTAGATGTGGTACTCTATGAGATAGTGTCAATCTTTGTACCTCTTTGTTTTAGGGAGGGTGAGTATATTGAAAGTTGTCTATAGTAAATTATTCACCATTTAAAGTGAATTACGTTGTCTGTCTTGGAGTGGATTAAACCACGTAAATTCTCTATTTGATTTATTCTGTCATAGTTTCTATTTTCTCGCCATTATTTCCCAAATACTTTGTACTATAATTTTCAACCAATCTGTTTCTCCATTAAAAATAGAAACTTGGAATTTTAATAAAAAATTATACTCATTTTTATAACAAACTAATATCAAAGCTTTGGGCAACTCAAGGTTTTGCAATCAATATATATTGGAGTTTTGAAGATGGCGGAGGTTGGGAACTCTATGCAGTTTCAATTAGATAAATTTAACACAAGTAATAACTTTAGCTTATGTATGGTTAAAGTAATGGATGTGTTGATCCTACGCTCCTAACATATTAAGATTTTACTTTGCAAGGAAAGAAAGCAAAGTCCGATAATATGAAGGATGGGTTATGGAAAAGAATCGATCAAAAGCCAGCTAGCACTATCCAACAATGTTGTGCGGATAATGTTTTCTACAATGTTATCTTTGCAAAATCTGCGAAGACATCATTGGAGAAGTTGGGAGAGTCTCTACATGGGGAAACCTATGTCAAACCAATTGTAACTAAAGAAATAGTTGTTTCTGAAGGTACGAATATCTATGATCACTTGCTTTTAATATAACTAGTAAGGTTCACGTGCGTTGCATGTGGTGAACGCACGCGATGTTAATGGTTTTTTAAAGTGATTTGCTAGTCCCTTCACTTTTCTGCTTACTTTTAATTATTAGATTTTTTTGTGTTTTAATCTTTATATTTTTTTAGACTTATAAATTGTGTTGTGTGATTTTTTGATACTTTGTTTTTCAGTCATTTATAATGTATGCTTTTAGTTATTGTATAGAAACTTATCCTACACATTTGTATTTTTTTATTTGTTATTTTTAAATCTTTTTTTATGTGAAACATGAATTCATTCCCTTTTATCAGTGTCTAAATTGAAAACAATTCAAACTTACTATCTTAGATAAGCACATTATTGTTGAAGACTTTGTTTATGTCATTTCTGGAATGTATTACTCTCTTTAGAAAATAATAAATTATGTTATAGAAATCAAACTCACAACCTCAAAGTATATACTTGCACTCTAAATACAAAATTCCCCCAAAATATCTATAAAGTCACACTTTACCACTCAACCTAAGTTTGTGTCATTTTCATATCTCATTTTATAACTTTTTTTCTAGTTTGTCTCCTATCCACTACGAAGGTTACCAATTTGACGTTAAGTTGTACATGATATTTCTCGTGTAAAGCATTTTTGTCATTTTTTTGCAATGACAAAGAGAAAATTCATTTTTTTATTATTTGACAACGCTTTCTCTGCTTCTTTTCCAACAATGACCTCTTATTTAAATTTTAAATGAGATAAAACTCAAGAGTTTTATTCAAATTTTTATATAGAAAAATAAATAAAAAATAGTGCAGAATAATATCATAAATTAGAGAGATAGAGATCAAGATCAGATAATCGCACTCAAGTGTCAAGACTGCCATATATAAGAACCCACAAAAAAATTAAACCAGTCATAGCCGCTAATACTAAATGACCAAACCACAATTCATTTTACCCTTTCTCTCTTGTTCAATACAATGCATATACATACACCCTGAATTTTAAAACTCATATTTGAACACATCACATATGTATACGACAATGAAGAGACACGCCATGGTTCAATATGTCTTCATCTTTCCTAGCTTAAACTCTAACAAATTTCTCCTTACGGTTTATGGTTTGATTAGAGAAAATTATCGATCTTAAACATTATTTTCTACCATTTCTATCACTTCGATTACCACACGTGGTATCCCAATCACCAAATTTGATATGAAATATGAAAATGCTACAAAATTACATTGAGGATC
>CM028382.1:73080442-73211589 GCA_013146195.2 Codonopsis lanceolata | reverse complement strand
CGAAAGGAGACTTGTAAGGCAAGTCTAAGGGCTAATGAAGAAAGCTTAAACACTCCTAGAAAGTTGAATAACAACTTGGGAAATAAGAGTCCCCGAAGGAGAGGTGATTGCGCGACTCGATTCCCGAACTTCTGCGATAGAGGCAGCAGCTATCTCCAAAACTCCCAAATCATCGATAGACTTAAGGCACCTTTGAGTCTAATGCATCTAAACATGTTAACAAACCATCTTAAAGAGGTCTAGGACCCCAACCGAGGTCCACGAACACAAAGCGAGCAAACCTCAATCGCGTCGCATTAGACTATCGTCAGTCCACGACTTGTGACTTTAGCAAGTCGGCAACTATATGGAGTCTCTTAATAATGTTTTGGTCTTAATATGGTATCTCATACCTATCTAGACCTCTCGCAACCAAACATACGATCGACAAAGGAAGAAGTGCAAGTATAGCCACACATGGCAAGAGACAACGAAAGGCGGGGCGTCACCTCTCCACCTTAAAAAGAATTAGTCAATTCTAACTTATGATACAAACCACAGCACATCGAGTTCAAAACCATCTACCTGGGCTTCGATCTCGGGTCTACCACCCATGATATACCGAGGGGTCTAATTACATCTGACCAATTCAGCTACAATTCTCGATAGATACGTCATCAACACCTTCTATCGGAAACAATATGACTCATGCTTGAGTCACGCGAATACACTACTGAACAACGCTAGGCCAAACATGTAGGCAAAATCCCAAACTCAAACATAAGAACACATTCTCTGCAGAAACTAGTTGTTTCGGGGCACATCATGAAATTCAAGAACAAGGGGTTCTACTTTAAAAATAATAATTGCCTATGGAGCAATTTACAAACAAATCAGGATAATAGCGGCATTTCAAACCATGCAAATCATACTCGCGATTCCCCATCGCGGTGAGAACACATAAGAGCACACAATGCCATGTTTTGAAAATTCTTTCCATTCAAGTCAATTCCATTTGGTAGCAGTGCGATCAATTTCTACCATAGTTCATTACCAATCCTAGTCCACAACGAACCACTTTTGATCACCAATTTAGAGTGCAGGCTAAATTGGATACTCAAAATTTCCGTTGCAAGGATAAAGGTTCATGATTAAAAGGTTTTAAGCATCCTTTAATAGTCTCTATGCTAAGGAAATGAATGATCATGAGATAATAATGATGAAATAAGGATTTAATCTCTTAGGAATGTAAATGCATCACATTTATATTTCTTACAACTAATGCACATACTGAATAAAATCAGTTCAAACAACAAGGTCTATTACCTTGGCAAAAATCATAGCTACCACGACACTCGTATACCTAGTACACTCAACCAAGTTAATTTCCTAGTAATCACCGCGAATCGACAAAGTTACTAATGCCCGAAATGTCTATACTCCGAAAAACTATCCTTTCTTGAGCTCTAGACCAAGTCTACAACCAATGCACTTGAGCATCCTAACACGGCGTTAACGTCTCAATACTCACGGTGAAGCGTTTATCTCTAGTGCAACCAGTGATTATCCTAAAGTCGCAAGTACCTTCAACCTTCTCACAAGTCGAGTGTATATCATACTTGCACAATAACCCTTAATAACAATATAGTGTAATATTACTCATTACATAAAACATATCTTTATAGAGTATACAAACATCATACCAAACCGATAAGTATCAATAAACAATTCACGCTTCATATATATATATATATATACATACTATGGTCTTTTCTTACATATCCACACGAACCATAACCATATACATATAACATAGTCTTATATATACATAGACTAATCATGAATCCATACACCGTGCGTTACTTCAGGTAATTTACAAACAAACCATATCATATATCTATCTCACATTGGGGTATTATTCCCGATCAAGCAAATAACCAATAATACACAATACACCATATAATGTATGTATGAATGCACATGAGCTCTACCAGATTAAAAGCGTGTACTCATAATACGGTAATAGTAACAACAGCGGTATAATTTCACGAATATTTATATACAAGAATATACCTTCCTATTTCGGATAGGTCTCAAAACCCGCATGATAGCCAACCGCCCGTATTGCGCCCGACCTCTCTAGGCCGTCCACCTTGTCCCTCTTGGAGCCGGATTGTTGACTAGTGCTCCGGTGATTAATTAACCCTCATCTTCGGGCAATCCTTACGGAACATGATCACCGCCCATGGCGAAACACTTTCTGATTTACCCCAACATCTGTTCTCGGCATGTCTGTCCTCATACAAAAATTACATAACCCATCGCCGCCTCGTCGTCTCCAGGCTAGAGGTAGGAACGTCCTTTCAGATCTACCGATGCGTGTGATTTCTTGATTAACTTTTGAAATGCTTGCGCCTCTATTACCATCATTTCCCTTAATAGTACTCGAGGCTCTCTTTTGAGCATACTCCTCGATGTCGAACTCCATAACATCACGCCACGATCCTCGCAATCGTAAGTTGGCAGACGAGCTGCTGATACTTCATTTTAGGCCCTTCACAAACCGTTGGGTCTTCCTAGCCTCATCGGGCACAAGTAACCACAATAGCGAGCCAACTCAGTGAACTTTCTTGAATCTTGAGCCACTTAGTCATAGCTCCTTGTTCTAATGCCATGAATTAAAACCGCTTCTCTTCTTTAGAAGAACTCTTCTTGCCGGAGGAATGAGCGTGCCATAAACTCCATCGTGAAGTTCTCCCACACTTGAGGCACTCCATGATGTCTCCAACTATCTCGTAACACATGCCACCAATGGTCGGCCAGCGCAATCAATTTAAACAACTTTGGGTCACCATCTCGACGTAACCCATGTGCAAAGATCTTCTCCATGTTTTCTATCAGTTACGCTTTAGAAGCATCGGGTCCTCCATCGTAGCTCTCGGGTTCCAACTTCAAGAATCTCGCAAGAATGATAGAATTGTCTTCCATTCCAAACATCTGTTTGAGGAGTCACTTGCGCGGATCCGTAACATTCCCCTCTCGTAGCCACGAGTTGTACCGAGCAGGGTCTCTAGAACTAGCTCCACGCCAAATTCGACATAATACGCCTCTGAAAGAACACTCATCGTTAATAACTCGACAACAAACCCAACCCAACTAGGCCAAGGAACCTATCTGGCGAAATAGCTAACCTATAGCTCGATACCAAGCTGTGACGGCCGGCAGAACCCCGATGCGGAATCCCAAGGTCGTGCCGCCAAGACAAGCTAAAAGGCGAACAAGCACCGCTAAGCGTAGTAGTGCGAGTCGAGTTGAACCAACAAACTCTAAACAGGAATGAAAAGCCATAACGGCAAAACCGAATAACCAAAAACTAAAATCTGCGGAAGCAAATCATAAATGGGACCAAAACCTATAGTTTTAAACTAAGGAATACCAAGGCGAGAGAGGCGACTATCTCTCGACAAATCTCGACTTCGCGTGGCCTTGACATTGCGCCGCGTCAACAACCATCGGCAACCTAAGGCCGGCGAAGCAACAAGAACCAACGATAATCAACAACTCAGCGGCTAAAACATGCGGGAGGAACAATTCAACTAAAAGAACAAGATATTCGAATCCTAACAATTAAACCCAAGTCTCACGAATAATGTCGTCGGAGATGACAATACCAATAATAAAGGATGAATGAGCTAAAGCATGCTCAAATAACAAGGGGATAAACTTCTAAAAGATACAACGGCTCGACCAAGCAAGTCGGCTCCCAAAATAATACAATAACAGAACAGATACAACATAAACTACCCAAGTAAAGTCTACGTAACTTTACATTCGTGTCTCACAAATACAAAACAACATAATAATAATAAACCCAAGCTTAAAGCAGGAAGACCACCTTCTAGGAATCACTATCCAGAAGCCGCCAGCGTACTAACGGGATCACTTTGCAAAAACTAAGGAAAACAAACACACGAAATGAGTCATAATGACCCGATGAAGTTACTAAATGCAAATGTATGGCATAGCATATCGTGGCATGGCATAATGCACCAACATATATAAAATCATGGTATCTTTATAGTCTACCAATAATAAACTTGTATCATGTCATCATGTAACATAAACTTCATAAACCACATAACACGTTCTTTTTCATATAAGTGCTTATACCTAAGCACATAAAACCAAGATCGGGCCTAGCCATACGTATTGAGCCATGGGTCCGACCCTCGAAAGATCATGTGCGGATTTAATCCTCGAATGATCATAACTCACCGATTCTCTTTAATGAGTTCCTCGTTACATTCATCCGACTCAGGGGATGAAATGGGAGCTCGATATCGAGCTAGGAGCGCTATCTGAGACCACATCCCACTATCGGCCAAATAGTGAGGAGAAAGGGTACCAATGCGGCGATTCATAGCGAATGTTTCCAAAGGCCATGAATCGTCCCATTGCTTGACAAAGCGACCAGGCGCCTTGGACTCAAAATCAAGATGATCAAGTAGATTATTTACTTGTATAACCCAATAAGGACCAAGTTCATCATAAAGAACTTATTAATTCAAGTAGGTCATAATGCTCTACAAAACCAATCAACAATGCACATACTTGTACACACTTAACATATTCAACTAACTTGTAAGTTTAGTTCAAAAACACGTATTGAGGTATTCGCAAACCTCAAGTCATTACCAATTCAAGAATAGCATATAAGCTCGACAATTCACAACATGAGGTCTACTAAAGTCCTCGACTCAAGATTAAATCAAAGACACTACTTAGTCTAAGAACCACCACAATTCAAACTTAGCATTAAGCTTCACTTAAAGGCACAGGACTTAGCCAAAGTCCTTATAGCGACATCATCAAAACCCATCTCATGAATGACAAGACTACCTTGTAGTCTAAACTTCATAAAGTACTATCATATGCTCGCGACTAAATTCCTTATAGTGAATTATTCGAATAACATTACTAAATGGTACTCGAGACCATGGGTTGGTCTCTAATACTCCGTGCTTTACAAGCACACTCTAAACAAGTTCCCAATGGGTCTCTATAACATGAGTGTCTCCATAGGACACAACAAGGTACTCGGACGCTGACATAAGCAAAAGCGAGACCCGAACATCGTAGGGTCTCAACAAAGGCTTGTTATCACATTATTAACCTTCTGATGACTCCGTTGAGTCTTAATTCTACATTCCATTCTTTCTGCGTTTCATAGCCCACAATTAAACATTTCATTCATACATGATACAAAATCCCAAAATTCATTCGGGCTTGATTCAGAGCCTAAAACCCAAGAATCCATCATAAACATAATCAAACGGAATCCAATTGTCGTAGGATTCCAACCCGAGTTCATTATCACATTATTGGACATATTTCGACTCCGTTGAGTCTAAACACCAAGTTTCATTATTTACATCTCTCATCGATCACAACATTAACCCCACTTCAACTTAACCATAATTTCTCCAATGATTTGGGTTTGACTCTCAAGCCTAAAATCCACAAATAATCCCAACATAGACCAAACCCATTTCATAAATTACACAATTTCAATTAAATGTTTCTACTCATATTATCATGTGAGTTCATACACCCAAAGCCCCAATCATAGGCATAACTCCACCATAAACCCAAATAGCATAAAGGCATGATTTCTAGCATGCTCAAGCCTAGAAACACAAAATGAAGAGTAATCATATACATCATTAATCATAGGAGTCATCCACAAATACCCCTAACAAGTTCATACTTCAAAAATCCCCAAAATTGGGCAAACATAGCATACAAGTGTTCATTGCCCACAAATAGCATACAAGTTGTTTTCCTTAGGGCCAATGAACCAAAATCAAAAGAAGGTAACTTACCTAGCTTGAGTGAAAACTCAAGAGAACACAAATCCGATCGGTGAAGTCGTTCTACTCGTCGAGGGCTTCAAGAATCCGAAGTTTGGAGGAAATCGGGTGGTCGGATCGTCTTGGATCGAAGAGAGAAGGAAGCTAGGGCTTGAATCTCCCTTGGACTCTCTCTCTCTCTATAATACGTATGTGGGAGAGGATGAAATGAAGAGATTTTCAGTAATTGCAAAGGGTTGTGGGTATTTATACCCCCAAATTAAGAAGGGCACAATAGGCATTTCTCAAGTGCAATTAGTGGAGATTAGGGGTAATCAAGCTCTAATCCAACCTTAAATAACTTCTAAATAATGTTAGGACATGTTTAGGGTTAAGTATGAGAGGTTAGGAAGGGTTTAGAGGGGGTTTAAGGAGGGTAGAATAGGTAAAACACGTCACAACTCAAAACAGGGGAAGAAAATCCATGCAGCACTTACGGGGTTGAGGCGGGCGCCCTCAGCCTACTCCACGCCTCACCTCTTGCTCGCACAAGGGTCGGGCGCCTCGGCTCATCCAACTCGGCCTGAACCTGATCAAAGCTGGTCTAAACTTGATCTAAATGATCCCAAACTCATGGGCAACCATTCTAGGGTCAACCAAAACAAGTCAAAACAAGTAAAACACACCCAAACAACTCAGAAACAACTCGGAGGCGAAGCGAGGAAGGGTGCAAGGCGTCTAACGTGCGGCGGCGAGCGAAAGAGACTTGTAAGGCAAGTCTAAGGGCTAATGAAGAAGCTTAAACACTCCTAGAAAGTTGAATAACAACTTAGGGAAATAAGAATCCCAAAGGAGAGGTGATTACGCGACTCGATTCCCGAACTACGCGATAGAGACGAACGCTATCTCCAAAACTCCCAAATCATCGATAGACTTAAGGAACACCTCCAACTTGGAGTCTAATGCATCTAAACATGTTAACAAACCATCTTAAAGAGGTCTAGGACCCAAACCGAGGTCACGAACACAAAACGGAAGCAAACCCTCAATCGCGTCGCATTCCGACTATCGTCGAGTCACGACTTGTGACTTTAGCAAGTCAACAACTATATGGAGTCTCTTAATAATGTTTTGGTCTTAATATGGTATCTCATACCTATCTAGACCCTCTCGCAACCAAACATACAGTCGACAAAGGAAGAAGTGCAAGTATAGCACGCAAACCGAGACAACGAAGGAGCGGGGCGTCACACTTACTATTCCTATTACAAGACGACAATTTCCAATTAGGTTAGCCTTCGCAATGACTATAAATAAATCACAAGGCAAATCTGTTAAATTTGTCGGCATTGACCTTCGAACGCCAATGTTTACTCATGGTCAATTATACGTTGCACTATCTCGATGTACTACATTCAGTAGAATAACAATCCTCTTACCAACAGAAGAAGAGACTTCGACAACAAATATAGTTTATCCGGAAGTTCTTATATAATACTTTTACAACATGTATAAAATCCTATCTTAAAGCTACATGATTTTATTGAATCTAACTATAACTTATTTTTAAGAAATTGTTCATTTTTACATTTGACTCAAATTTAAAATTTATATAGTTTTTTTAACTAACGCATGCTTTCAAATAGGTCCCGCAACTCCATTTGACACGCTACCTTCAACACCACCTCCCACTCCACTTGATTCTTATGATTCTGATTTTGTAGAAGAATTTGTAAGCACTAATTTTTTTAGATAAGCGTTAATAATTACATTTGATACAAGTTTTACATTTACATAATTTATATCTTACTCATTGTTTCAAATAGGTCCCTTCAACCCCACCTCCAACTCCACCTGCATCTCCGACACCCCCTCCACCTACATCTCAAGTTGCAGCAAGACATATATCCACAATATTGTATGATAATATGAGGGATGATTGGAGTTTAATAGATGAAGCAGTAAGTTCTTTTTTTATTTTTTAATTATAAACGACTCTAATGCATAAATATGGTTAATTAATTGGTTTGAATTTTTTTTGTCTCGTGTGTAGGTGGAAATAATGGACAAAGTTATTGCATCTCATAGTTCTAAATCAACCATTGTTGTGAAGCAAGAGCCCACAGAAGAAGACTGAGTTTTTGTTATTGAGAAAATAATAAAATGTTGAAAAAATTACAAGCCTGTTTTCAAATGAATCTACCTATTTTTTGCCCATATCTTTTAAGTACAATTTTGAGGAAAAAGTACGTCTCTACCCCTCTATATCTTTTAAACAGTTTTTTCATAACAAACAATGCTGATGCCAAGTCTTGGCATCAACACTGCTTTGACAGTTTTTTAAAGACAAAAAAAATTCAAAAATATTGATGTCTAGTCTTAGCATCAGGATTAAAAAAAAACCAAAATGCTAATGCCAAGGCTTGACATCAGGATTGTTTTTACAATATTTTCATAACAAAAACAAAAACAAAAAATGCCGATGCCAAGTGTTCTTGGGAATGACAACATTTTCTTCTTCCACCCACTTTCTTCCTCTCTGTCTCTCTCTCTCTCATAACATTAACACTGCCAAGCTATGATGAAGGGTGGAGTATTTTGGGAATACTCTTCCTACCATATTTGCAGAATTCTCCTCCACCACCACCACCTGCGAATCTTAAGAGGAATTCTTGGTCTTCAAACTTCAAAGCCAAATATGACCAAGGAGAGATCCTTGCAGCTTCTCTATAATATAAGTTATGGAAGTAATTACTCATTTTATCACCCTTAACCTCTTGAACCAACCTACCAGCTTCTCATATTTATATTGTGTAACTCGTCTTTTTCCCCTCCCTTATCTCTGCCGTCTCATTCATCTTCGACATTCTCTCTCTACTTTACACCACCCCCTTATCTCTATGCTGTGAACACCTCCTTGAAATTTTCCTAGTCAATCAAATGGGTGTTTCCTTATCTCCTCTTCCTTCTACTTTGCTTCCTCGTATTTCCCTCCAATCTTTCGGTGAAATTCCTGTTTCTCATTCGGTGCCCTTCATTTTTAACCCAAAATCATTTTCCTTAATACCGACGCTCGCATTGCACATTTCGATGCCAACAAAATGACTATTCCGTTCAACTGGTAGACTGGCTTGAGACGTTGACATGAGGCTTAATGGAATGCCCATGAATAGTAGAGCAATGATCAATGTTGCAATAGGAAAGGATATTCATGAAGAAGACACTTGAAGAGAGCTAATATCTGCTCCAAGAGCTCTCAAATAAAAAATCCAATGGCATTCTGAAATTCAAAATGACTATTCCACTGGTAGATTGGCTTGAGACGTTGACAGAGGGACATGCTAGATGCCCCGTTCTTGTGACCACCACCTCTAAGTCCGACGATCCCGGTTCATCAAAAACAACAGAAATTACTGGGTAGTTCAGGTTCCATGGCTATTACTTCCCATTACATTTCATTGGTCTCCGAGCCACCTGTCTTATTTCTTGACGGGTGTAATTCAATGCGCATAGAAAGTTCAAGTAATCATTCTCTGTTAGATCATAAACCAACCCCGGATGAACGGCCTTCTCGGGATCCACATGTCCTGCACCCATGTCCCAGATGGTAGATATGTTGTAATTCTTCTCATCAAGCAATGGCTTCCCATCAGTATCAAACTTGTATTCTGTAATGTTGATGCCAATACTTGGTAGCAGCATTTTTTTGGTTTTTTTTTTTTGTTATAAAAAAACTGTAAAAACAATCATGATGTCAAGTTTTGGCATCAGTATTTTTGGTTTTTTTTGTCCAGATGCCAAGACTTGGCATCAGCATTTTTGATTTTTTTTGTCCTTAAAAACTGTCAAGCAGAGCTGATGCCAAGACTTGGCATCAACATTTTTTGTTATGAAAAAATTGTAAAAACAATCCCGATGCCAAGGCTTGGTATCAGCATTTTTGGTTTTTTTTTTTTTTTTGTCCTGAAAAAATGTCAAAGCAGTGCTGATGCCAAGACTTGGCATCAACATTTTTGGTTTTTTGTAGACTGGACGAGATTTGTCTTAATTAATGACATTTTTGTCATTTGGCAACCAATTTGTAGTTATATGAAATGCCAAAAAATTGATGATCCTAGATGAAAACATGTTTCTAAAATTGTACTCACTTGAAATTTGCCCTAAAATGTTCTTTTTACATATGTCTATTTTTTTATAAATTAAATTAAATGCCCAAGTATAATGTTTTATTTTGTTAGGTATTTGGAGTTTCTCTCATTTTCGTTGTGTAGTGTATATATATTCAACTTCTATAAAATTCTAAATAAATATTAATTTATTACAACATTATCTGCTCCATATATCGATCAAGTTCTAAAATGGCGCTGTGCCATAGGCACGGGCTCAGAATCTAGTTATAATTCATTACACATTAACTCACCCAACCCAACCCACTAATTACCTAACCGAACCCAATCCATTAATTTTTTTGGGTTGAAACGGATAACCCGTTTCGACATAATAATATTAACGGGTTGAGTTGGATTGGGTTAAAACGGGTCGGAACGTTACCCATTTCGTCTCATGACTTTTTATGCTATGAATTTATGTTTTTGGGAAAAAAGTTGGGTTGAGACGGATCAATCCATTTTAACCCATCACCTATTTCAATCTGACTAATTTCAACTCAACTCATTTTAATCAATTTAACATTTATGTTCTAACATGTTTCAATTTATTATTTTTTTCAATCCAACTCACTCAATTATCTATATCCTAATTATAACCGTCACAAAGCTGATAATAGGCTTCTTCCCTAGCGAGCAGCCAGCAGCCACCATTATCTTTTTCTCTCAATATGTCAGTCCAACTGCTTTATCAATGTCACTATCAAGGGCTAATTATATTTATGATACCCTCCCCCTCAGGTTTACCAAAATTCAACTCCCACCCAAATGTTTGGATAATAAGCAGGGAGCCCATATCTGCATTAGCCTCCCGTCTAGACCGAGACCGAGACCGAGACCTAAGTACCTAACCCAACTCTCTCTCTCTCTCTCTCTCTCTCGTGGTGGGCTCTGTACTATAGAGGTTAATCGGAGGAAATGGAGTACTACTACTACTCATACAACGAGTCCGGATTTTCTGTACCACTTATATGTATTACTAATGTACTATTTTTCATCTTTATCATTATATTCCAATCATTGCATCTCAACCAATGATTAAGATGAAAAGTGACACATCGGTAATACACACAAGTGGTACAGTAGATCTAGACTCCTCATACAACTGATGCTAAACATTAAACATATTATTTAAATTGAATTTTAGAATATCATTAAATAAATATATTCTTTTGCATAATATTTAAATATTATTTTAGAATATCATTAATGCACATTAAATATTTATAGACAATCATGTGAAATTATATTCTTAAGTTGAATTTATTTAGAAAGATTTTATATAAAAGGGCATTTACATCACGTGACAGCTTTTTGTAAAAAAACTAAATATTTTAAAGTAATTCGATGCTGGCATGCATTACCTTCGAAATGGTAAAAAAAATTCTTTTTTTTTAAATTGATTAGTTTAAGGTAAAAATATTAAATATAATTAGATAAGATAAAAATCATAAAACTAATTTGATAAGATAGATTTAGGATATAGTTTTACGAGTAATTTTATGATAGAGATTTAAGATTTTATTTTTAATTTTTTCAAATATCGCTTAATTAAACTAGATATTATCATATACAATTTATACAAGTTTAATTTGATTGAAACTTTTCAATTTCAATCTCTTTTCAATTTCCTACTATTTAATTTATACAAATTATCCACGTGATAATTTTATGTTATTTGTTCTTATACTAATCTATATTTATTAATTATTAATTAATAATCTATTATTTATCTATTAACTATTATTAAAACAGAAGACGCTACTGCCATATGACAACTTTCTGTTGAATGCTTAAAGCTTCAAAGGATTTCTGTGCTTTGAAGTGACACCTTCTTGTGAAGTTGTAAAAAAAATTCTTTTTTTGTGCCGAAAATTAAAACCGGATAGATTTTAAAACTGATACATCTTTTATATATGGTAAAAGTTATTATTATTATTATTTTTTGCTGCCAAAATCGGTTAGTACGAGATAGATTTTATCACATTTGATTTAGACGTGTTTCAGTTGATTAGGACTCCAAATTTTCATGGTAAAAGTGTTTTTTTGCGGATAGATTTTATCAATTCTCATAAATTTTAATATTTCAATTACATATTCATATGATCAATTTTGAATATTTACCTTATTTTTCGTTTCTTTCAAATTATTCTAATTAAATTTTTTAAAATATTTATTACAAGTTTAGAAAATCATCTCAGTATAAACAACTTTTGCACAAGAAAAAAAACTATTAAAACCGTGCATACGGTATTATATTTTTTTTTTCCTGACAAAAATTAAAACCGGATAGATTTTAAAATTGGTGCCTCCTTTATACGTGGTGAAAGTTTTTTTTAACCATTTTTTGCTGCCAAAATCAGTTAATACATGATAGATTTTATGACATTTGATTTAAACAAGTTTCACCTTATTAGTACTCCAAATTTTCATGGTGAAAGTTTTTTTTGCGGGTAGATTTTATCAATTCTCATATGTTTTAATCTTTCAATTACATATACGTATGATCAATTTTGAATATTTACCTTATTTTTTGTTTTTTTAAAATTATTCTAATTAAAATTTTAATTATTTGTTACAAGATTAGAAAATCATCTTATTATAAACAACTTTTGCAAAAAAAATATCTATTAAAACTGTGCATATGGTACTCCATATATATATATATATATATATATATATGTGTGTGTGTGTGTGTGTGTGTGTGTTTTAAACGTGTTTCAATTGATTAAAACTCTTCAATTCTCATGGTAATTTGTTTTTCACAACTTTTTGCTGCCAAAATCGGTTTATTCTAGATCAATTTTATCACATTTGATTTAGACAAGTTTCATTTGATTATAAGTACTCCTCAATTGTCATGGTAGAAGTTTTTTAATTTTTATTATTTTACCAAAACTCGGTCAATTTAAAATAGATTTTATCAAACTTGATTAAACGTGTTTCACCAAAATCACAAACAACCACTATGAAATACTTCCCCTCGATCAATTTTTATATTTCATTCTTTTTTTTTCCTTTTTTTTTGTTCATAAAGTATTTTTTTAACCTTTAAAGAGAAAAAACTGATAATTTAAGAACTATAAATCATTTAATTTTTAACTTCAACTATCATTAAACATCTTCCTGTATTTTAAAAACCTTAGGGAAGGCAACTGAAATTAATTCCATTAAAAATTTGATAACACTTAGTGATAATGGCAAAATTGAATATCCCTTTTCTAATATAATATGACAATTTTGCATGAAAAATACTACAATGACAAAACGTAATGATTAGTCAAAGTACAATGACAAAATTAATTATTTTTCCATTAATAGTAGGGGTGGCAAAATGAGTGTTATAAATAATCATGAGTTAGTTTATTATCCATGAATAACTATGGATAATAGGTTAACTCATGATTATCCATAACACTCATTTTGTCACCCCTAATTAACACTACTAGTATAAGGGCCTAAGGGGTATTCTGTAGTTTTGTAGTCCGCACATAATTCAAAAAACTCGAGAAAGAAGAGTAAAATAATTAGTCCCTCCGTCTAAAAATAAATGACGTTTTAAAAAGAAAAAAAATGTTCCAAAATTAATGACGTATAGGATTTCAAGAAAAATTAATTCACATTTTGCCAAAATTACTCTTATTAATTATTGTCTAATTAAATGTGTTGTTCAATTTTTGAGAAAAGGTAGGATTATTTATTAAGAGTAAAAAGAAAAATAATCATGCAACTTATCGATAATAATTGCACTTAAATAAGAGTAGATTAGTCTTTTACAAACTTTCTAATCTGTATGCAAATGTCTAAAATAACAATTTATTTTGGGACGGAAGGAGTAAAATAATAGAAGACCAAACAGAAATTTTCCAACAAATGAGTGTGCTACAATTAGAGGTGGCAAACGGGCGGGTATGAGCGGCGCCCATATGGGCAATGAGCGAGTGAGTAAATGTCCATTTAATAACATGGACATATATGGGCGGACAATAAACATGCATGGACACCCGTGGGCACCCATCTACTCACTAACACAAAATTATCAAATAAATACAATAATTACAAAAAAAAAAATCATTCTTTAACAAAAAATATTCAAAATTTTAAAATGTATTTTTGCTCATTTCTATGAATCCATCTATATAATGTAACAGGGGCAGATTTTTTATTTTTATTTTTATAAAAAGGAGGCGTGAGAAACCTAAATATAGAACTTATTAAGAGGAAGATGACGAACCATTTCCTGTATTAATTTTTCAATCTAGTCCAAAAGATAGAAGTTCGAAAGGATTTCCCGATTTTTCAATGTATTCTTTTTTATGATGGAGAAACATGGTGGAGAGATGGAGATAATGGTAGATGCAGTCGAATATTCGAAAGACGAATGGAGAGATCGGACGGAGCAAAAACCGAAGCAAAATTGGAAGAGCAAGAGAATAAGTTTTAACATGGGTGTCCAAGTAAGTGCCCATTTAGCTTATCATAATTAATTGTCTCAAATGGCATGCCCATTTGTACCCACTTAAAATTTTGGATATGCCCATACTTATTTTTTATTGAACGGTCTGGACGGGCATATCGACACAGGTAAAAATTGCCACCTCTAGGTGCAATGTACTACATACCATTAAATCCCATATTACATCTATTGCACTCCGAGTGACCAATCTTCTTCCAAGCACCACATGCTTGCCATCCGAGCAAGACTGATTTCATATATCTTTGCTCAAAGTTTTTGAAAGAGAATAACAATCAAGCACCACATGCTTGCCATCCGAGCAAGACTGATTTCATATATCTTTGCTCAAAGTTTTTGAAAGAGAATAACAACACCTAAAAAAGCGTTTACTTTAATTAGTGGAGTACAGTTTCGTATGCATGAGGTACAACCCCACTAATCTATGATAAACAGTGGCACTTCACAAATGCAAATGAAAGTGATTGTTTGGTAACTAAAAAAAGAGAAACCTGTTGGGAGAATGATTAATTGGTCAAAAAAATAAAAAATAAAAAAGTCTAATACCTTTATCCTGAATGCTACTCTTAACTTTGAATGAGACTGATAATAAAGTTGTTAGGGAAAGTGGGGTCATGTGATGGAGGGTATGATAATGAAACCATTGTCAACTAAACTAGGAATGAAGCCTAAAGAGTTGGAGATGACAACCTATGGCTATGGACTTATGGAGGCATGGAGCTAAAGGCACCAATCATTTTCTAGGATTCATAAAGGGGTAACAAGTTGCATGGGATTCTTTCTTTCATTTTGGAATTGGATTTTCAGAATATTGCTGGTAGGTGAGCTGCATTTTTCATCTCTTTCCTCCAACTCCAACCCTACCTCAGAGAGGACTCTCTCTCTCTCTGGCCTGGTAAGGATTGGACTTTGGACCCCATTACCATTTGCTTGTTAGTACCGACATGTCTCTTTCTATCATAAGGGGCTAAGAATGTTACTGCTGATCAGCTTTCTAATGAATGTTTACATGTGCACAAACATTTTTTACTCTAAATCTGCGGATCAGCTTTCTAATGGATGTTAATGACTGCGCCAACATAATTTACTCTAAATCTGCTCAACTCTGAATGTCTTTTGTTTCATAATTTGATAATATGAAGCTCGAGTTTTAATCTGCTAACATTTCTGAAGCATACACTTTAAACTTGTGAAGCTCAAGCTGCAAAAATAGCATGTTTCTGCACTGTCACTAATCGAGCATGGCAGGTAAGTTTGACAAGGGACCTTCTCTACTGAGATTTATGACTTGCAGCCAGTAGGTTATTTCATTGTAAACTCATAGTTGCAGCCTGCTTCACTAAACACCTAACCTGTTACTTGCTTCTCAGATTTGCATGTCTCTAGTATGTACAGTATATACACATTGCACAGTAATGCTATGTGTCATATTCATATAACTTAAATTATAACCCAAATTGTTTGACTGATTTGACCACTACTGAGCTGGTACTGCTGTATCATATAACTTAAAGGTAAATACTTATATAAAACGGTCTTAGTGATATTTTTTGTAAGATGGATGAATCCCCTTTACCCGACTCACGGTGTATTAGTGGATTGAGCTGTGAGAAAATGGAGCTCAGTCAAAAAAAAAAAAAAAAAAAGTGAAGCTTAGTCTTGCAAATTAAGATCCGTAAAACGATCTTATAGGAGACCTACTCTAACTTAAATATTATCCCAAAGAATTGGCTTAGTAATTTGACTGTCGCTGAGTTCATGTGTGGAATGATCCATTCAGCTGAACATCTCATATTCAAGTTCCCAAATTACAAATTCCCTGACCAGCAGTAGGCTCATTACTGCAAGCAAGGATTAACCCAAAAAATATAACTTAAATATATCACATACCGAGCTTTAAAAACCAAAGTTCTGAAACACATGTGAAGGAGCGAAATTGATGCATAACACAAATGAAATTCGAATATGTTGAGATTCTACACATGTGAAACACTTTTTGTAAATCAGAAAAGACCCCCCACAATCTGCTTGATCCAATGACAACAAACAGTTTAGCAGAATTCTTGCCCACCAAAAGACACTAAATCTACTTTCTTGCAATGATGATGTACCATCTTCAGGAGTTTACTTTTGTGTGAAATAGTTTGTTTCCATGTTTGTAAGTTCTTCCTTAATGTCAATGCAGTATGCTATAAGATCTGAAATAGCAATTCTGGGGTTTTTGACCAACGCATAGCAAGAGGTCAGTGGATTGACAAACAACTTCAGAATAATCAGTATGTACTCTCATGACCTGCTGTATCTGCATGCATGTCCATTGACGAATCACCGAAATTGCAGGGATTTGAATCCCTGCTCTGCTGCTGAACAAAACTGGGTTCGGTGTTCCTGATTCCATTTGCGGGAGGCTGAACACCACTTGGGTTGTACCCTTCATGTGAAATATGATAGTTCTGCAGGCTGCGACGAACAGGGCTTGACAGCGCATTGGAGAAAACGTAATTCTTGGGCTGCTGGTCACTGTGCTCAGACCGAAACCCCTGTCCAACAGTAGGTGCAGTGGATGAACTTGAGTTGGTGAACTGTATTATGGCTTGTGAATGCTGATTCTGCATTGTAGCTGGTGACATTGATGGCTCCTCAACACAAACGTCCAGCTCAGTCTGCATGGGTTAACACATTAAGAGGAGACCATAAAATAACACTATGATAGACAGCTCAACAGTAAACTGTTGGAAAACCAAAATTATGTACCTCTAACCAACTAGCGACCACAAGCTCTTTTTTAAGGGGTTTCTTTTTTACCTTTCCTTCATTTTTTTTAGAGAGGAGGGAGGGGGAGGTGTGTGTGTTATGAATTAAATTTGATTTAGAGCTTCGACATTAACGGAGCTCATTATGAGCAATCTTGTGTCCTTGAACCCCAAAAGATTGAGAAATGGTAATGGGGCCACGAGGCCCACGAGGATGGTATATAGTTGGCATGATATGACTTATGTGAGTTGATAGTGAAACTTTGTTTTATTCTTTTCTCTAAGTTTCCATTGAACAGTTGTATATTTCGCCTTCTAAATCTTGTTTGTCATTTCATTTGCCAAACTTGGTTGTTCTTCTTGGATGAAAATTTTCAATTCTGTTATCAATCACCATGTCACCAAGAAAACTAGACCATCTGCCGTAGATTAAATTATAAGTACATATCACTAGCCAGTGTATAAACCATATGCATATTTGTACCCATTGGAATACGTACCAATTGATACAACTCAACTGCAGTGGCACGGCCAGAATAGTCGGTTAGTAGCTAGGGACCACACTATAAGGTACTCCCTCTGTTCTAGGCAAAGAGTCCCCATTTGAAAGTCAATTTTTTTAAGAAAATGACACGTTTGAAAGTCAAAACTTTTAATTTTTGAAACTCTTTAAGTGAAACATCCAAAAATGGAATAGTGGACTCTTTGCCCGGAACGAAAGGAGTATTTCATTACACTTAAGAAATTAGTATTTAATTGAAGGTAATTTATGAAAACAAGTACTCCCTATGTTCCTTAAAGTGTTTAACTCGGTGCACATATTAAGAAAAGCTAATTGACTCTATTATTAATGCTTGGATGTTCGGTGCTTTCCAATAAGCCCATGTGGTAGTGGGGCCCACCACTTAAAGGAGTCAAACTGAGGGTAAATGGTAAAAGAAATATCCTAAAAAGAAAAGATTAGGAAGTACACACTTTTGGAATGGCCGAAAGAGGAAAGATGACTCTTTTCTAGAAATGAGGAGAGTAATATCTACAAATGTCAAACATAATTTCATGAAATAAAAATAAACTACCAATATTTTCACTCAATCCTGGGGGATGGTGCTGATGCTGAACAAGAAACGGAAATCCCGTTCTACGACTGCACACCTAAGAAGAAAGGCAGGGAGATACGACAGTATGTGATGCAGCACTAGTAATAGGACTAGAGTTGGGGAACAGAAGAGTAGATGAACCAAGCCTCCCTGGGGCTCGGGGTCGGAAAGAGAAAATTAAATCAAATACTCAAGTCAAAACTCTGTTAGATAAAAGCTGCATGTATTCTGGCTTGTTCGTTGAAGCTGATTTTATAAAATTTTGCAGTGTATTAACTTTAGCTCACATGGTAGCCACATTAGCTTCCACAAGAAATAGAATTTGTATCATGCTTTCTTCTGTAAGAGCCATGGTGGAAACCGGAATCCTGCAAGGTTCTTTTTCTCTTCTTTCCTTCTATTCCATACTGATTCAGCATAATACTAGTCCAGTTTGGTTTTAGATTTTAACTGGTAAGGAGTCCCAGCTCACGGGTAATGGGTTGAGTTGGCCTTATGTTAATTATTTGACTTGAATTGGGTTTCGAGAGCAAGGTTGGGTAGTGCAATGGGCTAGAGAGCTGGGTGGTTTGGACAGGGTTCAGCCAGGGAATCAGTTTGGACTAGAAGGAGAATGGGACAGGTCAATGGGTGAAAAAGGAATGCGGCTTAACAGGTCTGAGAGTGAGATACCAGGTTGGACCTGTGGCTTAATTCATGTGGTCTTTTAAAAACATCCAAAGTTCATCAACTCCAAGGCAGCTGCGTGAGGAATGGGAATGGACTGGTGCAAAGAGGAATGATGCTGGGTTCGGGTAGGACAAAAGGCTTGACGAACTCTTTTGGGATTTTGTTTCCCCCTATTCATTCCCTTCTTTTGAGGTTTCTTCTATTAATTGGATATAAGTTTTTTTTAAAAAAAATTTCATTGCATAACAGTAAGATGATGGAAGGGTTTGTGAGAAGTGGCGTTGGGATGGGATAAACTAGTATCAGCAGGGAAGATGAAATAGAAAACAAAAGAAGAAAGGTTGATTGATACCTTTAAAAATGGATGAAGGATAAATTGATATCAGCCAAAACTAGGCAAGCCAGGTTTTGGCTACGTACAACTTGATGCAAGGCAGGATTGTGAAAATTCCATTCTACAGATCACGGTAATGAAGAAGAGAGGTGGCTGATATGACTGTACTGTTTGTGTCAACTTCACAAAGAATTCATTAGTATGCAGACTATGAGTGCTTCATACTTGCAAGGGATTCTACTATGAGTCTACGACAATGCTAGATAATTCAAAATGCTAAAAATTACCCTAATAAGCAAATGGACTAAAGTATCTCTAACCAGCAAATTATCTCCTGATAAACTAGTTGCAAAAGATTTTTATTTTAGTAATTATACAAAATAACCTAACAACAATTGAATTCCAATCCCTTTAAGTCTTCTGTGTGCATTAGAATTGTCTTAACCCAAACCTAATTAAACCCAGGTGGAGACTGAGTTGGTTATATCAAGTAAGACAGCTGAGTCCAACAAATATTGACATCTCTAGACACCATTGTTCAACAAATATATTGATAAGGTGCAATTAAGCTATTTATCCACTTTCTTTTTAAGTTATATATATTTTTCATCCTGAAAAACACTAGGGAACTGGAGTTCCCAACAAAATCATCTTTAGAGAATTATTGAACTGAGCGAACTAACATTATGAGTGACATAATGAAAGTACTAAAGAAAGACAAAAGAAAACAAATATAGGTAATAGTCACAGTTTTACGAAGAAAACGGAACCTGGATGTAGGCTAGTATGTCATCTGTGGTCATTCTTACTCCTTCTCCATTTTGCCTCGAAATCCATTGAAAGAGCTTTTCCTGCAATCATTAAAATTGCATCAAAGAAATGAGCTGATAAAGACAAACTGATGAAAGTTCTGAAAGTAATACCAGATCATAAATTAATAAAACCTAGGTTGTGGTCAAACCAAGAGAACATTAAAGACCACATAAATGATATACTTTTAACGTACAATTGTATTCATCGAGGAGAACACAAGCCAAAACCAAAGCCAAATAGAATGATAATCCACACTAATGCGAAAATCATTCTGTCATAGGTTGGTCTCCTGAATTATGCTCCTTATGAATTCTTAATAACTACATGTATGTGGGTAAAATGTTCCCATTTATCTGAAGATAAAATACAGTAAGCAAGACATCTCACCAAGCCAGTATTGTACCAATAACAACTATCCTCGGAGAAAGGGCAAATTTTCACATAAATGACTTTGTCCAGTAGCTTCCTCCAAACTTTGTTCCTTCCCAATCCCACAACCACATCACTTCTTACTCCTTTTCTCCATTTAGACAAGTGGTCAGTAGAGATGTCAAAATGGGTTGGCGGGGCGAGCCAGCCCAAAAACATGGTTGGCCTAAGAGATACCAACCCAGCCCGCCTCTTTTAGGTGACGGGCAGGCTAGCCCAATGGGTCAGAACCTTTTTGCCAACTATGGGCGGGCCAGCCCGCAACCCACTTCAACCCGTCATTTGGCGGGGGCGGGGCGAGCCAGCCCAAAAAAGTGGCGGGCCTAAGAAATACCAACCCAACCCACCTTTTAGGTGGCGGGGAGGGCTAGCCCAGCGGGCCCAACCCATTTTGACAGCGCTAGTGTTCAGAATCAAGAACAGAATTCAAAATGTTAGTGGAAAGCTAGGGATGTTGATTTGAATAATATTTCATGATTACAATCCTGACAACTAATTCGTCACTCTTTTGGATGTTATTAAATTGATTTTTATGTGAGGTTAAAAGCTTTTGTTTAAATTGGGTTTTAAGCTATGAATTTGCCAACTGTTCTTGAACTAATTTCTGCAGTAGCTTTTGGCAGTTGGTTTTCTTGGGTGGAACTTTTTTTCCAAACCTAATACATGTAAAGGAACATGGAAAAAGAGAAGAAAATAGAAAATTGAAAGCGAGAACAAGAAATAAAAATGATTACCAAACACGTTAATACAAGTATATGCATATATATATATATACACTCACACATGCATAAATAGATTTTGAATGAAAAAACTAGAAGCAAAAACGTGCTTCTCTTTCAAGTTTTTAATTTAGAAACAGAACTTTTACAAAATGCTGCGTAATTGACAGCCACCCTTTGAGTACCTAATTTTTTTCACTCACTAAACGAGTTTCGCGTTTTGATCTTGATTTGATAGACTAAAAAGTGACTTATTAATTTCTGTCCAAAATGACAGCATACACTCATTTAGAGATTGAGCTCTAGGTTGCACGGACACACCTTCAACCTAGAGTATGTGGAGGTATCTGTGTGTGTCACCTATACGGCTGGATAGGCTAGGTTGAAAGAGTATCCGTGCAACCTAGACTGAGCTAGTAACTGCTAGTATCATTGAAATATTGTTTGGATGAACTTTCAGTAAAACTAGCGCAGTGCCCTGTCTAGGTGCCTCCTATGACTCAACCAAACCACTTAATTTTCCTTAATATTTTTCCCAATACCATTAGTCAACCAACAAGCTTTTCATCCTTCAATTTTGAGTCCAACACTACAAATGAAGAAACAAGACAGACATAAATTGCGACCATGTTGCTACTCTACCCCTTATAAATTATCCGACCACCACAGTTCTTCCCAAAACAAAACATATACTTACCCAACATCATCCGCAGTTTACCAAAACAATAAAATACCCTTCATATAAGCTGCAGCAAAAAACTAATTTACCACATCATTTAACATATACATGATTCAAAATTTAATAATATCAGTATGTTCACATAACAGTCAACAAAAAAATCGAAAATAAATAAGATAAAAGGAAGAATACTACGGGTGGAAGAAGAATCGGGGAGATACCAGGCCATGGCGTTCACCGGCGACAAATGTAAGCTTTTGCTGGTTCATGGCTTGCGTATATAGCTGAGACAATGAGTTTGCGGCGCTACAAAAGGTCGAGTACATCGTTCGATCGACCTCGTCTAGGCTTGTCGCCAAAGACTTCCTCTTTTTCGCCATTCAAATATCGCCTCCAATTCTCTCGCTCCCTCTCTCCCGGTTTCGATTTATCCCCAGCCTGAAGAGGATTTGATTAAGAGTGTTTATCTGTGAAAAGTTTTGGCGCTCCGGCCAGGTTTCCGGCGAGAAATTGAACGTTTACCAGGACGCGTATAAGGAGGGGACACTGACGATATATGAAGGTGACGTGTGGGATTTATCATTTATGTGTTGCTTTTAATTGCATTAGAATTAGATGGGAACTAGGAATGTAAAACGACGGTGCCGGACTAGCCTAAGCTTTTTTTCCTTCAGAACACGACTTTTGTTGGGCCGGTCAAGGTCTCCAACCATAAATAGGGCCGTCTAAAATTGGGCTGCACTGCTGCACTGATAAGTGGAAAATATAAGGGAGAAATTCCGGTCGCCCCTACAAATTTTTTAACCATCTCGTTCCCCTATTTTTTTCTTGTTGCAATGCAAAATTTTATGCATTGCGATACACAAAACAACACACTCCCATGCATCAATCTACAAATGATGCATCACGATGCAAGAAGTAATTTTTTTTCTTATTACTCCCTCCGTCCCTAAATTATCGTCATCCTTTCCTTTTTCGTCCGTCCCAAAATAATTGTCTACTTTGAAACTTACCTTTTTAGAACATCACTTTTACCACTTTACCTTACTTTTTCACCTTACTTTAATTATGGGCCACATACACATGGACTTTAAAGGAAACCACACATTAAACCAATATAAATAATCAAGTCAATTGTTTTTTCTTAATCTGTGCGCCGGGTCAACCAGGACAATAATTTAGGGACAGATGGAGTACAAAAAAAATGAATGGAGTGGTTGAAAACTTTGAAAAAATAACCGACTCACAATTTTTCCAAAATATAAGGGTGAAGAGTTTGGCATGTCCCCTCCACACAATTTATAACCAGTAATAGCCACATTTTTTTAAACCGGTAAAATATATTTTTTAGGCGAAAGGACAACTATACCCTTAATTAAACAAACACGCTAGCGCGAAGCTTCACTTCATGCATCACGATACACGAGATTGTACATCGTGATGCACAAAAATTAATTGATGCATGATTTTGAATCACGTCACATGATTCCAAATTGCGTAACATATCAATGCATCGCAGTTCTAAATCGATGTATCGTGATTCCAAATCGATGCATCATAATTACAATTTGAAGTTAGAGAGATGGAGAGAGAGGGGGACAGTGATGGACTGATGGACAATATGATTTAGAGAAGATGACAATTTTTTTTGGAGTTGACGACATTCTGAAACAAAAGATGATTTGTGAGGGATTAGCCATTACTTATGCTAAATTGTTTATTGATGCACCTGAATTTGCTGCTGAGTTTGACATCCAGTGGCGTAGTGAAGTTTTTTATTTTCTCTCTAGTTTCTTTCACCAAATACTACGTAGCAGATTATATGGCATCGGAAGAGGCATTCCTTGGGCATCCCAACAAGGTCGTTTTCTGAAAAGAAAATGCTCTAGCATAAGAGATGAGATTGGTGAGAGACAAAGAAGTCGGAGAGGTTCAGGGGTCAAATACAAAGAACAAGAAGAAAAAGAACAAAGAGTGGAAAAGTTGAAGTTGCAGTCAGTAAGGTAAATGACTGAGATTTTACGAACAATTTTATGAAAGTGCTTTTTTGAGCTAACAAAATATATAAGGGAGAAAACAGATCTAAAACTTTATAAAGTGGACTGACCTACAATTTCCTCAAAATATAAATTCATAGTCAAGTTCTAAGCTTTATGTATATTTAGGGCTCTCGGCAGAGTCTAGGGTGGAGCTTAGGGGTGAATGGATGCCTACCACTTAAAGGCAAGGGACTCCACTCAACTAATTTTATATTCCGACCCCCGATTCCTCCAACTTGACCCCTCATTCTAATTGTTTTCTTAATGACAAAAATACTCTCAAGTCTAAAAGACAATTATACCATTGAAACTTATAAGTAGACCCCCATCCTATTTTTATAAAACAAACAACCTCTAAGTAAACCCTCACCCCAAAACAAATATACTCCCTTCTTCCCAACTCATTTTTCATTTTTTTCATCCCCTTCATTCTCATTCTTCATCTTTTTCCCAACAAATCCTTAAGTCTTCCCAAGACATTCTTCTTCAAACCTTTTTTCTTCATCAACTAAACATCTTTATTAACACATATATTTTTTCTCCTTCATCTTCCTCTTATTTTGTTGTGAATAAATCACCTTCCAAAAACCTTTAATTTTTTTTTAAAAAAACCTAGGGCTTCAACATTAGGTGTGAAGATATCAAGCATGGATGAAAAACAAGTCATTATGACTTTTGTGGTAAGTATTTAAACCGTGTTTTGCTTAAATTTGTGTAACAAATCTTTTTTTCTTCTTAAAAAATAAGTCCTCGTCGTAAACGGTTTGGACATGAAGATCAGAACTTTTTTGAAATGTTCGGTTGTATCCAACCCAACATTTTTGAAATGTTCAGTTGTATCCAACCCAACATTTTAAAAATGTTCTTCTGGCTCCAACCGAACATTTCAGAAATGTTCGAATGGAAGAAGCCGAACATTTAAAAAATGTTCTGATGGACACAACAAACATTTCAAAAGTGTTCCAATTGAACATGTCGAACATTTGTAGTTTGTGCGAATTTGTCTAAACTGTTCGAACCTATCATGCCGAACATTTCTAATTTGTTCAACTAGTACTGGCCAAACATTTTGTAAATGTTCCACATGTTGTAGCCGAATAGTTTCAAAAAACTACAGGAGCTTGTGTTTTTTATGAGTAATTGTATATGGTAACATGATTCAAACACGTTGTCAACAAATCCTAGTGTTGATGGTACTGCTAATAATGAGATTGTTGATGTTGAAAATAATGCGATAGTTCCTATTCAAGATATTGTGGTGGATTACATCGATGTCTTCATGATGCATGAACTCTTTTCATCTAATGTTGATTAATTGGGCGTGTGCTAAGGGGAATAAGCTTGAAATGGTAATAAATGAAGACCATTTTATCGAGGTACATACAACCCAAGTTACGTAAGTGTTTTTACAATTATATTATATAGTTTGTTGATATATATAGCTTATTTGCTGGTTTTATAGCGCGAGAGTTACTCATTACCACCGATATCTATACATTGGGATTAATTTCACGACCAGTGTGTATCAGGGTGGAAAGAATTGTTTCAGACTCAACTTGATTTGTACTCAGATAGTGTAGGATACAGTCGTGTTGGGTGAAGTACTGAGACTATTATTTTAAACTAGCAGGTTTTGTAATTATGGTTATTGATAATAGTATGGTTATGGATATTTAGACTACTATGTATAAAATTAATATCTAAAATGTACCAATTACCGAACAAGTTAAATTACATATGAAAAGTGTCTAAAATGTCATTCAAACTACTCCAACAAATTCAATTACAACGCAATCAAGTGTTTCTTCTACGATGGCGCCTAAATCGCTCTCCCTCAGCTTAGCCACTTATAGACAGTCCTGGTCCCCAATGTTGTTGCCTTCCCAATGCTTCGTATGCATTTTGGATTGCTATTCCCAACTTTTCGTACGATATATCTCAGTCTCCCGCACCATAGCGCACCAACTTCGGTTCCAACAAACAACGTGCTAAGCTAACCATATCCCATGGATCTGGTAAACCTACATTAAGAACAGTCTATTGGAAGATGGAATGATGCTCGAAGTTACATACAATTGGATGAGATACACGGTTGTACCAATCCATATAGCCAGGTGCACACTGCCATGGTCGCTCAGCAGCTGTACCAAGTTGTTTCTTAAATAAGATTTGTCTTCCCCGAATATTGAAGTATCGGACGAGCATTGCCAAGACCTTCTTATTTGCCAACAGACCTCTGTTCTTGATATCAGGGGAAATATTCATCCCCGAAATCATCTGCACGTATCCAAATTGTCTAAGGATGCGATCAGGGTGGTATGGCTCAACATGATCAATTAATCCTATGCATCCATGGTATAAGGCTATCCGGTGAAACGGGAAATGTTGTCTAACCTGCTCGGTATATGGCATCCAAATAACCTACAACAATTGAAAACAATGGATTAATAATATAGAAAATATGGTTATTTGCTACATATAATCAACACATATAAAGAAAGATATTAAGTCTCACATCATCCGCACAAATGGCGTCAAGTTGTTCCCGCAGACCTGCCAATCGGTCAGCGGGCACACCAACAACACTCTTGTGCTCCCACCTACTTGGAAGTTCATGACCTTCGTAATAGTGCACGTTAGGAATAGCTGATGTACACATTCAGAATCACTCAAATATTCATGTCTATTTGAATAGAATACACGCCATTTAACTATAAATACAAGTATAGAAATTAAAATATAAATACAAGTATACAAACATTCCAATATAGTTTAGTATGGTTGTGGTTAGTAATTTTATCGAAACTGATCTATTCAATTGAGTATCTATATCTGATATTAGCTAATAAAAAACATCAATAGTATAAACTTGATAAGAAATAAACTTTAAATACTAGATTGTGTCTGGCGAATCAAAAAATGAATATTTGCTAATTAGTATGGTTTTGCAAACTAGAACCTAAAAAATATGTCTATCCTAAAAAAACAGATATTAGAAAATTGGGGACAGTATGATGAACTTCAATTTGATTATAACTTTTTTGAAAAAAATACCCTTCAAGTAGCACATGTATTTTTTCTTTGGTTTGTAATAAGTGCTCGTTTGTTACAGCTTATTTAGAGTGATTTTTGGCTTTTGGCTTTTGAAAAGCCATATTTAGAGTGTTTGTTTCAGCTTATAAGCCAAAAGCCGATAAGTAAGGTACAACACTCTTTATGCATTGAAAAGCCAAAATTTTAAGCTTTTTTGGCTTTTTTTTTAAACATGAAGACAACTATTCATTAATAAATATTTGATTATCCTCATTTAATCCTTTTATGAAATATAGATAAAAATATGAATACTAATTTTCAAGTTTTTTTTTAACAAATAATTATAACAACTCATAAGCAGCTTTTCAACAGCTGTAACAAACAGTATATCATGCAATCAGCCATAAGTCATTCAGCCACCAGCTTAAACTATCAGCCATAAGTCATAAGTCACCAGCCACAACAAACAAGCCCTAAGTATGTGTGTTTTGAACTTTTGATGTGTTATATAACTTTTATTAGCTAATTTGTGAGTTTTTTTTTTAATAAACACATATTTATTTTTTTTGCCCATAGGCCCGAAGTGCGCATGGACTGGGCTTGATTTCTATGAGGCCCGTCAATTTTCGGCCCGACCCTGCCCGTTTGACAGCTCTACTCAGCCTCAGTCTGGGGCTATGCTAGTGCCTCGGCTTGGGCCTGTGCCTAAGCCTTTGCTTTTCGAATCGAGGTTGTGGGTCTATTCTTCTTCCTATGGTATGTCTCTGTACATGACATTCATAAATTAACATGTTAGTTCATCAAGTTTGAAAAAAATAGACAAAATTTTTAATCAAAACTGTTCATCCCCCTCTATTGGAACTTTTTCAAAATGTTCGACTTCTAGTGTTGGAACATTTTGAAAATGTTCGGTAGGTTGTGTTGGAACATATTAAAAAATTTCAACCAACAAGGTTCGAATATTTTGAAAAAGTTGGGCCTACTATGTTGGAACATATTGGAAATGTTCAGCTAGAACTTAACGAAAAAATTAAAAATATTCGGCAGAAGAGGTCCAAGCATCATCAAAATGTTCCGAATGTCAAGTCCGAACATTTTGATAATGTTCAGACCCTTTATGCCGAACATTAAGCCCTAATTCCGGAGTTCAGGGCCAAATTTTTCCTAACAAAAATCCAAATTTTAATACCAATATAAACACAAAACGTGATTCTACTCATATCTAAACCCAACAAACTAATACATTGTATAAACATAATAAACCAAACTAAAATCAATTCAAAATATACATACCTCTTTCCATTTTTGAACTGAATGAGGAGATGAAGAGTTGAGGAAGGAATGCGCTGGGAAGGAATGATGCCTGGCTTGTGGCTTGACGAAGGAATGCGCTAAACCTAATTCCTTTTGTCGTGCCCGTGCGTATTGGAGGGGGAGGGGGTATCGGTGTTATGGGTTTTGAGGGAGGGGGGTTGGGTTTGAGGGGGGGTTAATGTAACATTGTGTGTTAAAAACTTAGAAGGGTAAAATAGAAAAACATGGGGGTACACATATAGGTATTAAGCATTTTAAAATGAGATGAGAGGTATACTTATAAGGGGGGTCAACTTGGACGATCCAAGGTCTAAATAGCGCGACCCGTTTTATTTTTTAAACATATAAAATGATGTCGTTTCATATGGAGACCCCGTTTGACATATGAAAATACGTAAAATATAATTGTAATTTCTATTTTTTTTATGTAATAGTTAAAATTTATAATATCATAGCTCAGTTTTGCTCCTACTTCATTTTTCAGCCCTTGATAACACACAGATTTTGGTGATACACGTGATGTGTGTGCAGATAATTTATACATGAGCATTTCTTTCTTTTTCTAAATTAGTTTTTAATTTTGTTTTTTTAATTATATTTTGTATACTCTTTTGGTTTTTCCCTATTTTCTTCTCCCCATCTATCACTATTTTTTCTCGTATATAAGTGTGTTATATTTTCTCGCTCTATACGTTCTTCTATTTTCTCTCCCTCCCTCTCTCTCTCTCTCTCTGTCGTTTATCCTCAAAAGTCTTTTTTTCTCTTTTAGTATCTCACTCTCACGTCAAAATTTTATACATATATGATTATGAAAGCTTAGAAGTAAATTAGATGAGTACGAAAACTGATGTGTCAAAAATGCAGTTTGGGCCATTCGTATGATGGGTAGCATATTTGGACTTGATCTGCTTCCTTGAACCTGATTAAGATCACGAAGACACCTTAGTGGAAGTGCAATGCTTGACCTTGCGAAACCACTCCAACATGAGAGTAAGTATCGCGTGAGAAAGTCAAAAGAGAATTTGACAGAGGTTCGAGGCTCAAGAAAGTATGTGTACCTTGTATATGAGTTATGGAGGGGTATTTATAGGCCCCCAATGTCATTGAATCCATCTAGGATTCAGCTTCCATAATTACCTAGCCATTTTAGGAGGAAATCCATAAATTTTAGGTGTGATAGGCAGTTGGCCGCGTAAATGTAGGAGCAGATATGGTAAGTGTCCTGTTCGGATAAGGAAACCTTTGACTTGTCTTAGAGAGCAAGTTTTTGAGGCTCCATGCTCGATACGTGCCTGGGCGAGCAAGGCTCTACCCAGTTGTATAATGTAGACTGGTTAGAGACAGGTATAGATCCCGGGCCTGGCCCGTAGTCGAGCAGGCATGGCCTATGCTCCACTAGATTTTGGCGGGTGCTATAGTGCTCTCTACTCGGTGCCCTTTAGCTCTTCCCGCTAGGTAGGTAGGTCTCATATTAATCAAGGTTATGACTGGCACGTGGTGGGCGCTCGTGCTTTGCTCGTGACCGGATTTGAGCCGGGCACATCAGTGGCCCCTAGCTCATTGTCTGGCGAGTATTCATGCTTGGAGCTGGGAGCATTCATGCTCGATGGCATTGCTTTCGTATCGGGCTTCAACATTTGTGAATTTTGAGAAGTTCGTGGCATGGATGGAAGGTAGATTGGTAAAAGATTATGGAACCTCAATGGAATACAACTACAGCATGCGGAGGAAGCTTGCCGTTGAGAGAGCAGTAGGGCGAGTAAACGTGGAGGCGTGTGAGCCTTCAAGAGGTAGCGTGACTTGATGGCGCGTGCTAAGGGTGACGTCAACCATCCTCAGGAGCGTCGGTTGGGCGTCTATTTTCCCCCCAAAACCTAAAAACCCTGCCTATAAAAGGCCAGCCCCATTCCCTCTTTATCCTTTTAATCCTTCTGAGTTTTCTAGAGAGAAGATTCTAGAGAGTTCCTGCTACTGCTACCTTGTGCATTCTTGATTCCGACATCCCCGTTTCCAGTTTTCGACTGGCGTTTGCACCCAAAGTTTGTGATCTTTCTTCATCTTCGGTTTCGTCGATCCGTTTTCTAGAATCTGTGAAGAAATCCACCCTACGTTCTTTGACAGTAAGTTCCTCACTTCTTTTTCCTGCTTTGCTCTTCATTTTTCTGGGTTCGATGAAGTTTTCTGGGTTTTTTCCCTCATCTTCATGCATTTCTGGGTAGGATCTTTAGGATTAGAATCGGACCTTAGATAAAGATCGAGGAAAAGGGTAAGTGGTCTTGCTCGCTGGGCGGGCATGGCCTTTTGGTGTACCTAGACTTCGGAGTTTTCCCCTTTGCTTTGCCAGTTACCCGGACAAAATTTTGACTTTACTTCCTCGGTCTTTTTTGTAGATATGTCTAGAGATTCAGATAATGATAGAGAAGCCTTCAGCTACGGGGGCAGAATGACCCTTTGAGTAGCGAGAAGACTCCCTTCAAAGATTATGTACTGGAAGAGGGCGAGGAATCCATGGCCGGAGAGGCCATTCTTGAACGCGTGGCGGTTCTAATAGTTGACCCCATCGATTCCTCCAACGGGCATGGCCTTTATGGAGAGGAAAGCGTTGAGGGAGGAGGATACGCTGGCGGGCAAGGCCCCGAACAGCTAACTGACATGGCCAGAAACATGGCCGAGGAAGTGCGGCCCGAGCAAGGAGAGGCGGCTGGAGGTGCCTCCGAATCGGATGAAGTAGATGACATGCTGTAGACACCCCAATTTCGTACCCCTGGTATGTAACATGACATGAAATATCAAGACCTGTTAAAACTTAACCAAATGTCAAGTTACAGGGTTGAAAATGCAAAAGGACAAAGCAGGATGCGCAAAACAGTGAAATGCAGGGACTAAAGGTGCCAAAAATGAAACTACTAAGCCTAACTTGGCACCACCCATGCTCCAATTGGGGGTGGCGCCCAGTTCCTTCATGGGTGGTGCCCAGTTTGGTGCTACAGGGCTCCCAAACTGCTACATGACTGCTACAGTTCGCCGTAATGTACAAAATCCTCCGCGTTTTGTACAATCGACTGAAGCACGAAGAGAGAAAATTTAATCCCGAATGAGTCCTCACTCCAGGCTATAAATAGAGCCTTCGGGGTTCACTTTCAGGAACAACTTTTCTTCCCCGAAGAATTCTCCGCGTTGTTGTTACGCTGGAGAAATAGAGAGCGAAGTGAGATAGTGAGCGATCCTTCTCCAAAGCCTCGAAACCCTGCCAAAACTCCTCCAAAATCAAAACCCACCGGTTAAAATGAGCCTTAGCCCCCCAGCTAGGTTTCCACCCTATTTCCCCGGTCCAAAAATCGTGGAAAGAGCAGTTGCTCTGCCCGATTTAAAAGGTAAAATCAGTCAGAAATAAGCCGTTATTCTGCCCGATTTCCGCCTCCCTCAAGCAACCAAAACAACCAAAATAAGCCGTTACTCTGTCAGGATCACAAGGCAAAAAAGTAACCTTTCGGAAGCAGTTACTCTGCTCGAATCCCCACAACTTTTCATAAAAAAAAACTCCCTCTCCATGAAGGACAGAGCGAGCACACTCTAGTCCGCCAGTAGGTAAGTTCTTTAAGTTTTATTTGTAAAAGTGCTATTTTCCATCCGGCCTAATATAAAAATGTAAGCCGTTGTGCTGCCCGGATTTAGCTAGGAAATAGCACTAAAAAGAGCCATTATTATGGCCAAATATTTTTAAGTATATTTGTAATTATTTATATAGAGACGGCTGTAAGTCCGTAAATAATGTAGCCGCAGATGTATTTGTTTTTTTATTTCCTGTCTTTTAATGCTTTATTTATCTGCTAAATAAATATAACAAAAAACATACTTTAGCCAAAAACTATTTTTGAGACCGAAAAGGCGAGTTGGGTGCCTAGCACCTTCCCTGTGAGAACCCAAACTCATTACTTGTATAACATCATTATAACATGCTTAACGTATGCCTTAACATGTTAAAGAGTTCATATTGTTCATATCATGCTTGCATTAGGTTGGTTACGATCATAGTCGTTTGAATGCCTTCTATGCGTTGCATGCTTTGTCGTTAATGCTTTGGGTATTCATCTTAGCGTGTTTGCACTTAATAAGTCCCATTGGAGTCTTAGTACCCTTCATATATGACTTGTAACATTAATATTGATCATAATATACGTGGTTGAGAGTTTAGAAGCATTGTTGCTTTATTTGAGTCTTAGTGTTTCTCGGGATTGCCTTCGTTGCTTGTATTGTTTGTGTTTTCAACTTGCGAGAAGTTCATTTGAGTTCTAGACCAAGTGTACTAGTATTTCTCATGCTTGCACAATGATTGTTCATAGACTTGTTGCATTTGGTAATAAGATGACCAAATTATTTATTCACAGATCAATCATGTTTTTGGGCAAACTTCGGGAAAATTCTGGTACCAATCTACTAAGAATTTCTTCACAGATCAGTCATGTTTTACCTGCATATGTTAGGATACTCCCTGTAAATTTTGGTAATTTTTCAAGGTGTTTAAGTACCTCAATTAGGTCTTGACTTACGGCTGTGCCAGAATTCTGTTTTCAAGAATTCAGCTTCTGTACATGAACTTGTAGTGACCATATTTTGATGAATATAAGTCCAAATGGAGTAATTTAAAATTTTAAAATATATTTTAATGAGTCTAGTTTCAGAAAAATCAAAAATCAGCTCATTTGGAGTTGTGAGATATTTATGGTCGATTTTACAAGATTGACTATCCAGAAACTTCACAATTACGGGATTTTCAGATTTTGAAATTTTGGTCTGAACCATTGAACCCTTTTAGACCCAATCCGAACCCCCACCTTGTTTGTGACCTTTCCATGTTTAATTTCAACCCTTTGATGTTTTTTTATCAATGGCCAACATGAATCCTCCAATTAGAAGCTTAATAACTCATGCCTATGATTGAACCTTTAGTGAGTTCATCCTCCCCAAACTCAAACATTTCAGCCATTCTTCATTTCCACCATTGTTGCTGGGTTCTTGAGAGAGAAAGATAAGCTTGAAGATCCTCCACCTTGCTTGCACCATTGCCGGAGATCCAACCATCGGATTTTCGAGTATAGACCACCAAATCGAAGCCCTTGCTCCCTAGTTTCTTAATCCTTGCTTTATTTCGCCATCCAACCATTTGATTTCGAATAAGGTAAGCACCAAATCCCCTGTTTTTGTATGCTCAATATCAAGCATGCTCCCTTCATGATAGTTTCTAGATACATGCTCAATAAGACATGCACCATGTTAATAACTTGAAATTTAACAAGTTTATAATCTGTAAATTTTGGGGCTGCCTTGTTAAGTTAATAACTTGGACTTGTGTAAAGCATGAATGTTGTTCTAAATGTGCTTAGGAACAACTCTTGTGAAGGAATTCATTGCATTTGGGAACTTTAAAGAATTGATCATATTAAGGATGAAATCTAGAAAATTAGGGCTGCCTATATACTTAATAATTTGGGTTTGTGTAAAGCATGAATGTTGTTCTAAATGTACTTAGGAACAACTCTCGTGAGCGCAATTAATTGCAATTGTCAACTTTAAAGAATTGTTCAAGCTAGGGTTTCACAATTTGGAATTGAACTATCGATAGGATAAAGTCATGAATGGCTTTGTGTTTTGGTGATAGTGAAAGGTAGAACATAGAAAAGAGTATTACTATGCATATTGCATTCAATCTCTACTTGGGTGAGAATCTATTGTAATTGTTAAGGTTCAAGAATTAATCATGTAAAGGTTTCACAAAATTGTGGAATTGATGTATTGATAGGCTAAAGTCACGTATGACTTTGTAATTGGGTTCTATTAGAATCGATAACATAGAAAAAAAAGTATTGAAATGCTTATAGCATTCATCCTCTACTTGGTAATATTTTAGCGATAACTCAACGGAGTTGCACTTAGAGAGTCATTGAACAATACCGACTCTACAATTAATCCCTACGACGTTTAGAGTTCAATTGAATTGTAAATTAGCTCTTGGGAATTTTTAACGTGATTGATCTCATGCTTGACTTGTATATCGTAGAGTAACATGCCTACTTGATTGGACGAGTCGCTCTTGTCGATCTCGCTCCCTTACTTGATTTATTATGTGAGTAAACATCTACTTGACTCGGACGAGTTCGCTCTTGTCGAACTCGCCCCTTACTTGATTTTGTGTGACAAGTAAATAACTACTTGGCATACCATTAGTCCAGCTGGCATTACGTGAATTGTCTTGATGGTCAATGATGCATCGCCGTCATGAATCGCGAGATTCATGGTAGTGATGGGTCGCCACACCATAAACGTTGCACACACCCCTTCACTGCGATCACGGTGGAGAAGAGTACCTCGTCGTAACCAAAGGGCGCTTGGAACAATACTATCGTGGTCGATGTATCATACACGTACATCCGACAAATACAATCGTGATAACCTTGTCTATTTCAGGTCTACGAAGCGGCACCGGTTCCATAACATATCCTTATCCTATGTGATTTATTTAAGCACATATGTGAAAACAACGTGCATCGCGACATGAGAACTACGTGCTAGTATGATCTTGCTTGATACGTGTCATGTATGCCTTGCATTATATCCTGTCATGCATATTGGTGGCTTACAAAGTCTTTATGACTTACCCCCTTCCTTTTACTGTTTTAGATCCTAATCATCCAGGATCGTCTCATCGAGGTTGATCGTCTACTCTTGTTCGTGATCGTTCGCCTAGAGGTGGTAGCGTTGGCTTTTGGTTTCTCTTTTGGCAAGGACGCTTGGGTTGAAGCAAGTCATTTAGACTTCGCTTGGGAATGTGTACTTGTAGTGACTTGTACTTGTATAGACTAAGACTAATAGTACTACTTATGTTTCTAGTTATATGCCAGCACTTGTAGGCCGAGCCTTGCTTGCATGTATTGGTTCACTCGTTAAGACTTCCGCTGAGCATCCCATTAGCTCTTAATTACTTTTGTAGTTTCTCCGGCGTGTTTAGCCGTCGAGGTGTTTATATATTAGCATGACTTGTTAGTGTTGGGTTCCGATCGTAAATTCGCCGATGACTTGGTTTACTTGCTATTAATTGTTATATCAGGTTCTAAAGTTTTAAATTATTTCGGCTTTTTAGTGCCGAGTTTTACTACGTGTCCAATGTTGCGTCACGTCAATTTTGATAATTGAGTCCTTGCATGAATTGTAGTCCTTATTTGGACGGCACGACCCGCGATTCCTCCTCGGGGTCGGGGTTGGGTCGTCACAATATTTGTTGATACTCAACAAATATTGTTTACTCAGTCATAAATGTGTTTTGTCCTTGAATATAAATACTTTGTGACCTCTTTTGTTGTCTATAACCACGTAATTTCACCGGCAAAAGTAGTAGCATCAGTTATGACATACTGGATAAGTGGATTTTTAAAGATCAACAAGGTCCTGGTGAGAGGTGACAACATCATCATTACCGGATTCCATTTTCGTTCATTGACATTGGAAGATAAATATGAGCGAGTAAATCGTAGTCTAATTGCTCTAGGAACATGTACGATGATTGTAGAGGGGTGTGATTATGTATATGAGCGAGTAGCCGAGTATATCATACTCTGTGAGAAGTACAATGAATTGAGAGCAATCATAGTTTAAATGTCTATTTTATTGTCTATTGAATTGAGGTTAAATATTTATAGATATAGTTGTAATAATTAAGTACACATATTATCAGTGTCACATCATTTGGGTGACACTATTAATGAAAGGGTTTTTGAGTCGGGGACATTTTGGTCATTTCAGGGAAGGGATGACTGTAGGAAGTAAGTAATTTGAGTTGCTTTTCTTTGGTTCATTATCATTTGAATTTGTTATACAATCTTTATTATCTAACAAATATATATTCGTTTAAAGACGTATTCTAAAATATATATGAATTTTTCATTCATGTAATAAGTAATAATTAAATTCACTTATATTTTTATCCTTACATTTTAATTATGTTTTTAATTTTCATAACACACTAACTAAAAGATAAAAGAACATTATATTAATGTTGATTAATATATATTACGTGAACTTTGTTATGTGATAGTGAAAGTAGTAGTAATTGTACATATTTAATCATAATGATAGTAGTAGTAATCGCACATATTAAATGATAAAGGTTATATTTAAAAAAATATTCTAAAATTTATAAAAGATTTTATTTATTTATTGTATTATCTATTAATAATTTTAATTTTTCTTAATCGATGCGTTATAATAATTTGTCCAGTTTATGTACATATCGAACTCACAATCTTTACAGTACAATTATTTGTTTATTTTATTTATTATCATTAAAGTTTTTAATCATGATATTAGTTTTACAATAATTTATTCTTTTAATTTTATTTTTTCACTTCATGTTGCTTATGTATAATTTGATTGAAAAAAATATATGACGTGTGTTTAACGCATGGGTGTAAAGCTAGTTTTTTTAGAATAAAAATGGTTTAAAATATATAAATATTTTTACCTTGTCCAAGTTCTTAATACATTATTGTCATGCTTTCACTTTTTGTCTGCTTCAATAAAATTGTCTTGTTTGTTTATTTTCTTTTTAAGACAACATTATTTTGTCTATTAGCCACATACACATGATTTTAATTATAAGCCGCGTACATACGACTTTAAAGGAAACTGCATAATATTTCAAAACATCCGATCTCCAAAAACTGCAAGAAATATGACAAATATTGAATAAACATGTAAATATGCATCAAATAAATTGTTTATATAAAGATATTTTTGGATTTTCAATTGTTTTCAGTTACGAATGAGAATTTACTTCCGTTAACATTTTTCATCCAAAACCAAGATGAAAGAGGATGGAATGACTAAAGTGTAATGATGAAATTGTTGAAAAAAATAGCAAGATGACGTTAATTAATAAAAACTCAAAGTAGGATGATAAATTTGATATTTAAGCCAGTTAAGGAATGACTATTATCATTTCAATTTTAAACTTTCAACTGTGAGTCACATATTTATACTTAGTTTTATTTGTATAGTACCATAATCAATCTCTTCATCTACGTGTTGCTCTCGTACAATCATAAATGGAGCTTGATTTTTAAAAAATTAATAATAATGTAACTACTAATGAGAGTCATTTACTATATACTCCGTAGTAAGGTATCAATCTAGTTTACTTTTTTGACGAACTGATTATGGTAGATTACTAACTCTACTGCTTTATATTAAGAAAATCTTGAAAATAAATTAAATTGAGCAATATAGTAAAGGAAAAAAAGGTTGAAATTGTTACATGTTAGTCTTATCTCCCACTTTGACCAATTTTTAATTTTTTTTTTATCTATCTCGTGTTATACATTTGAATAATTTTGGTATTTTACTAAACTAAATAGACATAAGTCAACAGGTTAAGATAATGTCACACGAACATTCACAAACAAATGAATGTCGAGTTGAAATTAATTAACTTTAATATGTGTGAGCTATAAATTAAGCTAAAAAAATAACAATAAAAAATGTTTCAACTTTGAATCTCAGTCAAGAACATTAAATGTACTAAAAATATTTAAAAAGTGATTTGAATTTGAAAAGTTGTTGTCAACTTCATTAATTGATTTTCATTTCAATTTCTAAAAAAATATGATAAATATTCAAATTATAAATATTTCCAAATTTAGTAAATTACTTTTGGCGGGAACTTTCTATAATTTTCTCCTCTCCTTTTATATATTTATAGATAATATAGATAATATTCCAGAATCTGGAATTTTTGCTTTTTTGCTATAAAATTATTTAAAATTAAAAAAATCTAGTCTTACATGAACTGTGTCTTTTCTGAACATGTTGATCCCTATTTCGTCCCAACATTTATGATTGTCGAACATTTTAGCACACCAAAAAAAAAATATAATTCAATAAATTTGAAAAATATGTAACACATGAGAATCCACAAAAAAACATCTTAATGGGAATTATAATCCATTGAGAACAATGAAGAGAATGAAAGTGATAAAGATGTTGTAGAGAGAGAGAGTGAGAGAGAGAGAGAGAGAGAGAGAGAGAGAGTGTGTGTTTGTTTTGGGACTACTGGTTCAAATAAATTTTTTGGGGGGGGGGGTTGTTGTTTTAATTGGAGGAAGGATAAAATAGTAATGTGTTATATTAAATGGTGTTACGTTTAGTAAAAAAATTTATGTTTAAAATCAATCATGATATTTTTGGTCTCAAAACTGAGGAGAGACAAAGTGGGTTTGCTTTACACCCCTTGGTCCACTAAAAAAAATTAAAGTAGCAAAAAGTAAGGATATTTGTGTTTAAAAAATTCAATTAAGGAAAATTAATTAATTACTTCTATTGCTTTATATTTAAAGTCATATGTTTTACATTAGAAGCAATATACATCCTTTATAAAAGCATAAAATTATCATTTATGACAATTAATCAGTTTACAAAAATAATGTTTTAAATAAAGTAGAAGTTAGATTATTGTTTATAAAGGGATAGAATCGTCATTTTTTACAATTACTCAATAAATATAAATATTGTTTTGAAATGGTATTGCAAATGTATTTATGGGAAAAAGGCGGCATTTTAGAAACATCACGTTTTGAAAACACTGCGTATTTAAAACGTTGCACTAAAAAGAACCTAATTTTGCATCCACTTAAATATCTATTATCTATTAATAAAACAGAAGTCGCTGCTGCCACATGACGATTTTCTGTTAAATGTTTAAAGTTTTAAAGGAATTATGTATTGTTAAAACAGAAGCCGCTGCTATCACACGATGACTTTATGTTAAATGTTTAAAGTTTTAAAGAAATTCTATGCTTCCACGTGTCACCTTCATATAAATCGTAATGGTAATTTAGGATAAAAGTTTTTATCACATTTGATTTTATACGGTTAGTTTATGATAAATTTTAGGATAAATTTTACGGTTAGTTTAAAATAAATTTTATCAAATTTGATTTTATACGATTAGTTTAGGATAAGTCTTTGTTGCGGATAAATTTTATCACATTTGATTTAAACGTGTTTCAATTGATTACTGATAAAAGTTTTACACATAAAAAGTTACTGATAAATTTTTTGATCACATTTGATTTTATATAGTTAGTTTAGGATAAATTTTACAGTTAGTTTATGATAAATTTTATCACATTCGATTTTATACGCGTTTCACTTGATTAAGAATTCTCAATTCTCATCGTTTTCACTTCCCTACTATGGCTAGAACTTTTGGAGTACTACGGCTATTCTATTTTCTTCCAGTCTTCTATAAATCGTGTGAATCAAATGGGATAAAATATGGTTATTTGATTTTTATTTATTTTATTAATAATGAAATTTTAACAAACAAATCTTTTTAAATTCAAATTTATTTATCTATTCTAAACAATCTCTTTCAAATTCAAATTATTTTTATCTCCTCTAAACAACCTTTGTTCCTATATCTATAAATAATATTAGACGATTGAAATGTTTACTCCACCATCATTTGCAAGAGAGTTTAATCGATGTAATTCATTCCTCTTAAAATTTAACTTACCTCTCTCAAATTTCTTAGTTTTCAAATTACTTAATTAGTTGTGTTTTTTTCAATATAATGAATTAACTTACCAATTATAGCATCCTTTAGAATTCTTTAATGTTGCTATATGGCTAATGCATGTGTGTGTGTGTGTGTGTTTTTAATTCATCATGCTTAAAGTTTCTTTCAACATGAAATGCATGAGACAAGGGCAGATTGAGTGTTGTGCCAACTACAGACAATTAGACATGCATATATCACTTAGAATTTCATTTATTTACCATTTCAGTATATTTAGTTTGTATAATTTTTTTTATCATAATGAAATCTTCCACAAGATCTTATAAAAAAAACAAAAGATGTTTCTAATGTTCTTTTTTCATTTTTTTCTTATTACCCGCACGTCTCTACAACAACTTCATAAGATAATAGATTCATTTAATTAAAAAAAATTATATTGTATTAAATATTCATATATTAATTTCAGTATTTACCATATTATAGATTTGTTCAAAAAATTCTAATTATAGCGAATTTGGAAAATTTTCTTATTACAAGCAACTTTTGTAAAAAAAAAAATTAAAAGTATGAATCGCACGAGTATAACCTAGTTTCATTACTAAATTACCTTTTAAAAAAATCATTCCAGACATCTCAAATATTTATTAATTCTCCACCACTTTTAACCTTTTCTCACTCTCTCTCTCTCTCTCCCGTAAACTACGTGCTCTATCTCTCTCACTTAACTTTTCTTCTCTCTCACTCTCTCTTTATCTCTCACTAGAAGTCTCATCAAATAATAATCACGTTAACAGGGGTTGGTATGAAAGAAAACAAGTAGCTAGGATTCTCCAAAAAAACTGCTGCCAATGCAGTTTCCAATATAGCTGCCGATGTAGCTACAATGGAAGTCACAATGGCCAGAAATAACAAAACAGCCGAAGACTTTAATAATAAGGCACGAAATTAAACACAAAGGTTTACCAAACAATCTACAAGCTTATACTTGTAGATCTAGCCTCATGACCAAAAAGATTTCACTAAAAAGATTAATTGTTTTACAAAAAGATTGTGAAATCACACACAAAAATATTCTCACAAGATAACAAGTCTTGGAGAACAAAAACCCCACATAAACAGATTAGACAAAACGTGGGAAGAAATAAAAACAACTTCCTAAACTGAAATAGGAAGACAAAACAGCTTTTCGTGATTTCGATGTTCTGCGCCAATGTAGTAACATTGATGCCTTCAGCGGATCGCTGCGTAGTTCGGATCTGAAAACAGCTTCTGAAACTCCTTGCTTCTGCTCACAAATGTATGACTTTTATTCTCTCTCCGAAGCTCTACACAAAACCCGTTTCTTTGCTCCTTTATTTATAGCTATGCGATGTCCTACACACACGCAAAACAATCCATCTACTACAAGGAAAATGATTAGTTATTAAGGAAAAATCAACAACTTACCAATCTTGAGAGATTTTATTACCAAATATGAAAGTGGTCAAGAATCTCGGTTTGACTAGGATTTATGCTAATATTTAGTTACCAAAAATGACTCCAAGAATTTAGGTCCAAGAAACCACAAAATCTTTAGGAAAATTTTGTTTCAAAAAATGAAACTAAAAATCTTTAGGAATATTTTGTTTCAAAAAATGAAACCAAAAATCTTTAGGAATATTTTGTTTCCAAAAATGACTCATAAAGATTTTATTTCCAAATATCCACCAAAACTTTATGACCAAGAAAGGTGAAAACAAGACCAAAATAGGTCATGCCTATTTTGCCCTTACAATCTCCCCCTTTGTTGAGTCTTTCTGGTCAAATCAAAAGACAAGTGTTTATTCAACACCAATCAAACCATCTAACATGCATTGGTTAGAAAAACATATCTCCCCCTGAATTTGTGCAAGGTATAAAATCAGAAATCATTACTAAGCACAAATCAGAATATACCAATGATGCAATCACATGCATACAAAACAAACATGATAAATCTACAAGGAATCAGATTCATCATCATCACCATAAACACTTGATCTCTCTCCCCCTATTTGACCGGAAAAAGGAAGAGGGATAAACAATCGTTTAGGAATTCTCAAACATCCAAGATTTTGAAAAACACAATTAAGTGTTCACCATGATTTGATCACACCCCTAGCAAAAACTAAGCACATCATATCCAAATTCAATACCTCTTAGTTCCACACAAAAATTAAACAACCACTAAATATTTTCAACATGGAGATTTTTGGAAATTGATATGCACAAATTATTTTAGGACAAAATTTCACCAAGCTGATATCCATACCAACAATGCATGACCTAAAATTTTATGCCTAAAAACATGATAACTAAAAGCTAAGCAAAAGAATAAAAAATGCTATCACACACAACTAGGGAAATAAGAATCCCAAAGGAGAGACGATTACACGACTCAATCCCCGAACTACGCGATAGAGACGAACGCTATCTCCAAAACTTCCAAATCATCAATAGACTTAAGGAACACCTCCAACTTGAAGTCTAATACATCTAAACATGTTCATGAACCATTTTATAGAGGTCTAGGACCCAAACCGAGGTCACGAACACAAAACGCAAACAAACCTTCAATCGCGTCGCATTCCGACTATCGTCGAGTCACGACTTGTGACTTTAGCAAGTCAACAACTATACGGAGTCTCTTAATAATGTTTTGGTCTTAACGTGGTCTCTCATACGTATCTAGACCCTCTCGCAAACCAATCATACAGTCAACAAAGGAAGAAGTGCAAGTATAGCACGCAAACCGAAGAGCTAACGAAGGAGCGGTGTTACACCCTCTCCACCTTAAAAAGAATTAGGTCGAATTCTAAATCATGATACAAACCAACCTTGACTCGAATCTCCGAGTCCACCACCACAATATATACAAGGGTCGAAATATAATAATCCAAATTCAAAAGTCTACGAACTCTCAATCGGCATAACAACATCAAACACCTTCTATCGGAAACAATATGACTCATACTTGAGTCACGAATACACATACGAACAACACTAGGCCAATCATGTAAAAACACATTCAAGGACACTTTAAACATTCAACTACCGAAACTATTTGTCTCGGGGCACATAAAGAAATTCAAGCACAAGAGATTCTAAGTTACAAGAATTGATAATTGCCTATGGAGCACCCGCAAACAAATCAAAGATAATCAAATCGGCATTTCAAACCATGTAAATCATACTCGCGATTTTCCTATCGCGTGTAACAACACATAAGAGCACGTTAATGAAATGTTTTGAAAATTCATTCCATTTCAGTCCATTCCATTTGGTAACGGGTATAGTCAATTTCTAACTTAATTCTTACCAATCCTAGTCCAACGACGAATACCCTTTGCTCACCAATCGGGGTACGGTACTTTGAATTAGCTTCAAAAGTTTCCTGTAAGGATGCCAAGGTTCATAAATAAAATTTTTAAGCATCCTTCAAACAAATCTCTATACTAATGAAATGAATGAACATGAGATTTTAATATACTACGATGTAAATGCATCAAGTAGGTGTTTCCTACAACTAATGCACGAATAGCGAATAAAAATTCGGACAAGTAACAAGGTCTATTACCTTGGCAAACAACAATTATAGCTATCACAAAACTCGTGTACCTAGTACACCCAACCAAGATAATTTCCTAGAAGAATCACCACGAATCGACAAGGCTACTAATGCCATGTAACGTCCATACTCCGCAAAACTATCCTTTCTTAAGCTCTAGACCAAGTCTACAACCAATGCATATAATAAGCATCCTATCGCAACGTTAACGTCTCAATACTCACGGTGAAGCGTCAATCTCTCCCATGTAGCCGAAACCAATTGATAAATCGCAGCACTTTAACCTTCTCACAAGTCGAGTGTATGTCCTACTCGCATAACAACCACTAACAATAATATGGTATTATATTATCCATTACATAAAACATATCTTTATAGAATATACAAACGTCATACCGGAAAACCGATAAGTATCAATATACAATTCATACTTTATATATATATATATTCATATATATACGTATACATACTATGGCCTTTATATACCATCACACAAAACCCAACTCTATATATAGCATAATCTTATATATATATACTAAACAAGAATCCATACATAACGTGCGATTACCTCCGGTAATTTACAAAACGAACCATATCATATATCAATCTCACATTGGGGTATTATTCCTGATCGAGCAAATAACCAATATTACACAATACACCATATAATGTATGTATGAATGCACATGAGCTAACGATTAAAAGCGGCGTACTCATAATAACGGTAATAGTAACAGCGATAGTTTACATATATATATATATAAGAATATACCTTCCTATTTCTGATAGGTCTCAAAACTCGCGATGGCCAACCGCCAGCGTAATCTGGCTGCTTCAAACTCTAGGTGACCGTCACCATCTCCCTTGGAGCCACCGAATTGTTGACTAGTACTCCTGCAGGGCTGACTAACTCTCCTCTTCTGGGCAATCTTTACGAACATGATCGCCACCACAAACAAAGCATTTTCTGTTGTACCTCAAAGACTATCCTCTATGTCCTGTCCCTTACAAAGTTACATGTCAACTCGCCACCTCGTCCTCCGAGCGAAGTAGTAACACCACTCCCGCCACCCGAACGCACCTTCCTTGACTATCCTGCTTGAGGTGCCGACTCCCGACGCTCTTATCCTCGTGGCCCCTATTAGTCTTTGATATTTTCTTTTGAGCGCATTCTCGATGTCCAACTCCATCGCATATGCACGATCCACGCCCCTTGGTAATCCGTAAGTAGTAACGAATAAGGCGCCACGATAATTGTCTTCGCCTTTCACCTTTCACAAACCTCTCGGCCTTCTTAGCCTCATCCGGCACCAAGTAACTACAAAGAACGAGCCAACTCCATAAACTTTGTTGAATACCGAGCCACGGTCCATATCTCCTTGTTCTAACATTAGGAATTCCATCTCTCTCTCTTTCTCGAGTTACTACCGCCGACTAAACCGCAACATAAACTCCTTGACAAAGTTTTCCCACACTCGAGGCACTCCATGCCGTCCTCCAATGATCTCGTATTTCAAGCCACCAATGCTCACCGCACCATCCAATCTAAACACGCTAAGGTAACCATTTCTTCCGATGTACTACCCAAAAACCGCAAAGATCCTCTCCATGCTTTCCAGCCAATGTTTCGCCTTAATAGTATCCTGGCTCTCCATCGAAACTTTCCTGTTTAAACTTCAAGAATTTCTCAAGAACGTAAGAATCATCTTCCACCACAACATCCGCTGAGGAGTCACACGCGGATCGCTTAACATTCTCTCCCTTCTAAGCCACCACGAAAGCTGCACTTAACAAGGTACAATAGAACTAGCTCCACGCCAAGTTCCCGACATAATACGCCTACAAAGAACACTCCGTTAATAACTCAACAATAAACCCAACCCAAACAAGGCCAAGGAACCTATCCTCGCGAAATAGCTAACCTATAGCTCGATATTAACCGTGACGACCCGACCCTGGACTCCAATGCGAAATCCCAAGGTCGTGTCCGTCAAGACAAGCTAAAAGACGACAAGCACCCGCTAAGCGTAGTGGTGCGAGTCAAGAGTTGAACCAACAAACTCTAAACAGGAATGTAAAGCCATAACGGCAAAACCAAATAACCAAAAACTAAAATTTGCACAAGCGAATCATAAGTGGGACCAAAGCCTATAATTATAAACTAAGGAATACAAGGCCGAGAGACTATCTCTCGACAAATCTACGACTCGCGACGCAACATTGCGCACGGACAACAAACCATCGGCAACCTAAGGCCGCGAAGCAACAAGAACCCAACCCGATAAACAACAACTCTACGGCTAAAACATGCCTGAGGAACAAATTCAACTAAAAGAATAAGGTATTTAAATACTAATAACTAAACCAAGGACTCGACTAAAATTGTCGAGATAGAAATATCCATAACATAATACTAGAATAAGCGAGCTAAAACTTTTGGAAGATGACAAAATAACTTCTAAATAAATACAACACTGACCAACAAGTCGGCTCCCAAAATAACGACGATAAAATACTAACATAACTACCCAAGTAAAGTTTACATAACTTCACATCCGTGTCTCACAAGATAATAAATACAACAATACTAATAAACCCAAGCTATCGCCCGGAAGACCATTATCGATCAAGCGCAGAAGCTTCAACGCGCACTATCGAGCTTCTGCAAGAACTAAGGAAAACAAACACACGAAATGAGTCATAATGACCCAAGAAGTTACTAAATGCAATGTATGGCATAGCATGGCGTGGCATGGTATAATGCAGCATTTATAAAATCATGGCATCTTAATCGTATACCAACAATAAACTGTATTAAGTCATCGCGTAACATAAACTTCATAAATCACATAGCACATTATCTTTCATATAAGTGCTCATAGTAAGCCACATAAGGGATAGAAGATACCCAAATAGCTCTAGTTGTGTTGCTCCCGCACACAATGTTATCGGTTCGTGCAACATCGATGCTGTGAGTGCATCGACTTTCATCGAGAATCATTCGATTTAGCTAGCAAGCCAATGCGGCACTTATTGATACTAGAGGCTACTTCCCATTCGGCCCACAATGGAGGGGTGTGTGAGGTCCATACGGCGATCCATAGCGAAGAATCTTACGATTCGTATAGGCGATGTATCGTCCTACCCCGACATAAAAACCAAATCCAAATAATGCCAGCTGGGCTTTTATGAAATGCACAAGTAGATAATTACTCTCATGCACAAACAAGAACCAAGACCGATCATAGCGGACATATCAAATCAAGTAGGACATAAAGTTCTACACACCAATTTTAACAATGCACATATTGTACACACTTAACAAATCCAACCAACCTATCCGTTTAGTCCAAGAACCACCTATTGAGGTATTCATAACCCTCAAGTCACAACCCAATCAAACGTAGCATATAAGCTCAAGAAATCACAATGTGAGGTCTACTATAACCCTCTACTCGAGATCAAACCAAAGGCTATTACTTTAGTCTAAGAACAATCATAAATCAAGACTTAGCATTTTAGCTTTGCTTAAAGGTACACCGGACTCAACCATAGTCCCAATTGTCATACATACTCGACATTCTCAAACCAATCTCAAGGGTACCAAAACTAAGCCGTAGTCATATTCTCGCAAGTGCTTTCATGAGCACGCGACCAAATTCCCTAAGAGAACTCATTCAAATAATCATTTCTTAAAGTACGAGATCATAGGTTGATCTCTAATGCTCATGCCCTGAGCACGCCTAGACAAATCCCCAATAAACCTCTATATCATGGTAAGTCACAAATGGGACACAACTCGAGATGCTCGGGTACTCACGATCAAAACCAACCAAACCCGAACATCGTAGGATTTCAACCTAAGGCTCACTAACATCTTATTGAACCTAAAATGACTCCATTGAGTCTTAATATCGCACTTCATTAGACACGCATTTCATAATCCCAAAACCAACACAACATTCAAGTTTATAATAATTCTCCCAAAAATAATCCGGGCTTGTTTCCCAAGCCTAAAAGTCCAAGAATTCATCATAATCATAATCAATCAAAACCCAAATGTCGTAGGACTTCAACACGAGTTCATTAACACTTTATTGAACCTATTTCGACTCCGTTGAGTCTAAATACTAAGTTTCATTTCTTATACATTTCATCAATCTCAACAATGACACTCACTTCAATTTACAACAATTCCCAAATTAATTCGGGCTTAATTCCCAAGCCCTAAATTCATAAAAACCTTAACAAAGGGATAACCAATTTCTCCCAACACACAATATCATCCAAATCAACCTACACATCAATGCCCACTTTAATTAGCAACCAATCCTCCAATAATTCGGGCTTGATTCTCAAGCCCTAACATTCATAAAACTCTACATAAATCACAACCCATATTCCACAACACATAATAACATTCAAATCATGCTAGTCATGTTATTAACAAGTTCATATTTCCAAAAATTCACAAAATAGGCATACAAGGCATGCAAGATGTTCATTGCCCACAAATAGCACATATATTGTTTTCCTTAGGGCCAATGAACCAAAATAAAAAGAATGTAACTTACCTAGCTTGAGTGAAAACTCAAGAGAACACAAATCCGATCGGTGAAGTTGTTCTACTCGTCGAGGCTTCAAGATTCCAAGTTTGAAGGCAATCGGGTGGGTGGATCGTCTTGGATCGAAGAGAGAAGAAGCTAGGGCTTGAATCTCCCTTGGACTCTCTCTCTCTATAATCACGATGTGGATGAGAAATGAAGAGGATTTGGTGAATTGGGAAGAGGTTAGGCTATTTATACTTCCACAACAATAAGGGCACAATAGACTTTTCCCAAGTACAATTAGTAGAGATTAGGACTAATCAATCACTAATCTAACTTTAATTAACTTCTAACTAATGTTAGGACATGTTTAGGGTTAAGTATGAGAGGTTAGGAAGGGTTTAGAGGGGGTTTAATGAGGGTAGAATAGGTATAATTCGTCCAAACCCAAACAGGGGAAAAATCCCGTAATGACATTCGGGGTTGAGGCGGGCGCCTCACTCCCTCCATGCGGCCGCCTGGGCTCTGTCCAATAATGCTCGACTTGAGGCGGGCGCCTCGTATGTGCCGCGGGCGCCTCGGCCTCTGAACCTCCAAAACTTGGTCCAAACATGATCTAAATGGTCCCAAACTTATGGGCAACCATTCTAAGGTCTAACCCTACACAAAACAAGTCTAAAACACACCCGAACAACTCCCGAAACAACTCGGAGCGAAACCAGGAAGGGGTGCAACAACGTGCAACCGGAACGACGAATGAACTCGCAATCGAACGAGCAACGAAAGGAGACTTTTAAGACAAGTCTAAGGGCTAAAGAAGAAGCTTAAATACTTCTAGAAAGAAGTTGAATAACAACTTAGGAAATAAGAATCCCAAAGGAGAGACGATTACGCGACTCGATTCTCGAACTACTGATAGAGACGAACGCTATCTCCAAAACTTCCAAATCATCGATAGACTTAAGGAACACCTCCAACTTGAAGTCTAAGGCATCTAAACATGTTAATAAACCATCTTAAAGAGGTCTAGGACCCAAACCGAGGTCACGAACACAAAACGCAAAGCAAACCCTCAATCGCGTCGCATTCAGACTATCGTCGAGTCACGACTTGTGACTTTAGCAAGTCAACAACTATATGAAGTCTCTAATAATGTTTTGGTCTTAATATGGTCTCTCAAACACATCTAGACCCTCTCGCAAACCAAGCATGCAGTCAACAAAGGAAGAAGTGCAAGTATAGCACGCAAACCGAGATAACGAATGAGCGGGGCGTCACACGTAATCTATATTAATCAATATTAATATAATGTTCTTTTATCTTTTAGTTAGTGCGTTATGAAAATTAAAAACATAATTAAAATATAAGGATAAAAATATAAGCGAATTTAATTATTCTTTATTACATGAATGAAAAATTCATATATATTTTAGAAGATGTCTTTAAACGAATATATATTTGTTAGATAATAAAAATTGTATAACAAATTCAAATGATGATAAACCAAAGAAAAGCAACTCAAATTACATACTTCCTACAGTCATCCCTTCCCTGAAATGACCAAAATGTCCCCGACTCAAAAACCCTTTCATTAATAGTGTCACCCAAATGATGTGACACTGATAATATGTGTATTTAATTATTACAACTATATCTATAAATATTTAACCCAAATTCAATAGACAATAAAATAGACATTTAAACTATGATTGCTTTTAATTCATTGTACTTTTCACAGAGTATGATATACTCGGCTACTCGCCCATGTACATAATCACACTCCTCTACGGTCATCGTAAATGTTCCTAGAGCAATTAGACTACGATTTACTCGCTCATATTTATCTTCCAATCTCAATGAGCGAAAATAGAATCCGGTAATGATGATGTTGTCACCTCTCACCAGGACCTTGTTGATCTTTAAAAATCAACTTATCCAGTATGTCATAACTGATGCTACTACTTTCGCCGGTGAAATTACGTGGTTATAGACAACAAAAGCGGTCAAAAAGCATTTATACTCTCTCCATCTTAGATAAATGTTCATACTTTCTATTTTATGATCTCCTAACTAATGTTCCTAATGACTTTTGGTGTACAAACTTTCTATCAATCTTTCTAATATATCTTTTCATTTAATACAATAATTATTGCACATCTTAGAGAGAGAAAGTGAGTGTAATGAGTATAATGAGAGAGAGAGAGAGAAAAAGAGAGTGTGTAATAAGTATTATTGTCACAACATATTTTACAACCCACCATTAATTACCTTTTTTAATCCTTATGTTTTGTCCACTAGAAATATTTATCCAGCACAGATGGAATATAAATAAGTAATAAATTAGAAACTACTATTGCCACATGATTGATTTATGTAAAATAGCAGTCATGTGTCAACATTATGTAAAACTAGCTTTAGACCCGTGCGTCAAACGCACGCCATATATCTTTTTCAATCAAATTATACATAAGCAACATGAAGTGAAAAAATAAAATTAAAATAATAAATTATTGTAAAACTAATATCATGATTAAAAACTTTAATGATAATAAATAAAATAAACAAATAATTGTACCGTAAAGATTGTGAGTTCGATATGTACATAAACTGGACAAATTATTATAACGCATCGATTAAGAAAAATTAAAATTATTAATAGAGAATACAATAAATAAATAAAATCTTTTATAAATTTTAAAATATTTTTTTAAAATGTAACATTTGTCATTTAATATGTGCGCTTACTACTACTATCACTATGATTAAATATGTACAATTACTACTACTATCACTATCACATAACAAAGTTCACGTAATCTATATTAATCAATATTAATATAATGTTCTTTTATCTTTTAGTTAGTGTGTTATGAAAATTAAAAACATAATTAAAATATAAGGATAAAAATATAAGCGAATTTAATTATTCTTTATTACATGAATGAAAAATTCATATATATTTTAGAAGATGTCTTTAAACGAATATATATTTGTTAGATAATAAAAATTGTATAACAAATTCAAATGATGATAAACCAAAGAAAAGCAACTCAAATTACATACTTCCTACAGTCATCCCTTCCCTGAAATGACCAAAATGTCCCCGACTCAAAAACCCTTTCATTAATAGTGTCACCCAAATGATGTGACACTGATAATATGTGTACTTGATCATTACAACTATATTTATAAATATTTAACCGAAATTCAATAGACAATAAAATAGACATTTAAACTATGATTACTCACAATTCATTGTACTTCTCACATAGTATGATATACTCGGCTACTCGCCCATGTACATAATCACACCCCTCTATTTTCAAAAATTTATGTCATTTAGATTCATTTAGACTTTCTATTTGAGAATGACTACTATGATTTGTCACCTTTTTTTACTCTTCACGGTATAATGACTACTTCAAATACTTTGAGAGATATCTTAGTAAATAATTGTATGATTTTACAACACCATTATTTTAATCCCTCATTTATCCACATAATATGACAATACTATTGCCACATGATTGATCATTAGACAAAAACGAATATTCTTTTTCAATCAAATTATACATAAGCAACATGATGAAAAACAAAATAAATTATTGTAAAACTAATATCATGATTAAAAATTTAATGATAATAAATAAAATAAACAAATGAAATTAGTAGATGTACATAGCAATATAAACGAAAAGTAATATTTTAAATTTCTTTTTTTTATAAATGGGTATTAAACTATCACTAATAATTAAATATGTACAATTACTACTACTATCACTATCACAAACAAAGTTCACGTAATCTATATTAATCAATTATTAATATATTATGTTCTTTTATCTTTTAGTTAGTGTGTTATGAAAATTAAAAACATAAAATATAATATAAAAATATTTATTTTAATTATTTTATTTTGAATGATGTAGACTAATATTTATAATAAAAACAATTCAACAACTCTTAAAAAAACCAATACCACTACAAGAAAAACAAAGAAAAATATGAATATATATTTTAGAAATGGATAATATAAAAATTGTATACAAATTCAAATGATGATTGATTTAACCGAAATTCAAAATGACAATAGTTATGATTATGTGTACTTGATCAATTCATTGTACTTAGACATTTAAACTATGATTACTCACAATTCATTGTACTTCTCACATAGTATGATATACTCGGCTACTCGCCCATGTACATAATCACACCCCTCTACGGTCATCGTAAATGTTCCTAGAGCAATTAGACTACGATTTACTCGCTCATATTTATCTTCCAATGTCAATGAGCGAAAATGGAATCCGGTAATGATGATGTTGTCACCTCTCACCAGGACCTTGTTGATCTTTAAAAATCAACTTATCCAGTATGTCATAACTGATGCTACTACTTTCGCCGGTGAAATTACGTGGTTATAGACAACAAAAGCGGTCAAAAAGCATTTATACTCTCTCCATCTTAGATAAATGTTCATACTTTCTATTTTATGATCTCCTAACTAATGTTCCTAATGACTTTTGGTGTACAAACTTTCTATCAATCTTTCTAATATATCTTTTCATTTAATACAATAATTATTGCACATCTTAGAGAGAGAAAGTGAGTGTAATGAGTATAATGAGAGAGAGAGAGAGAGAAAGAGAGTGTGTAATAAGTATTATTGTCACAACATATTTTACAACCCACCATTAATTACCTTTTTTAATCCTTATGTTTTGTCCACTAGAAATATTTATCCAGCACAGATGGAATATAAATAAGTACTAAATTAGAAACTACTATTGCCACATGATTGATTTATGTAAAATAACAGTCACGTGTCAACATTATGTAAAACTAGCTTTACACCCGTGCCTTAAACGCACGCCATATATCTTTTTCAATCAAATTATACATAAGCAACATGAAGTGAAAAAATAAAATTAAAATAATAAATTATTGTAAAACTAATATCATGATTAAAAACTTTAATGATAATAAATAAAATAAACAAATAATTGTACCGTAAAGATTGTGAGTTCGATATGTACATAAACTGGACAAATTATTATAACGCATCGATTAAGAAAAATTAAAATTATTAATAGAGAATACAATAAATAAATAAAATCTTTTATAAATTTTAAAATATTTTTTTAAAATGTAACATTTGGCATTTAATATGTGCGCTTACTATTACTATCACTATGATTAAATATGTACAATTACTACTACTATCACTATCACATAACAAAGTTCACGTAATCTATATTAATCAATATTAATATAATGTTCTTTTATCTTTTAGTTAGTGCGTTATGAAAATTAAAAACATAATTAAAATATAAGGATAAAAATATAAGCGAATTTAATTATTCTTTATTACATGAATGAAAAATTCATATATATTTTAGAAGATGTCTTTAAACGAATATATATTTGTTAGATAATAAAAATTGTATAACAAATTCAAATGATGATAAACCAAAGAAAAGCAACTCAAATTACATACTTCCTACAGTCATCCCTTCCCTGAAATGACCAAAATGTCCCCGACTCAAAAACCCTTTCATTAATAGTGTCACCCAAATGATGTGACACTGATAATATGTGTATTTAATTATTACAACTATATCTATAAATATTTAACCCAAATTCAATAGACAATAAAATAGACATTTAAACTATGATTGCTTTCAATTCATTGTACTTTTCACAGAGTATGATATACTCGGCTACTCGCCCATGTACATAATCACTGTGGCGACCCCGACCCCGGACCCGAGATGGAACCGCGGACCGGAGCGCCAAACAAGACAAGACAGGAAAGGAATGAACATGCAAGGACTCAAAATTATTCTAAAACTGACGTGACGCAACATTTCAGTCGCAGGAGAACTCGACACAAAAGGTCGGTATATTTCAAAATCGTTTCACCTGATAAACAGTTAAACATTTAATCCAAGTCTTCGGCGACACTACAGCCGGAACCCATGCTAAGCAGTAAATATGACAAGGAAATAAATAAGAGCTAATGGGATGCTCAGCGGAAGTCTAAACGTAGTGAACACTAACAAGATATACAAGGCACGGCTAACACAATTGCCGGCATCAAAAGAGTATACATACTACAGGAGTTAATACTACAAGTAGCTAACAGGAATACTCGAGTACAAGTCTATACAATCCCAAGCATAGTCTAGATGACTAGCTTATACCCATCGTCCTTGCAAAATACACAAGAAGAGAAGAGACTTCTAAAACCACCTCTTCAACCGCAAAAGTCGGATCAAAAGAGAACTAAGGCGAACGAGCACCGCGAGTCTCAACAAGAAGGTCCTGTCCTGCTAGGATCTAAAAAAAAATACAGGGGAACGGGTAAGTCATAATGACTCGTAAGCTATCAATCATGCATGACATGGAATTATGCAACACGTTAGGCAAGACAATATTTCAATCATGTAGATCAATTATTTAAGATGCACATTATTGCACGTAGTTCACATAATATGAGGATATAGAGCTGGGCCGCTTCAGACCTCGCAAAATGTACACTTTCGATAGCGTGCGATAATCGATGGTTGTGATAATACATCGATCTCCGAGAGATGCTCGGGAAACAATAGTCATTCTCAATGGTCGCGTATTGGTTGGCCAAGGAGAGCTCTTCCCCACGGTGGCCCGCCGTGGAGGTGTGTGTGCGATAACAAGTATGCCAGCTGGACTTATGCAATGCCAAGTAGTATTTACTCAACAATCAATCAATATGGAACGAGTCCGACAAGAGCGTCCTCGTTCAAGATTAGTATATAATCTCATCAATAAACAATCAAGATTGAGCTCGACAAGAGCGAACTCAATATATCAATTATCAAGTATGCATTTATTATGTCATAAAGATACAAGCATGACAGTCAATCCATTTCAATAGTCTAGAATTAGTTTTCTAGTGTAACGCATGTAATAACATCGTAGGGATTAATCATTGAGCCGGTATTGTTCGATAGCTCACTAATGTCGACTCCGTTGAGTCATTTCTATAATTCAAACCAAATAGAGTTAAACACTATTTGCATTTCCAACTCTTTTCTAAGTCATCGCAATGATTAATCTAAGTCATTAATCCAATTTATAACCATAGCTAACAATAAACTCAAGTTCCTAAATTATGGAACCCTAGATCACGTTTTTCCCAAATAATGGTCGAAAGTCTATGACCCAAGAATAATAATTATTCCTAATATAGAGTAGAACACTTTTACTTCTAGGCTTAGTGTCCAAATCAAAGCATTTGCATCCATAGTCTATAATTCCCTGATTTTCGTACTCTCAAAATTACTCCAATATCATGGTAGAAATCAAGGAGAGCAATGAATTAGACATGAAAGAAGGGAAGCAAGAGGAGGTAGCATGTCATCTCTAACATGGACCTAAGGGAAATTGATAGCTTACCTCAAGCCAAGCAAAAGACGAAGCAAGAAAAACTGATCGGTGGCAATCGCTCGTATCGACGGCGGCGACGCAACGGCGGTCTCGGAATCGCAAACGGGTCTTGAATATCTTGGGAGCCAACCCCCCACGCACTAATCTCACCAATACTCTCACGCACAAGCTCGCCCTAGACCGGAGAAGACGAGGCGTAGAAATGAGTCGTAATATGAGAAGTCTCCAACTGATGTAGTATAGATCAGCCCAATTATGGTGTAAATGGGATCCACATGTCACAAGATGATTGATAGAAAGATGTTTAGCAATCTTATTTAGGCTTAGATTAGGCTAATTAGACTCTAATACAAGTGGTTAAAGTCACTAATGGTAGGGGTTTAGTAAGGGTAAGTTCGTAATCAGCCAAAGTTGCAGAAAAATCACGTTTTGCTGGAGTTCTGCTCTGTTCGGTTGTGGTGGCCGAACTTCCTTCATAATGTTCGGTTATCATGGCCGAACAAAGCCCAAAATATTCGGTTGGCATGGTGGAACGATTCCTCAGGCCATACGTTAGGTCAAACACGTCCAGATTTGCACGTATAACGCGTATAAGGCATGTACAACTCCAAGAAGCATTAGAATGAGTATCAAGGGTCATAAAAACAATTATAAATGTCTCTCAAGGTCTTGGCTAAGTCCAAATATCAAAGCCCGAGCAAGAACAAGTCAATCTAGAGCATGCAAGGCAATAGGCGTTCGATACGGCAATAACGGTTCGATCAAGGAATGCAATCAAGTCAATCATGTTAGGGATACTACTAGCATGTTAAATACATGTTCTAATCATGTTAAACAAGTATGGAAGACAAGTATACAAGTAGGTTTCGGGTTCTCACAATCACACTCCTCTACGGTCATCGTAAATGTTACTAGAGCAATTAGACTACGATTTACTCGCTCATATTTATCTTCCAATCTCAATGAGCGAAAATAGAATCCGGTAATGATGATGTTGTCACCTCTCACCAGAACCTTGTTGATCTTTAAAAATCCATTTATCCAGTATGTCATAACTGATGCTACTACTTTCGCCGGTGAAATTAAGTGGCTATAGACAACAAAAGCGGTCACAAAGCATTTATACTCTCTCCGTCTTAGATAAATGTTCATACTTTCTATTTTATGATCTCCCAACTAATGTTCCTAATGACTTTTGGTGTACAAATTTTCTATCAATCTTTCTAATATATCTTTTCATTTAATACAATAATTATTGCACATCTTAGAGAGAGAAAGTGAGTGTAATGAGTATATAATTAATAAGAGAGAGAGAGAGATAAAAAGAGAGTGTGTAATAAGTATTATTGTCACAACATATTTTACAACCCACCATTAATTATCTTTTTTAATCCTTGAGTTTTGTCCACTAGAAATATTTATCCAGCACAGATGGAATATAAATAAAACCTAAAATAGAAACTACTATTGCCACATGATTGATTTATGTAAAATAGCAGTCATGTGTCAACATTATGTAAAACTAGCTTTAGACCCGTGCGTCAAACGCACGCCATATATCTTTTTCAATCAAATTATACATAAGAAACATGAAGTGAAAAAATAAAATTAAAATAATAAATTATTGTAAAACTAATATCATGATTAAAAACTTTAATGATAATAAATAAAATAAACAAATAAATGTACCGTAAAGATTGTGAGTTCGATATGTACATAAACTGGATAAATTATTATAACGCATCAATTAAGAAAAATTAAAATTATTAATAGAGAATACAATAAATAAAAAAATCTTTTATAAATTTTAAACTATTTTTTTTAAATGTAACATTTGTCATTTAATATGTGCGCTTACTACTACTATCACTATGATTAAATATGTACAATTACTACTACTATCATTATCACATAACAAAGTTCACGTAATCTATATTAATCAATATTAATATAATGTTCTTTTATCTTTTAGTTAGTGTGTTATGAAAATTAAAAATATCATTAAAATATAAGGATAAAAATATAAGCGAATTTAATTATTCTTTATTACATGAATGAAAAATTCATATATATTTTAGAAGATGTCTTTAAACGAATATATATTTGTTAGATAATAAAAATTGTATAACAAATTCAAATGATGATAAACCAAAGAAAAGCAACTCAAATTACATAGTTCCTACAGTCATCCCTTCCCTGAAATGACCAAAATGTCCCCGACTCAAAAACCCTTTCATTAATAGTGTCACCCAAATGATGTGACACTGATAATATGTGTATTTAATTATTACAACTATATCTATAAATATTTAACCCAAATTCAATAGACAATAAAATAGACATTTAAACTATGATTGCTTTCAATTCATTGTACTTTTCACAGAGTATGATATACTCGGCTACTCGCCCATGTACATAATCACTGTGGCGACCCCGACCCCGGACCCGAGATGGAACCGCGGACCGGAGCGCCAAACAAGACAAGACAGGAAAGGAATGAACATGCAAGGACTCAAAATTATTCTAAAACTGACGTGACGCAACATTTCAGTCGCAGGAGAACTCGACACAAAAGGTCGGTATATTTCAAAATCGTTTCACTTGATAAACAGTTAAACATTTAATCCAAGTCTTCGGCGACACTACAGCCGGAACTCATGCTAAGCAGTGAATATGAAAAGGAAATAAATAAGAGCTAATGGGATGCTCAGCGGAAGTCTAAACGTAGTGAACACTAACAAGATATACAAGGCACGGCTAACACAATTGCCGGCATCAAAAGAGTATACATACTACAGGAGTTAATACTACAAGTAGCTAACAGGAATACTCGAGTACAAGTCTATACAATCCCAAGCATAGTCTAGATGACTAGCTTATACCCATCGTCCTTGCAAAATACACAAGAAGAGAAGAGACTTCTAAAACCACCTCTTCAACCGCAAAAGTCGGATCAAAAGAGAACTAAGGCGAACGAGCACCGCGAGTCTCAACAAGAAGGTCCTGTCCTGCTAGGATCTAAAAAAAAATACAGGGGAACGGGTAAGTCATAATGACTCGTAAGCTATCAATCATGCATGACATGGAATTATGCAACACGTTAGGCAAGACAATATTTCAATCATGTAGATCAATTATTTAAGATGCACATTATTGCACGTAGTTCACATAATATGAGGATATAGAGCTGGGCCGCTTCGTAGACCTGCAAAACAGACACTTTCGATAGCGTGCGATAATCGATGGTTGTGATAATACATTTTTCTTTAATCACTATCAAAATTTGTGTCATTATTAGTTCTAAATCACAAAATTTCGAAATTATCTCTTAAGGATTGATAATAAAAGAAATTTTGTGATTTAGAATTTGTAATAGTGACGCACCCAAGATTTTGGGATTTTAATTTGGTTAGAAATTTTGGGTCGTTACAGTTGGTATCAGAGCTTAGATTTCAGATCCGGATGGTTTTAAGATTCAGAGCATATTAGAATTAAGAATTGATAGTACTATTAGGATTATACTTTTGTTATTGGTTACCCTCTAGCATTAAGTTGATAATTGTAGCATTAAGTTCATGAGTATTCGTGTCGGCCTTACTATTGAATTACTTCCTTGAGATTTATGTTTTGGTTATTTATGAGATAGACAAGATTGATAAAAAAAAACAAAAAAAAAACAACTTTTAGGAAGACAAGTAAGCTGCCATCCTTTAATGTGTGAAACGAATGATGAGGTTTATGTTTTGAGCTTTGAGACATGATATTAGGATATCATTAATTTGTTTATATGTGTCTCTTATCATCGGATTATGGTTTGATATCTTTGGGTATCGTTGTATCTATCTCAATAAGAATATAAGCATTCTATTTTTGGTTCTCGCAATTGATTGACAAATGTTGTCTTGGGTTATAAGAAATAGGTGGAAATAAACTTTTGTCATGAACTTTTGTTGCGCTTTTGGAATTCGATAAATTTAGCATATTTTAGTGTAATTTATGAGCATAATTTAGTTTTATGGTGGATATGCTCATTTAATTAATTTGTTAATTATTGGCTTCTATGGCGGTCTTTGGATGCCATACTAGAGAATGTTGAGGGATGAGACATCAATAGACAAATTTAATATAGAATTGGAGAGCTCGAGTAAGCTACTCTGATATGATTGAATTTTAAAGTTCAAGAGATATAGTCATATTATTTGAAGGAAATTATTTTATTACGTGTCACTTTTGAATTATGTATTGGTTTGATGCGCACAAGGTATATATATTCGAGGTTAAGAATTGTTAGAGAATCATTGTCCTACTATGTTATGATATTTGTAGAGGAAATGCACATTTCCTATTAACGAGTGTTAGATGATAAGTTTGTTTCCTTATTAAGTATTGTAACATTTTGTTACACAGGTATGCTCAGGTGACCATGCTACTTGTCTTTTTGACAATTATACTTTTATTGATCCCAGTACTTCACACTCAATCACCTCATAACTAAGATGTTGGTTTTCTTACATACACGTTGATTGATGGGTCTATTTTAGTTACCTAAGTATTTGGATCTTGGCCTTTGATTTTAAGAGTAGAGAGATGCCTATCGATTCGGTTCATTTAGACCTTATGGATTTTGACGTAATTTATTTTTGGGTATGATCCTTGGTTATTTACTTTTAGAACAAAGTAAGGACACTTGAGTTTTTGGCGTGACTTTCAAGACCCTAGCTACATTTAAGGATTTAATTTAATGAATTAGGTCTTTAAAGAGTTTCTTGATCTGTGTGATCGAGTTGATTGACGATAGTTTTGGAGAGAACATGAGCAACATTTAAGGATAGTATTATTGGTCTTCACAAAGGAAATATTGAGGAGATAACCTGGTTATGTGGGGGTTACTGATTTTGATAGTGTTGTAAGACTACCACCCAAGGTTAACCTTAGAGATTTAGAATAACTTGTTTTTTTTTACTTGGGATGAATTGAGCTTAAGTACACCTTAAGTTATAATATTTTGAGGCATCCATGTTTTACATAGTTTTGTTATGTGCATTTGAAGTTATTTTGGTGTGACAAAGATATGTTTGATAAAAGTCTTAGTGACGAGCCTATGTCAATCTATTCGGTTAATTCAGTTTAGTTGGATATGCCACTCGGATAAAGAGTTTCTTTCGATGAGATATAAAGACATTGTTGTCAAGAGTGTTAGGGGAGAGCTTAGGTTATTATTTATTGGAAATTCAAGGTTTTAGGTTTTCGTTTAATGGATGTCTTTGATAGTAATGGGTGACGTTAAGCATTTCATGTCATGACATATTTGGGAATGGAACGGTCTCAACACAAGAACTTAAGATGTTGAAAAATGGAAAGTTGCATCTTCGTTTCCTCGTAATGAGACCTTGTATATGAGACTACACAAGTTTTGAGCATTCGTACTAGTAATTTGTTGTATGACTGAAATTAGAATACGCAACGGAGATGGTTGGAGCTGTTGAAAGATTATGATTGCACAATATTGTATCACCCTGGAAAGGCCAATGTAGTGGCTGACGCCTTGAGTCGGAAGAGTAGGGGAAGTTTGGCGGCTTTGATAACTAAGGAAAAGAGGATATTAGACGATCTTGACTCGATGGGAATTGAAGTTAGGGTTCGCGGTGACGATGGTTTCTTGGCACACCTGAGTGTACAACCATCCTTGCTAGAAAAGATTAAAGCGGCACAGGCAGTGAATCCAGAGTTAGTAAAGATTTCCTTGGGGTCGGACGATGGAGATCGGAAAGATTTTCGGCAGGATAATGACGTCGTTCTTCGTTTTGGGTCAAGAATTTGTGTTCCGCAGACCCGCAATGAAAAGGCAGATTTTAGAAGAGCGCCAACTCGAGGTTTGCCATACACCGGGTAGCACGAAGATGTATCGGGACGTGCGTGACACTTTTGGTGGGAGAATATGAAAAGGGATATAGCCGAGTTTGTGAGTAAGTGTCCGTATGCCGCAAGTGAAGACGAGCATCGAAACCCGGTGGATTGTTACTGATCCTTGCCGATACCGAGTGGAAGTGGGAACATATCACTATGGACTTCGTGGTAGGGTTACCTAGAACGCTGAAAGGATATAATTCAATTTGGGTCATCGTGGATAGGTTGACCAAGTCTGCACATTTCTTGGCATTTAAAATTACTGACTCGATGGAAAGGTTGGCGAAGTTGTACATCGATGAGATTGTTCGGCTGTATGGAGTACCGGTCTCGATAGTTTCAGATTGTGATGCCAGATTCACCTCGAAGTTTTGAGGTAGCTTACAAAAGCATTGGGTACAATTTGAGTATGAGTACACTTTCCACCCACAAGCAGACGGTCGGTCGAGGCGGACAATACAAACTTTGGAAGATATGCTTCGCTTGCGTGTTGGACTTGAGGGGTAATTGGGACGATCACTTACCTTTGGTGGAGTTTACCTACAATAGTTTCCATGCAAGTATTGGTATGACACCCTATGAAGCCCTATATGGACGGAAGTGCGAGATCGCCTATCTGTTGGGATGAGGTGGGCGAAAGGAAACTAATAGGACCGAGTGGTACAAGTTACTTCGGAGAAAGTGCGATTGATTCGAAAACGACTTCTTATAGCTCGAGCTCGAGGCGAAGTCTTATCACGGAATCGTCGGCGGACTCGAATTTGAAGTGGGGGATCATGTATTCCTTAAAATCTCACCCACAAGAGGAGTCATGAGATTTGGTATACGGGGAAAGCTTAGTCCAAGATTTGTGGGACCATTTGAGATACTCGAGCGGGTTGGTGAGGTCGCCTTCTGACGACTAGCCACCGCCACACTATCGGGAGTGCACAACGTATTTCATGTATCCATGCTAAGGAAGTATGTCTCAGATCCGAACCATGTGATTGAGTTCGAACCGTTAATATTTCGAGAAGACCTGAGTTATGATGAGAAGCCAGTTCGAATTGTTGACCGGAAAGATCAAGTATTGAGGAGACGAACTATTCCATATGTTAAGATTCAGTGGAGTAATCATACCGAGAGAGAAGCAACGTGGGAGCTGGAAGAAGATATGCGAGAGAAGTTCCCTGAACTTTTTGAATAAAATTTGTATTTCAAGTCTTTCGGATACTTTGACGTAAAGTTTAGAGGACTAAACTTTTTTTAGGGGTAAGAGTGTAATATACCCGAATTTTGGAATAAAAATAGTAATTATCCTATTGATATTTTAAATTGTATTGGGCCAACCTCAATATAGTTTTGATCTATTTTGTTTGGGCAGTAAATCCCCAAAATTTGGGCCATTACTACTCTAATTTGTTTGGACCCCTACCCAGTTAATAATGAATTCTTTTTGAATTGGGCTTGACCAAATGGAGCCCTTTAGTTTTATTGTTAGTATTAAACTGTTTCAATAAAAAAAAAAAAAAAGAAAAGGAAATAAAATCAAGGAAGAGACGCAGTCACACAAACTTCGGGAGAAGTATCACCGGAAGATGAAACGCCAAAGACAAATCGATCGGCAAAGAAATTCGACGGCCTCCCTCTTGTGAAATAAAAGAAGACGAGAGATTCAGCCCTTTCTTTTTCCAAACAAGACACGAAAGAGAGAGAGAGAGAGAGAGTGAGACGGGACTCGGGAGAGAATTCACCGAGAAGACGAGCGAGAGAGTGACGGCAACAGAGGAGACGGCAGCGGCGAGAGGGGAGTTGCAGGCAACTTCGACCGGTCAATCGAGGTAAGCAAGCATTCCTTCCGAATCCGAATGCTTTATTTCGATTTAAGTCGTGTTTATATATAGAGTTTATTTTGGAATTAATGGGGCGGATGTGAGCGACAAGATGAAGATGTTGGAAGGGAGTAATAATCTGTCCTGTATTTGTATTCGGTGGTGGAAGGAATAATGGAAGAACATAGAAAAGAAAGGAATAATGGAAGAACATAGAAACGAAAGAAACAGGGAAGGAAGAAATGTCGACTGCAGAGAAAGAAAGAAAAAAAAAAAAAAGGGGGAACAAAGAATCAAGGGAATGTCAGTAGGAAGAAAAAAAAAACAGAGAGAAGAAATTGAGAGAAGATGAAGCCACAATGAGAGATTAGTTCGCAGAAGAGGAAAAAAAAAAAAAAAGGAAGAAGAGGAAACAAACCTGGAAGGAAAGAAGTAGAGTATTGGATGAAGGATAGAAATAATATTAAATTATATATGTAGCTTCTTTTCATGACATTGAAAGTCAAAATTATTCCCGCACAAAAAGAAAAAGAAAAAATAAAAACAAGAAAACAAGAAAACAAAACCATTTCGGTGGCTATGAGTGATGAATCTATTTTACAGATTCATCCTCTAGCTTTGGAGGTTGTACTATCAAGTTTATAATATTAGAAATTACTTCCAAATCACAAAGGTTAGAAATAGACCCTATAATTATATTAACTTTGTATTTTGGAATTTTTAGTTGTGTATTAAATTTTAAAGGTTACTAGAGGGTTCCTAAATCCAGAATTTTATTTTGTATTATGATATTTTAGATTTGGCTTAGCGCGGGTAGCGGTGCTTTGTACTCGAGCTAATTTTCGTCACATCGCTAAGGTAAGGGATTATACATCATTTAGGTTATTTTGAATGCTAAATTCCAAAATGTTAGGCTTCCGCTATTTTTCCTTGGCATTACCTTTCTTTGAAAACGTGTGCCGACCTTGGGTTGGTTTTTGAATTTGAAATCCCGTCGTAACCGTTCTTTCGTTATTCTTAATTGTGATATTACCCTATGAATCTCATAATTGTTTGAATTCGATGTGTGACATTTTATTCGGTCATCACTAGTATTTGATTTTGTTGGATTTGAAATTATTATATTTTTGAAATACTCCGTTATGATCACTAAGAAAATTTGAATGACCATTTGGCCTGTTAAGGCGACATTACACCATAGGAACTATGGTGGGGTAATCCGGATATACCATTTTGATTTTGACCCCTTTGGGGTACTTTGATATTTGGGGTTCCTTGGAACCACTTTTGTTTGGTCTAAAATGACCGCTTATGTGATCATAACATCTTCCTAATTATTGGATATTGATTCTGATTGATTCTTGTGAAATTGTTAATTATTCTTCGATCAATATGTATTTAATCTTGTGGATATCTAGAAAATAATTCCTTTGACATATCCATAAATTCTTTATTTGATTGCAATATTTCGTTTGACTTTTCTTCCCGGTCAACTCCTCCTTAGAAACCGGAGGGGTTGTATATGAACTTACTGGGCTTTTGTTCGCTCACCCTTTTTCCTAAATCCTTTTCTTTCAGGACATAAGTAAAGAACGGGAACATGAACAATTCGGTTCGGTTCGGTCCAATTGAAGAATTTAGAATTTTGTTATTTTATGAATTCATATTAGAATTGTTAACTGGATATTTTTGGGAGATTATTTTAGACCTATGTTTTATTGTAAGTTAATTTTATTAAGGGATTTGTGTTAGAATATTTGATGTTTAAGTGGACGATACATTTTTACGTTTGGGTTGTAGTATGATTTTTGAGGTTTTTGATAACGTGGCCATAATGTGGGCCCTATAGTTGGGCCCAAATTTTGGGGTCGTTACACCCTTACTCTCAACTAGCATCCTCTTTTGGTCTTCATGCACTTGGATTAGCGTTAATGGTACGAGTGTGATTGGCTTCTGATTAAACATGAAGGAATATTTGTTGGTGAATCCATCATGCTTCACTTGACGATCATATTGCCATGGCCTTCCAAGTAATAGATGGCTTGCGTTCATAGGAACCACATCACATAAGACTTCATCCTCATTGACTCCGATACGAAATGTTACAAGCACTTGTTTCTCCACCTTCACTTCTCCACAGTCATTCAACCATTGGAGCTTGTAAGGTTGGGGATGCTTTGATGTTGACAAACCCAACTTTTCTACCATGAGAGTGCTAGCGACGTTGGTACAACTACCTCCATCAATAATCACACTACCAACCTTGTCTTTGATGCGACACCGTGTGTGAAAGAGGTTATCATGTTGATCATATTCTTCCCCTTTAGCTTGCATATTCAACACATGACGAGAAACCAAAGATTATAGGTTTATAAAATCCCCTTTGGCTTCAATGTCTCCATGTTCATCTTCCTCTTCTTCTACTACCTCATTGCCACGTACCACCATAACTCGTTGATTGGCACACTTGCGCGCAACGTGTCCCCACCCTTTGCACTTGAAACATTGCACTTCCTTAGACTTCAATCTGGTATTTTCAGCTTTCCCTTGGGGCTCTTGCGAAGTCGTAGCCACTTTTGCTTCGAACTCAACCTTGCTTATGATTTTATCTTGTTGTTGCACCTGATTTGAACTACTTGGACGAGTGATACTACTCCTCTTTTGTTGTTTCTCTATTTTGACTGCCATGTGCACCATTTCACCCAAATCCTCATATTGGTGTAAATCAACAATATCCGCAATTGTATGATTCAAACCTGTTATAAAATCTTGTCATTGTTACTTCGGCATCTTCACCCAAATTGGCTCTAGCAGTCAACATCTCCATCTCCTTGTGATAGTCTTCAACACTTTTCTATCCATGTGTCAACTTCTGCAACTTATGTAAAACACCCCTATAGTAGTGGTTAGGAACAAACCGATGACGCACAAGACGCTTCATTTCTTCCCATGTTGTAACCGTAGGCATCCCAATTCTTCTCATATCAGCTATCATTTGATCCCACCAGATACTAGCATAGTCCACGAACTCGACGGCAGCTAATTTGACTTTTCGCAATTCAGTGTAAGTATAACAATCAAATATTTTCTCGATTTTTCTTTCCCAATCAAAATACTCATTTGGATCACTTGACCCCTTAAAAACAGGAATCTTTAACTTAATTGTTCCCCAATTTATTTTCCTCTCTCCTTGGAATCTCCCGCCTTCCTCTACCATGATTTTCTCCCAAACCAAGCTCATTAAATTCTTCATCTAATTGGTTACCTCTTTGAGCTCTACGTTCCCTAGGTTCCTCCCTTTCGTGTATGCAATCTAGATCACAATTTTTTTAAAATTTATTTTTTTTATAACAAACCCTAGAACAATTAGAATTTCAAAATTGAAAGACAACACGATTAAACAAGGATTGATGATCCAAGTTCAAGACAACTAGATGAATTAATAAAATCACAATATCAATTTGTTTTGTTTTTTTATACGAACACGAACCCTAGCGGAAATTAGGGTTTAACAACTAGAACGATAATACGCAAAATTTAAGATAGAATGGAATTACCGTAACTAGGATTGCTCTAATACCAAATGATGAGAACCCAAGATCTCCTAGAAAGGTTTTAGGATGAATGACTCCGCGACCCAACGCCTTCGAGAGACGCGAACCTTGGAATTGTGAATGACGCCACAATTGAGATGATTCTCCAACTGATAAGTCGAATTCAATTATAAACAACTAATCCACGATGTTTATAATTCGAGCTTCCAATCCAGGACACGCAAATAAGAACACAATTTTCTAACCAGAAAATCAACTCAATTTTTTATCAATCAAAATTCAACTCCTTAAACAATGTTTAATAATGCCTTTATATATGCTTACAAAATAAATTCTAATTCTTGTAGGAAAAGAAAACTAAATAAAAAGGAAACTCTTAAATCTAAACTTTAGGAACAAGAAACCTAAATAAAAAGGAAACTAAAACCCTAAAAATACCCAAACCGTAAAACCAAAAAAACGGCAGCTTTTCTGGACACCTTGCGATCGCAAGCCTATGGCCCCTTGCGGCCGCAATCTTCACAGTTTCTCCAAATTTGCTGACTGGTCAAGATCGTATCACATATAGATAAAGAGCTTCTCACTCTCTAATCTAAAAACCTCACCCCCACTCACTCTAACTTATATACACATCGCCTCACTCTCACTCTTACTCAATTAAGTCGTCTAAAATGTCACATTTCTTATTTTTATAGCATTAAATCTAGGAAATTCTTTCGGTGAACATGAGACAATGACTCTTCATCTCTTCAAACCCTTCGTTTCAAAAATTCATCCGCCAACTTTCCACAACCAAAATAGAATCAGATCAAACCATTTCGTAGCAAGGTGCGTTAGATTTTTTTATAAAGTATTCAACTTTGTATTTCGATTTTTTTAAAATCTTAGAGCTTAATTTTACTTAGTGAACTGGAAAAAAATATGACTTATGATAAGATCCAAGTATTTATGCTTCTTTACCTAATTATTATTTTTTAAATATATAGAAAAAAATATAGATTTTGAATTTCTAGATTTGTATTTTGAAGATATATTTTTTTAAACATTTTTATATCACTTGTATCTAATGTAGTTGTTCACTTCAAAATTGGTCTCTTTGTAGCCACTAATTTATTTGTTTTTCATCTCTACATTTCAAATTCATTTGATTTAATTATATTTTATTTATAAATGTTCATTATTCTGATTTGATAAAACCCAAATTGAGAAATTTGTAGTCACAATGCATATTAATAAATAAATATATATTGGTTACAAATAAATTTGTATCAGTTTGAAGATCATTAAATTGTATTAAATTTAGCACATACACATGAACATGAAGTTTATTAAATTATCGTAATTTATTCCCTACATCTTTAATCCTAGACATTGCATATGTTTAAGCTATTTATTGATTATAAACGTACTCTGAGAATTTAATAATTTCGAATATATAACTGTTTTCAGTTTATTGTAGCTCCATGATCTCTAGAAAAAAAGAGAGGACCAAGTACATGAGATCCTAAACAATCGAAATAAAAAGAATACAGTAAGTATTTCAGGTTGGAAAGATACCTATACATTATAAAATATACATTTTGCACGAAAAAACGTTGAGTTATCTAAATTTACCCTTGGTCTGGCTGATGTCTCTAAGCAAAATAAGAGAAGGAGACATTTTATATAGATTTCTTCTATATTGGTATGTTATCCTCAGTTGTTTTTTGCAATGATGTTCAACAAAGAAAATTGTAACAAATTTATAGTGGTTTTATCTTTGAAAATTGCTCGAGAAGAGAAAAGCTAAGGAACTGTCTAACTCCCTTAGGCGTCCAATTACAGCAGAAAAAATTAATCTTCAATGATAATTCATGTAATTGTTTTGATAATTTATTCATTTATCATTCAATTGATAAATATTATTAAATTCAACAATTGAAATAAATAATTATTTATTAGCTCATTAAAATTTCAATATAGTTAAAAAATCATAACTATTTTTTATAATGCCAGATGTGAATGAGGTTGAAATATTTTGGTATATATGGTTGTCAATTGTCTCAAGTCAAAGAAAGAATGTCAAAAGTTTTAAGATTTATTTATCTAATTAGTTTTCATTACAAATTCGTTTAATTTCCCATTGCATTAATGACACATATACAAGGTAGAAGTGTTGTCATTTTTGGAATGTGCATTTTGACGAGAACTTTCCAAAAATCGCACCTCTCCTTTTATATATGTATAGATTATAGATATAGTCTTTGGAGTGCCTTAATACGAAATTCAAGTGCTAATAACTTTTCTCCAATTGATATCATATATCAATATCTTTTTTTTATGAGGTTGTAGTTTTATGAAATTCATTTTGTATATAATAAATTTACAACCATAATACTGGGTGTAAGTGGTTCGGTTTAGTCCAAAACCATGAACCGAACCACCCCCCTCGATTTATAAATTTTCAAACCGAACCGATCCGACCAAAGTTTGAAACCGAACCAAAACAAATCACTCGGTTTGGTTTTGTTTTATGGTTCGAACATAAATAAAATTAATCAACTTAATCAATATTTAAATTAAGACACATTATATGATTTTAAAGTTAAACTATAATTAACCTTAAACATTAATTAAAACAAAGTCAAATTTTAAACAATAAAGACCAAAGTCACAAAAGTACAAACAAATTCAAACTCAGCACATCAACAACAACACAACACTGCACATCAGCAACAAACATTTGTGGGTGTGTTGTGGCCTTTGCGATGGCGTGTCTTTGAGTTTGAGAACCTGTAATTGTTGGTTATAGGGTTAAGTGGGTAAGAACTTAGAATACGAATTATTGATAATTTAATATATATAATGCCCATATTAATGATCCATATTAACTTATTAAGCACATCCAATGGCTGAGAATTATTTACATATATAATATATATTATGTATAACAAATAAATAAAACTCGGTTCGGTTACAATGCAAAAACCATAAACCGAACTAATTGATTTTTAAAATTTTGAAACCAAAACCGAATCGTCGTATACTAAAACCGAACCAAACCACGTAGTTTGGTTCGGTTCGGTTCAGTAGTTTAGTGGTTCGGCCTTACACCCCCTAATAATACACCATCCGGGTTTGGATATCGGCATTCCAAATTTTTTGTGGCAATCAAAGTATTACTCTTTACGTCCTAGATAAATGTTTATAGTTGACAAAATACAAAAATTATAAAAATATAATTAATGATGAGTTGTAAAATATGTTGTGACGATAATACCCATTACGAACACTCTCTCCTTAATTATGTACAAATTACACCCACTCTCTCTAGAATGTGCGATGATGATAGTATTAAATAAATGAGTATATTGAGAAGAATGGTAAAAAAATTTATACTCAAAAAATCTTTAGAAAATTAGTTGGGACATCACAAAATAGAAAGTAGAAACATTTATCTACAAAATTAAGGCTCCGTTTGTTTCATGGAAAATGACTTCTGGAAAGCGTTTTCCTCATTTTCCGGTGTTTGGTAAGCTTAGGAAAATGTAGTCAACGTAAAAGCTTTTATGAGTCAACGGAAAATGAAGCATTCTTTTCCGGAAAATGACTTACAGATTCATTTTTCATAAGTCATTTTCCAAAAGTTCGAGCACCTCTCCGCCACTTCCACAAGTACACATTCACTCAACAAATAAATATATTTAGAAATATAAATGGAGTTTGTGCACACTATTTATAAATTATAATTTTAATAAATACTCACTACGTCATAAAATTAGTGTCAACTATATTATTTAGGAAAATCCCAAATATTGTTCATTTTCTTTTTTAAAACGTTTTTTTTTTCATATCAATTGTCAATTTTTTTATTTGTATTTTTAAGATTGAAAAAAGATAGACCTTATTGATTTGACACGACTAATGATAAATTGAGGTTACCGATGGAAAATTACTTAAATCTCAACACTATCTTATATTCAATATGAACATTAATATTAAAATATATTTTTGTATTTATTCATATATTGTTTTCCGTACATTTGACAAACACCGAAAATGTTTTCCGACATATTTTCAAAAGATTTACCAAACACCTGAAAACGAAATCTTTTCATTTTCCAGAAATTATTTTCCGTGAAACAAACGGAGCTTAAGGCGCAATTAACTTTCCACCAATTGGCATAATTTATTTATACTAAGATGTAGTTTTATGAAATTCAGTAAGTAATCATCGAATCAATATCAATAAAAAAAAGTCAAATTGACTTGGAACAAGTTAAAAAACACGAGTATTTACAATAGTGTAGGACTAAATAGATCTTCTAAATTACTATTAGTGCAAGTCCAATGGTAAGGGTTAAAATCAAAATTTGATATTTATGTAAGAGTATTAGACCCTTCAATGGTTAAAATAAAAGATATCAAAATTATGTGTGGTACTAGGAAAGGTATCAAACTTGATACGTCCCTTAGTATTATATGTAATTTTAATACACTTCATTTTGATACTTATGATTAGAGATGATCATTTGATACCCATGAATCATAACCAATAGGTATCAAAATTTTGTTTTGATATCTATAAGCAAATACCACCATTGAACTTGCCAATATATAAAGGAAAGTGTAACCAACTTGAAATCACATACAATAACCATGCGATTGTCCATGGGAAGCCTCTTCTTCTTTCTAACCCTAGCTTTTTACATTTTCAGCACAACACATTAACGTATGATCTTGGAAATCATACATTAAGCTACGGTGAGATTTACAACTTCAAATTTTGTGAAAATATTACGTGGACCACCGTTTACTACTGCAGTTTTCAGTGGAAGCAGAAGAGACAGTTTTTTTTTTTTTTTATTTAAGCAGAAGAGACAGTTATTTGACGTATCTAACCCTGAATTGACAGCTATTTGGAAACCTGATATATGCACCTGGGTAGTGTGGGCTGGGAAGAGTTCTTATTGTTCAACCAGTGGAACCGTTCGTTCATAAACATGCATGTTTGGCCTTGATGCATTTCGATTTGTCAACTACTCAACTTTATATACAAGTCTTTTGTTGTGTAGGCCTTTTCTCTAATAAAGAGAGATTGGTTTTAGAATGAAACTTTGCCTTATTTTCTCTCTCTCTCTCTCTCTCTCTACTCTGTGTGAGTGTGACACACATTGGTTTCTTTGGGGCTCAAATGTTTGCATATTTAGACTCCGTCTGTTTCACAGAAAATTACTTTTAAAAACGGTTTCCTCATTTTTCAATAGTTGATTTATAAAAGATGTACTCAACATAAAAGATTTTCCGAGTCAATATAAAATAAAACCTTGTTTTCAGTTCCGTAAATCATTTTTCAAATATTCGAGCACACCTCCGCCCCCTTTCATAGTTACACATATTTACATATACGCTTAATATTACACTCAGCAAATAAATTTTATAGAAATTTAAATTGAGTTTGTGCTCACTATTTATAAATTATAATTTTAATAAATACTTACTACATCATAAAATTTGTGTCCACTATATTATTTAACGACTTCTCAAACATTATCCTTTTTTAAAAATGATTTTTTTTATATCAATTGTCTTTTATATATATTTGTACGATTGAAAAATGATGGACCAATGCAAATAAGTAAAAAATGCAAAATTTTATTGATTTGACACCATTAATGATAAATTGAGGGTTACTAAAGGAAAATTACTTAAATTTCGACACTATCTTATATTCAATATGTTCATTAATATTAGAATATGCTTTTTTATTTATTTATAAATTGTTTTTCGTAACATTTTTTGTTCGTTTCCCAAACACCCCAAAATGTTTTCCGGCATATTTTCAAAAGATTTACCAAACACCTGAAAATTAAATCTTTCCATTTTATGTAAATCATTTTTTCGAAAATATTTTAGTTGTTTGGTAAATCTTTTGAAAATATGCTAGAAAAAATTACTACGTAAAATTATTTTTGTAGTACATCGGAAGCAATTGCAAACAGTAACAAAGAAATATCAAGATCAATTGAAAGAAAAGAGAGATATTGGGGTCAACAGAAATTCAAAATTTTATTATGATCAATCTTATTCCCGTTTTCAGGATACAATTATATATAGGATACAATACCAAACCATAAACATAAACAAATAAAGAAACAAGAAAACCAGTTTGTCACACCGACGCAGTCACGTCATTCCACAAGACGTGACCACCTTGTGTCGACTTTGTATTTCCTCAAGCACATGGGTATGTTCTGTTGGTTATAATTGAATATCAGGATAGATTCCAAGACACGAAAATTAATTCGTTATCTTTTAAGAGATGTTTTCAGCCTCCTGTTATAAAACTGAGAATCACAAGGGCCTTTACAGAAAAATCACTTTCATTATACAATGGATTGTGTTTGATACGAAATGTGATATTTAGAATCAAACCTGAAAGCACTCTTTATTTATGGAAGTCTGATGATGCTTGAATTACAATTTTGTTAAGTATTTGTGTTTGATAATTCAAACACCTTATATATTGGAGTTGGGATCCTTTGGAAAGGCTACCTTCCTTTTCAAAGAGGCATGAGCCTTCGACTTGATCGGGTAGATCGATCCCTGTCGCCCAGTGTTACGTAAATAGTTATGTTTTAACACAATAACAAATAAAATTATTTTTTATATTCAATTTAAATAAATTTGAAATTATATAACAATTCCCCCCATTTTAAAAATTTATTCAAGTTACATGGTGATGGTTGTATCACTCATCAGGTCTAATCTAATTATTAAGAGACATTACATTGATGAAAATGAAATTAGCTTTTGGCTTTGAACTTCCACTTGGTGTAAACAACTCAAGGTCTAATGAAGGTGCTATGGCGTCCTCACGGGCTTAACTCAGTTGGTTAAGAGCTAGTAGATTTGTATACAAGACCAAGGATCGAGTCCTAGCAACCGCAGTGTGGGGGTTTCATCCTCTTGTAGAGGTGGCTCCTTGTAGATACTAGGCACTGGTCCTCCTAGCTACTTAATCGTTGAATCACCATGATTTTTCCTCTCACATTCTCATGGGACTGGGATGTGGGGGATCTCGGGGAGAGAATTTCCCCTTTTTGAATGCAAGGTGCTATGGTGAACGAGTCTTGAACCAAGGACCTCAAACGACTAAGTCGGAGTCATCACACATACAGAATTCCAAGTAATGTGTGTTTAGTTTTCAAACACTTTAATGACCTTGTGTGTATCCCGATGTCGTAAGTGCTTTAGAGACGGTCTAAATATCTAATGGAAAGCGCCCTGACTTTCACACTTATCTACGTAAGTTCTTAAAGTAATTATGCCATATTACTTTCTTATACTAGTAGAACTTGTTAAGGGATTATATCCCAACCTCCAATCATGCATGACCCACACACTAAAGTATGTTTTCTAGTGTCTTGTCATAGTTATATTTAATTTGTTTGTAAACTTTGTTTATATTTTCAAAACATAAGTAGGGTTCCTGTTATAATACAACTGATACATTAGACCTCAAATCCATCCCCTTAGAGGTTTTTGCGATCATATCTCTGGCTAGTCCTTTCGTCAAAGAATTTGCCAGATTATTCCTTGACTCTACATAGTCGAACCCGGCAATTTGATCAGCAGATCAATCCCCGTTTCGTTGTAAAGCATAATGTGTTTCGTAAACAATTATGTTTTAAAACAATAACAAATAAAATTATTTATTATATTTAAATTTAATTAAATTTGAAATTATATAAGATGTACAAAGCATTTTGAAGAAGTTTTGCTTTCACCTCCTACCAGGGGGACAATATAAATAAGTTTACAGTCTTTATTATATCGGTGCTAGACGTACCTTATGGGATCCATAATGCACATGTTCTCTATCTTATTCCCAGTCAATTTGACATTTTCATTTCAATCTTATTCTATAATTACTTATTGAGTTTTTAAACAGTCTTCTATATATATGTCCTAGAAGGTCAACTTAGTGGTATCTTAGGGGTTCCATAATACACGTGTTTTCAAATTTATTCATATTCAATTTGACCTTTTTATTTAAATGTTATTGTATAATTGCTTATTGATTTTCCAAACACAACAGGCTTTGTACTCCCTCTGTTCCACTCAAAAATTCTGCATTTGAAAAATCTAATTATTAAGGAGACATATTAATGATATTGAAGTTGGTCATAATTACAAAAGTACTTAAGCACAAACATTATATTTATAATACAAGGGTAATGATGAAATGTTATATAAATTGTAAGCATAATTTTTAAAAGTGAACTATTAAAATGAAACATTTTAAAATAACATGCTTAATTTTTTTTTCCATTTAATCATTTTATTTCACAACATATAGCACGTTCATCACACCATCAAATTTTTTGGGATTAAATAGCAATTTGGTCACTCTACTTTTTCACTTTTTACAATATGATCATTCTACAATTTTTTTCCTTTCTATTTCATCATTATACATCACCACATATAACACGTTAATCACTCCATCCAAAAAATTGGATAGAAAGCTTTAAAATTTTAGAGAAACCCGAAAATACCCTTCAAGTACATCACGTGTTACTCACATGTCTCACCTTCAGCCTTACCTTTAACACGCATAACTCCATAGCAGATCGAAGAGAAGAAAGGTATTAGGGCAGGGGAGCTCGAAGCAACTCCATACATTCTCACCTTCAAGTTCTTGGCTTAATTTGTTCATCTCTCCAGCAAAGCGACAGAGCCATGAGGCAGGGGAGCACAAATTCAAGTTCAAGTAAATGTAAAGGAGCTCGATTTCCAGCTCAAGTATGTTCAAATGATTTGATTCAAGATATGTATTGTGACTGCAGTAATAGGGCTCGTATGTGGACATCATGGACCTAAGAACATCCTGGTATGAGGTTTTTTGGATTCTCAAACTTAACTGGAAGGTACGTGATTTGCTTACAAAAATGAATGTTTGTTTTGATTTGGTTCGAAAAATAGGAAATTGATATGATTAATTGGTTAATTTCAGTTATAGTGCAATTAGGGTTTTAGTTGAAATTTAATCAATCTTATTTTAATGACACTCTGTTTCTTAGGTGCATATGAAAACTTCAATATACTGCCTTTTGCTTTGTTGATATACTCTGTTTCAATTTAGGGTTGGGTTTATTGTTTGGTTCCTATGAAAAAAAGTGTAATTTGTTTGTTTACATACGCTGTATCTTAGGTGCTTGGTTTATTGTTTGGTTCTTAATAGGATGATGAAAGAAAATGTAATTGTTTTGCATGGTATGACCCTCCAATGACTCAAAGAGCAAGAGAGCTACTCAATGAATTCAAGAACAAAGAGGCTGAGATGAAGACAATGTCAAGCAAGCTTGCAAGGAAAAAATGGCAATTTCAAATTTAAAAGAAGAGGTTTGGAGATTGAAGGAAGAGAATGCTATCTTCAAGTCAAAGTTGGTTGCGAATAGTTGGAAGGAGAAGATGATTTGTCTATTTGTTGTCATTATCAATGGGATCTTAGTGTATAAAAATGTTAAAATGACTCCCCAATTGATGTTGCCTTAGGCTGAATTCCATAATCTACTGGTTATGTGATAGTGTATGTTGAGATAATGTTTCACTTCTTGGTATGTAGTATCAATAATTATGTTAATGGAAGTTATGCAAGGTTATTTACATTTTTTGTGTTTTCATTGAAAAAGCAAAGGACAGTACTTGGCTTGATTTGTCTATTTGTTGTGCTAGTGCATATTGGGACAATGCTATGAGTTGTCTATTTGTTGTCATTCTTAGTGGGCTCTTAGAGTATAAAAATGTCAAACATGATTATACAATTTTCCAATAAACAAAGTGACATTACATGCCATCATACACCAACCATTAGCAAAAACTGCACAAATGTATCAAATTTATTTATACTTGTTTTACATGTTATCATATACTAAAAACTTCAACTTGTTTTACATGCCATCAAATACCAAAAACTTAAACTTGTTTTACATGCCATCATACTGCAGACATGTACCCAAAAAAACCATGTTTTACATGTACACCAACCATCAGCAAAAAATGCACAAATTTACAAAAAGTAACCCCCTGTTTTACATGCCATCATACACCATCTCATAAGCAAAAACTGTACAAATATATCAAAACTAACCCCCTATGTTAGTTCCCATCATTATTAAGTAGCAAAAATTAGACATTACTAGATAAGAAACAAGTATATTCAATCTCTATTGTGATTCCATTTAACTCCTTGCTTTTCTTTTACCATCTGTAGTTGGCACTTGTTGACTTACAACTTCATTTTTCTGTTGTTGACTCACTTCTGCAATTGTAACGTGTAGACTCACAACTTCAGTTTCACTCCTGACTCTAACAAGTTTGCCTGCTCTTTTCATTGGTGAACCCTTTGATAAACTTCTAAAGCTTTTATGACTGGATTGAGTTGGAGCATGGGCATTGAATTCCACATCCATCTGAGTTGCAATGGCATATAATAAGACAATAGCAACAAACTGGAAAAATACAAATTATACATTTAATATACATGAGTTGCAGCACGTGTACTTGTATTAGTTGCATTAGGTGTAGCTTGTTCCTCTCCCTGTAACCACAATTTAAAAAAAAGAAGTTAAGATAATACCTTACTCCTTTCTGGCCTTCTGATTTGTTCCCCATTCTCCACTTTTACTCTCTTGATTACAGTTGCAGTTGGCACTTGTTGACTTACAGCTTCATTTTTTTTTGTTGACTCACTTCTGCAGTTGTAACTTGTTGACTCACAAATTCAATTTCACTCCTGACTCTAACATGTTTTCCGACTCTTTTCATTGGTGAACCCTTTGGTAAACTTCTAATGCTTTTCTGATTGGATTGAGTTGGAGCAGGGACATTGAATTTCCACATCCATTTGAGTTTCAATGGTATATAATAAGACAATAGCAACATACTGGAAAATACAAATTATGCATTTAATATACCTGAGTTGCAGCATGTGCACTTGTATTAGTTGCAGTAGGTGTAGATTGTTCCCCTCCTTGTAACCGCAATTTCAAAAAAAATGTTAAGATAATAGCAACAAACTAGGGAAGGGAAGTTATAAGATGCATGAAATGTACGATAGTGGATTGAGCTGTAGTATGCACGTATGTGTTCTTGTATTGGTTGTAGTAGGTGTAGCTTGTTCCTCTCCCTGTAACTACAATTTCAAAAAAATGTTAAGATAATAACAACAAACTAGGGAAGGGAAGTTATAAGATGCATGAAATGTACCATAGTGGATTGAGCTGTAGTATGTGTACTTGTATTAGTTGCAGTAGGTGTAGCTTGTTCCCCTACCTTTAACCACAATTTCAAATACATTATATTAAGTTTGAAACTAAAGAATACCTAACAAACAAACTTATATAAAACATAATTTACCTCAGAAATCCAAGAAGCAGTTGCCAACTTCTTTTGGGGGGGGCATGTTCTCTTATTTTGCCCAATCCCAAAACAGAATTTACATCTCATTACCCTCCCTTTCCTTGACAAGCCTTGTTTCTGTGGATGACCTGCATTTGGCTGACTTGGTTTACACTTTTTTTCTTCACGTGCAATTTTAATTCTATATCTTCTAGGTCTACCAGGCATTTTTCTATTTGGAGCAATTAACAAAGGCTTTTTGTTGGACTTTGGCCACTGATTTTCACCAATAATTAGCTTTAGAGAGTATGCATAAGCTTTCAAAAAACTAGTCTTAAGGTAGCAATCATCTAAATATTTTTCTGGTCTATTACCTTTTTGTAGGATGGCAGATGTAGCATGGGTACAAGGAATACCACTTAGTTGCCATTTTTTACAACTGCAAGTCCACTTGTTCATGTTAACCACATAACCTTCTTTTTCTATACCCCACCTCAAAATCCCCATCCCCATTGTAAATTGAAGTCCAAAACTTCACTTCCTCTTTGTTTTCTTCCAAGATTTTCTTGATGGTAGGACAATAATCATCATAATGCTTCATCATTTAATCTCTCATTTTCTCCAATCTAGCAATCATGTACAACCTTATCTCTTCTAACATGTAAATGATTGGATTAACTCTAAACTCCACAATTATACCATTGAAAGCCTCTGCCATGTTATTATCTACATTGTCAACCTTCATTTCAGTCTTGAAGAAAGCGCTGCAGAATTTTCCTAGGTCTCTCGTCATGAACCCATAATATGCTGCCACATCAAGATCTTTCATTTTCTCCAATTCTTTTTGCATTTGATTCTCATTACTTGCATACACCACAGCCCAAAAAGCCTTTCTCAATTCACCACCCTTGATATCCTTCTTCCAGTTGCTATAAATGTGCCTTGCACAATTTCTGTGCTCAATAAAGGTAGAAGCTCATGTACTGCCTCCATAAGGCCCTTCTGTTGATCAGTTATCACAGCCCATCCATCATCACTCCCTAACTCCAAATCATCTTTTTAACATCTGAATGAACCACTTCCAAGAGTTTTTGTTCTCAATCTGTACTACAGCCCATGCCACAGGAAACATCTAATTGTTGGCATCCCTTCCTATTGCAACAAGTAATTCCCCTTTAAAAATCCCTTTCAGGAAACATCCATCAAGCCCCAGAACAGGCCTACACCCATTTAAGAACCCCTTCTTCAATGCACCAAAGCATATGTAAATCTTAGAAAAATATTCTTTATCGGTGGTTCGATGAACCCATTTTTCTATTTCCACAGTTCTACTCTCATTTGTTCTTTTTAACTTTTTTTTGTAATCCCAAAGTGATCCCATTTCTTCACCAATAACTCTAGCCTTAGCTCTTAAGCACATACACAAACTAACAGTCAACTGATGATTGCCCAACACATCTTTCTTAAAATATTTTAACTCCATTTTGAGTTACTCAAAATTTGCTGTTGATACATTTTTGCTAGCCAACCAACTGAACAACATCTACTCTTGAAATTCTTTCCATATTGATGAACTGTACTCATAGTTTTAATATGAAATGTTGTTTCATCACGAATAGTGCTTGCCCATATTTCCCAAGTACAAACATTTGAATTCACACACTTCACATGGACCCTTTTCCTATCATTTACCACAAAATTTATGTCATACCCATTCACACAACCATAATCCCTAATTGCATCCCTAAACTCTTGCACATTAGTGAAAGTTCCATGCAAGCTGAACTCTATATTTTTCATGTTACATTTAGGGTTATACCTAGGGAATTTTTTTCTCTTAACTCTTAGCCCATTATCATCATCTTCACTGCCACTATCAGAATCAAGAGGAAAGTATGCATCCCTCTCATCAAACACCATCTCATAAGCATCGTGATCAACATTAACAAATTCAGCATTGCTCTCACCTCCTATTTTAGCCTCCTAAAAATTATATGAAAAACCTCTCCTTTTAATTCCAATAGCCTTGGACTTTATATTACCTTTGCTCTTAAATGCAATCAAGTTTCTCCTTGCAGTAAGTAGCTCATCATCATTGAGGTCATGTAGGTCCTCATATTCCAAACTCCATTATGATGAATCGTCATCCCCACTACATGAAGAACCTATATAGTCAACATCACTAATGATGTCAAGTTTTTGTTCCCCAACCTCATGTAAGACAAAGATCTCTATTTGTGCTAACTCTTCACCTACCTTCATTAATTTATCCCAATCTCTATGGGTATACAATGCCCTATGACCAGTGTCATCTGAATTCATAACTGGTACAAAATAACACATGGAACTCACATGAGGGTACCCTATCTCATTTAATACTATGCTTTTTAACCCAGAAAAAGACAAATCTTCTATATCTAATTCCTCTCAATAATACAGCTTCCCATCATATTGAATTGGCTTTTCATGGAGGAATTCATCCCCATAATGACATTTCACAACAACATTCATATTTTCAATAAGTTTAACAAGTACAAGGGAAAGGGGACCATCATAATGAGACAAAACAGTAGCCTATATATTGCTTTTCCATATTAAACAAAAAAGTGATGGGGAAAGGGGGGACAACCTAAATTTTAAAAATAGAAAACTTGGGAATGGGGCAAGGGTCAACTAGAATTTTAATACACAAGTGGGGGACAAAAACCCAAATATTTCCAATGACAAACAAAAGCCCTAATTTTACATAACAGAAACCTAACAAATTTCACAAAAGAGGAAGAAAAACCCTAATTTCTGCACATTCCATCTAAATCGAAGAATACTAACCAAGTTTCATTTTCTTACACAAAACAAACCATACTCAGTAACATAAATTAGAGGTTTTTGCAAGAAACCCGAACTTGTTGACATGCTATTAAAATTTGTATAAAAGTCAAGGGTTTGTTTACGCCTACTTTCGATCCTTTGAGCTTCAAACCTTGTAATGTCTTGTAATCGATTGACAAACCTTCGTTCTCTCCCAATAATACCTTCAATCAATCCCTTTGTTCCTTTGTTCCTTTGTTCCTTCGTTCTCTTGCTTGTTTTTCGTATATACTTGTGAACCGAGGAAGAAAAACCCATGACTAACTTGACTTACTTAGTTTCAATATGTGCACATAAACAACACAAAGGGCATTAATGTCTTTTTGACCATTTTTGTCCAAGGTAACAAACGGAAAGGAGGCAGAGTGACCAAATTGTTACATGTGGTGAAGTACAATGATGAAATAGAAATAAAATAAAAATTATAGAGTGATCATATTGTAAAAAGTGAAAAAGTAGGTGACCAAATTGCTATTTAAGGCTATTATTTGGATAGAAAACTTTAAACATTTGTAGAAACCCGAAAATACCCTTGCCTACATTATCAACAGATCTTCAACCATGATAACACACATCGCTCCAAAGTTAACAACATCAACAAAAGATACCCAGAGGGGCCAAATGGGTCAAGGTTGGAATAGAAGTGATTTTTCTGCTAAGATTATTAAACCCTAAACACAACCAAGTAATGAAACTAGCAATAACCGTTGAAGGGATTTTCCTAAACCTTAAAAACATATTTATGGAAGAACCCTAAATTAGAACATAAAAAGGGCAAACTTCATGATTTTGCTGAAGTGTCTTGAAAAAAGTGAAACTAAAAGCAAAACTCCCCCAAAAAGAATAGAACTTACCAAAGTTGAAAAATGTTGAGAATCTCAAGAACCAAGTGAAGCCAAGTCAAAATTGAAGAATTTGATTAATTGATTGAACTCCTTAGAGCCCCCAAATTCTCAATAAAAGTGAAAATACAGTAATCCCAAGATCTAAAGTGAAGCTGAAACGAAACCAAGATTTTGAAATCCAAAGTTTTATAATCAATCGAGACTTTAGGGGGATTCTTAGGAACTCTTGCATGAGGCAGCAGTGGGAAATATTGGACAATGGGCGCAAGCCCGATCCATTAATGTAGTGTGAGCGAAGAAGGACAATGCCACTCGTAAAGATCTTTCAGCAAGTGCGCGATCATGACAAGGCTCAAGGAAGATGCCCCAGCTAACTCCATGGTAGCAGCCATGGTAAGACCGGGGGAAGTCATCTTTGGAATAATTGGGCGTAAAGAGCACGTAGATTGTGAATCAGGTTGAAAGTACAAAGAGTGGTGTAATTCTTTCGAAACCAATTGACTTGGGTGAGAGAGAGGAGATTGGAATTTTTTGTGAAGGGGTAAAATCCTGAGATCTACAAACGAAGGCCAAAAGTGAAGGAAGCTCTCTGGTTCTATACCGACGCTAAGGATATTGTTAGTTTAGGGTTTAATAATCTTAGTCAAAAACAATTTGATTTTATTCAGATGGTATTTTAGTCTTTTTAAGCACTTCCATCCAACTTAACAGACGAAAATGGCTTGAGTGACCTTATTGTATGTCCAAACCAAGTATAATGACTAAATTGAAAAAAGGGATAAGTGTACCATTAGTCCCTAAACTTTGGCCAAGCACACCATTAGTCCCCAAACTTTCAAAAGTTTCACCACTTACCAAAGTAGGCCTTTTTGGCTCATCGGTGGTCCCTAGCCCCTCATGCCATTTATTAGTCACCGTTAATGAACAATTGTGCAGCTCACGTGAGGGTATTAGTGTCTTTTCCACGGGAAGTTGCCTGGCGCGAAGTCTTCCCGCCATCTATCTCCCGTCTTCTCTCTCAGTTATATATAATGTCCATCAAAACTCCAAACCCAGGAAAGAACGAAAATGGGAGACCTGGGAGACCTATATTGCGCATGTGGAGCAAGGGTAGTTATCAAAACTGCTTGGACTGATGCAAACCCTGGAAGACGTTTTTGTTCGTGTTCACGTGAGGTAATATGTTTTTTATTTGCAATTATTTTCACCAATTTAGGTATGGAAGAAGTTTACCAATTATGTTGTGTATGAAAGTAATTTACCTATTATATTTGCTCTAAATTTAGGTCTTTTGTGTAGGAGATCAGAGTTTCTTGATTCTATTGTTTGCTGTGGATAATGTTTCTTGACTCTATTATTTGCTACAGAGAAGGGATTGTAAATATTTTAGGTGGCTTGACCCACCTATGTGTTAAAGAGGAAGGGTAATCATCCCAGGTCTCCTTAAAAGAGTGAATCACTATGAAGCTACTGTTGCAAGACAAAATTCAAAACAGAGGTGGATGTGGGTGGTGTTGATTGTGTCTTGGTTCATCATTTCAATCTTGATGACCAGTAGTTAGGAAGTGGGGAGTGTGTATTTATGGCAATGTTGTAATGTTAGTAGAACAGGGAACATGGGGTGTGTTGTATGGGTTTCTTTTTTTTTTTGGCACTGTTGTTATATCAATAGAACAGGGGGTTGTGTTGTATTATTTGCCAATATGGTTTGTTTGCTAATGCTAATAAATACAAATGGTATGCTTGTAGATTATGTTTTTTGTCTTGGTTCATCATTGTAATCTTGATGACTAGTAGTTAGGAAGCTGTGGGGAGTGTCTTTTTTTTGGCAATGTTTGTATATCAATAGAACAGAGAACAGGGGGTGTGTTGTATGGGGTTTTTTTTAGCAATGTTATATCAATAGAACATGGGGGTTGTGTTGTATTATTTGCCAATATGGTTTGTTTGCCAATATGATTGTAGATTGTGTTTTGTGTCTTGGTCCATTTGTTGCCTTGGTTCATCAATGCAATGTTGTAAATTATGTCAATTATGTTTTGTGTCTTGGTTCATCAATGTTGATAGTTAGGTTGCCATTAATGGTGTGTAAACATCATCCTTTACCTAATATGTATAAGAGTATACTCTGTTCAAGGCAACAAAACCAAACTGAACTGAATTGAAAACCAAGCATGGAGCTGAATTTACAAAGCCACAAAAATACATAAGTACCTATAAGTACCTCCAAAATATACAAGTACTAACACCTAATACCAGTACCAATTCTGTTTTCTAGGCTTAAAAGCCTCAAAAATATACAAGTACTAACACCAGTGTTTTTTAGGCTCAAAAGCCACAAAAATATGGTTGTACCTATAATGTTTTATAGGCTCAAAAGCCTCAAAAATATACAAGTACTAACATCACCATTGTTAATGAAACATTACAACTTAAATGTCTAAATATGTTGATGTTCCAACTGCCTTGCCTTTCTTCTTTTGTCTTGCTTCCCTTTCCTTGGCAGCCCATTCCAACAAACCTTCAGTTGTTACAATAGTTGATCCATTTAACATGAAACTTGGAGGTTGGGTTTGTGATCCAGTAGATGGTTGTACCAGTGATTGCAGACTTGTAATCCCAACATTTGGGCTTGGTTGAGAATTGTTTCCTCTGCACATACCCCTTCCTTTTGCCTTGGCTTGAGTTGGAAGTCCCTAAAAATTCATACATCAAAACATGTCAAACCTGTTTCCTAGGTTGAAAATGTTTGAAAAATATAAAAGTATAACAAAACTTACTTCTATTGTAGGATTAGAATTGTCCCTGCCAGTGCTTCCCCTGCCCCTGCTAGTGCTTCCCCTGCCCCTGCCAGTGCTTTCCTTGCCAATTCCTCTGCCACTTCCTTTGCCTTTTCTTGCTATTGCCTACAAATACACTTAATCTAAGCAATTCATAGTAAACATTGTTTGTAAATCATGAAATTGTTAGCTGAAAATAAAAAAATAACCTGATCAGAACTCCTTTCAACTGGATTGCCAATGTCACATGCTACTTGAGCATTAATTTCCACCTGAAAAAAAAGCACCAATGTTAATCAAACCCACACTGTAAAAATTAAATGAAATTGTAAAAATATACAACTTACTTGTTCAATTGAGGCCTGACCAGGATTCTTTTTATGTTTCTTCCTAGTTTGTTGATTCATGCAACCATGAAAGCCTTGACCTCTGCAACTCCTCAAGTTGTGACCATAATTTCCACATCTTTGGCAACTCATCTGTCTACCCCTTCTTCCTGTGTTAACTATTGGTATTTCATTTGGGTCTCTTACTCTCAATTTTCTAGGTCTGCTAGGATGTGCACATCTTGCAGGGGCAACAATTGGGATATATTCTTGGTGTTCCCACATATCTTTCCCATTTATAGGATTGATGGTGTGTGAATAGATTTTATCTTGCATTTTCAAAGTGTAGTAGTCATGAACCCAATCTTCAGGCACACCATTACCTCCATTTGAACCTTCTAAGTAGATTGCAGAAACAACATGCTTGCAAGGAATGCTTGTTATGTCTCATTTCCCACAACTACAAGTTCTAGCAGTAAATGAAACCATGCATTGTTCTCCCCAAGGCCCTCTAACCTGGTACCACTGACCTCCATTCCATGAACTGTCAAATAACCTTGCTTCTGTCTTTATCTTCTCAAAATTTTCTTGTACCCTACTACATAGTGGACCAACCTGTTTTTTGATTTCAGCCTTCTTCTTGACAATCCTCTTCATTAACAAGTTTCTAATTGTTTCTAGCATGCTAATAATAGCCCTAGACCTAGCTGAAATAATAAATCCATTGAAGCTTTCACACAGATTGTTCATTGAAATTTCACACTTGACTGCAGTGGTCCAACAAGCTTTACACCAATGTCTAGGATCCTTTCCAAAGGCCCACTGATATGCCTTGACATCTGTCTTTTCAAATTCTTTCCTAACACTCTCCAAATGCCTTTGATTACTTGCTCTAGCACATCTGAATAACAGGTCCTTCAATGCCTTTCCCTTATGAGATTTTCTAAAGTTACTGAATATGTGTTGAAGACACCACCTATGTTCTACCTCAGGTAATATCTCTTCAATAGCTGGAACTAGACCCTATAAAATGCAATTAAGATCAAAAAATATATATTAACAAATAAATTCATTAACAAATAAATATTAACAATGTATATTTACCTTCTGTTCATCAGAAATGAAAACCCAATGCTGCTGGTTGGTGATTTGAAATTCATCAACTATCAGTTCAAGAAACCATTTCCAAGAATCTTTATTCTCTGTCTCAACCACAGCATAAGCCACTGGATACATCCCATTGTCAGCATCAATGCCAACTGCTGAAAGTAATTGTCCTGGAAATGGACCTTTGAGAAAGGCTCCATCAAATCCTAACACTTTCCTACACCCACTCATGAAACCTTCCTTTAAAGCCCCAAGACAACAATATAATCTCTTGAACTGCCTGGCAGTGTCTTCTTCATTATAATCCTCAAATTCAATTTTTATTGTTGACCCAGGATTTGTTCTTAAAACCTCACCTACATAGTCCCTAAGAAGCCCATATTGTTCTGCATGATTTCCATATATCAAATCCTCTGCAATCTTCTTAGCTCTGTATGCTTGACTCTTAGATATATCAAGTGATTTGTCTGTCCTCACATGTAATCTAAAAGACTCTGTAGGCCACTGAGGAGTTGATCTAATAACCTTCATATATTCATTTGCAAGCCAAGAAGCTGTTGCATATCTAATTTGACGAGTCAGATTGCACATGTGTTCATCCTTATAGGTTCTGATTTCCCAATCATCGTTGATTTCACTATAACTCACCTGTATTGCCCATGGGCATGCACTATTCCCTCTACATATTGCCCTGATTCTACGCTTGTCATTCTTTTTTAATATCACATCCCTCCTATTTGCAATTGCATATGAGTAAATGGCAGTCCTAACATCCTTAGCTGATGTATATGTCATCCCTACTTCAAACTTTGGGTCCTTCAAATCAGTGTCCATATTAAACTGTGGACGTTTGGATTTTGCATTTTCCCATCTAGTGAACTCTCCTTCCTCATCTGTTGTGCCTAAACTCCTCAACTCATCTGTATCTGCATATTCTGAACTGACATCATCACTCTCATCATCATAACCTACTTTACCTTTACCCTTGTCCACTCTCTGTTGAAATCCACTTCCAATTAAATCATTCACTTCATCATTATCTGAGATGTCATTCTCACTCTCTAAATCATCTTCAACCTCAGCCTCAAGGCTACAGTTAGATTCAGACAGTGACTCAATCCCACCTACTGGATCATTTGCAACCTCATGCTCAAGTTCATCAGTGATGTCAACATCATCACTAACAATATATGAAGACAATGTCATCTTTTTCATTGTATTCCCCACCCTCCGCTTAGTAACATCCATAATTGGTTCCTCACTAACCTCTTCCAAAGCCACATAACCAGGAAAATCAATCTCAACAAATAACTGAATTTCTTTTTCAACCTTCACCCAACCATCTATAGTTTTTAAAGACTCATCATCTGTAAATAGTTTTAACCCTCTCTCCAAGCTAAACCCTGGCTCTAAAAAGTAATAAAACCTAGTCTTACCCACAATTCCTAATTTCTCTAAAATCTTATGAATCACACTCATCCTTAAGTCTTCATTCATTAGATAATCAACATAATCAATTTTCCCTCCAGTGTATACCACATGATTACATGAAAAGTGACCCCCATGATGGACTTTCAAGGTAAAAAACAGATCATGTTTGATTGCATAAAGACAAAAGACATACATATATAACTACGTACATATATACATATGTACATAAAAACATACATACATACATACATACATACATACATACATACATACATACATAAAGACATAAAGCCATAAATAAAGACATAAATAAAGACATAAATAAAGACATAAAGCAACATGGTCCACAAAGCACAAAACTTAACAAATGTAAACAAACAGAAAAGGATCACAACTCTTATAAACAACTACCCAACTATTGACAGAGGGACTATAGGCCAGGGGACAACATCAAACATTTCTTTACTAAAAAATGTTGCACATTCCAAAATACAAATGCAAACTAGGCTTTTGCAACAAAAACGGAGGGAGTGGGGGACAAATTCCCATAATACACAAAATAATATTTCATATCACATATCGAAATCACCGTTGGTAGAAGGATTGTAGTTTTCAAACTATTTCAAAAAGGGGATAAAGAGATACTTACATTATGAACCATCGTGATCCATAGGCCAGTGTGATTGCCGAATATCCCATACAGTAGCCATTTTACAGCGAAACTTGATTCCAATCCTTCAGTTGTTCCTCAATTCACCTTCTGAACCCTAACTTGCTCAATTTCTCACACAATCGCACCGTGAAACCTAAGCCTTAATATGATTGAAATAACAATAAACTGAAAATTTTCTCAATGTCGATTGTCCGTTAATGGGATAAGTGTACCTTTAGTCCTTGATGTTTGAAGCCTGTGGAAAAGACAGAAATGTCTTCACGTGAACTGCACATTTGTTCATTAACAGAGACAATAAACGGCGTGAGGGGCTAGGGACCACCGATGAGCCAAAAAGGTCTACTTTGGTCAGTGGTGAAACTTTTGAAAGTTTGGGGACTAATGGTGTGCTTGGCCAAAGTTCAGGGACTAATGGTACACTTATCCCTTGAAAAAATAAATAAATTATAGAGTCACCTCATTCCAAAACAATGGAAAAGTAGGGTGACCAAATTACGATATAAGCCAAAATAATATGATGAACTCTATGTTTGGAGCGGATCATCTAATATTAAACAAAAGAGAGGTTTGCGATTAATGAAAAGTTCCCAAAAAAAATGCACTTTCAAATTTGGTAACACTTCTATTTAGTTCAAAAGTCACTTTTATCTCGGTATTTGTAGTCGTTAAGTGGATTAATTGATTAAAAACCTTTCATATTTTTATTAATTATTAATCTTTAGTCATTTAAATTTTCTTTATAGTAATAAATTTCTAGCCTCTTTACATTAAATATTGAAAAACATAACAGAAAATCTGGAACTTTTTCAAAACTACTAAAATTGCAAGGAAATAAAACTAGATATTTAATTACTTTTATAAATAGATAATTAAAATAAAAAACAATAACAATAATTATCCAACAAATTAATAAATTCAGTTGTATTTGGATGCATTGGAATATGGATAGCCCATTGGCTATTCAAATCTTTTAGAAGTTTAAAATGTTGAAACCACTATAAATTTGTTGTGAAGGAAGTGATGTTTTCTTACAAGATCAAGAGAGCATAGTATACCAACTAGTGTTCTAAAATCGGTCTAGGCGCAAGTCCACACCATGGCGTCTAGATATCAAGCCAGCTGAATTTATTTATTTATTTAAAAATATATTTTAAAATAATAAAATAATATAAAATTAATGAAATATGTATTGTAATAATTTTTAAAAGGATTTATGGAGTATTATGTTGTTTTGAACTTTGGCATGGTATTTAATTGTTGATTTTACTTTTAATATTTAGTTTTGTGATGTAATCATTATTTTTAGATTAATTAATGATATTTACTATTAATATATTTGAATGTTTATTGTTTCTTAATTAGGTTATATTAAGAAAAAAATCAAAACTAAGGTAATAATATCTTAATTCTACGCCCCGACTACGCCTTGCGTAGGTGCTAAGCGCTCATCTTTCGCATGACGCCTTCTAACGATTTTTAGAACCCCGATACCAACAAATATCATCCATTCAGCTGTGAAATGGAACCCCTTTTTAGTATAATTTTATGATTAGTTATTGAATTTTTTAAACCATGTTCTTGATATAGGTGCTAGAAGGTCAATTTAGTTGCATCTTATTAGTTCCATAATACACGTATTTTCTAACTTCTAGTCATTTTGACCTCTTTATTTAAATCTTATTATTTAATTAATTAATTACTCTTTGACTTTGGAAAAATATCTACTTCATATGGGTGCTAGATAGTCAACTTAGTCATATCTTATGGGTTCCATAATACACATATTTTCAAACATACTACTAGTCAATCTGATATTTTTTTTTTATCTAAATCTTCTTGTACAAATATTTATTGAATTTCTAAACAGTCTTCTTTATATAAGTGTTAGAAGATCAACTTAGTCGTATCTTATATGTTCCATAATACATGTGTTTTCTAACTTAATACTAGACAATTTGACATTTTCATTTTAACATTACTATATAATTAATTATTGAATTTCTAAATCGTCTTCTTTATATTGATGTTAGAAGGTCAACTTAATCTCTTATCATATAGGTCCCCTAATACACATGCTTTCTAATTACTCCTAGTCAATTTAACTTTTTTTTTAAATCTTATTTTATAATTACTTATTGAATATCTAGTCGGTCTTATTTATATATGTGTTAGAAGGTCAACATAGTCGTATTTTATGGATTCCATAATACATGTGTTTTCTAATTTACTACTAGTCATAGCGCTAGAAGGTTAACTTAGTCGCATCTTATTTGGTTCCATAATACACATGTTTTTTTAACTTCTAGTCATTTTGACATTTTCATTTAAATCTTATTCTTTAATTAACTAATTAATTATTGATTGAATTTCTAAAAGATTCTCTTTATATGTGTTAGATAGTCAACTTAGTCATATCTTATGGATTCTATAATACATGTATTTTCAAACTTACTTCTAGTCATTTTGACCTTTTTCATTTCAATCTTCTTGTACAATTAGTTATTGAATTTCAAAACGGTTTTCCTTATATAAGTGTTAGATGGTCAACTTAGTCGTATGTTATGTCTTCCATAATACAGGTATTTTCTAACTTATTTCTAGTCAATTTGACTTTCTCATTTAAATCTTATTATGTAATTAATTATTGACTTTCTAAATGGTCTTCTTTATATAGGTGTTAAAATGTCAACTTAAACACTACATGAAAACATAGCAAAGTGTACCGCTCATTCCTAGCCTGGAAACACATTTTAGCTGCGTAATTTTTTTTTTTTGGAAAATAATGGAGGGAAGAAGTGCACCTAAATTGCAATAGTTATTGCAACACTTGTAGATTTTTATTTTTTAAGATTGCAAAACCCGGTTGAAACTATGTCTTTTTGACTTGACTATAGGATAGAAAAACCTAACCTAGACTAAATTAATTAAACCCCAAATTAGATTTCATACCCTTGACCCTTCATTCGCTCTTGTGCTCTTATATATTCCATAATACACGTGTTTTCTAAGTTACTCTCAGTCAATTTAACTTTCTTTAAAATATTATTCTATAATTTCGTATTGAATTTCTAGACGATCTTCTTTATATAAGTGTTAGAAGGTCAACATAGTTGTATCTTATGGGTTCCATAATGCATGTGTTTTCCAATTTACTACTAGTCAATTTGACCTTTTTATTTAAGACTTACTCTATAATTACGTATTGAATTTTTAAAAATTGTTCTTTAGATAGGTGCTGCAAGGTCAACTTAGTCGTATCTTATGGGTTCCATAATACATGTGTTTTCTAAGTTACTCCTAGTCAATTTGACTTTTTTAATTTAAATCTTATTCTACAATTGCTTATTGAATTTCTAAGCACAACAACCTTTATATGCATGGCCAACTTAATAGTATTGCTTTTAACAGCATCCATCAAAAGAAATGAGGTTGTAAAAACTTAAAATTTTAGGACCCAATTGTTACAATTTTTTAAGGGATTAAACTGCCACGGTCTACCCAACAATACTTGGCATGCAGACATATCAACAACATCACATAATACTTCATCCTTATATCTACCAATAGAAAAAGGTATAAGACATTGTTGCGTTACCTTAACATTGACAACTGCATTAATCCAACCAACCTGGTAGGGCGTAGGATGCTTCATCTCCAGCTTCAGTTTGTCTACAAGTACACGAGCAACCAGATTCTCGTTGCTCCCACTGTCTATGATCAGCTCGATATTCAGATCGTTCACCTTACCACGAGTACGAAAAATGTTGTGCCGCTGAGGTTCGTCATTGTTGACCGGTGTTGTCAGCATTAATCTACGAACCACGAATGACTCATGTACATCATCTTCATAACCTTCATTAGGGTCCTCCACATACTCCTCCATATCTGCCTCTAGATCATCCTCACCTTGATCATCCCGTTTTGCCATATTCACCTTGCCGCGATTAGGGCAATTATTAGAAATATGCCCAGGTTGCCCACATCGAAAACACTTATCCCCATAGCTTTTGGCGTAGGGATTGTTGTTCGGCTTCCCCGTAGTGGTTTGATTATTGCGCCTTTGGAACTGATTGGCAGGAGTCTCCCGTTTTTCTTCCCCACCCTTTGGGGCTGACGTTGGAGCAGGTTGCTTGGAACTCGACGGCGCCGCTGCCGGAACGGAAGATGTTTCCCCAAACCTACGAAACGTCGACTGACCCCGTGGCTGCATGCTATGCAACTGTTGTTCCTCCACTTTGGTCGCGCGCATAACATCTTCATCAACTGTATTGATCGAATAAATCTGCACCTGGTTCATGTGGTTTGCCGGGACTGCGCCCGCGCCCCGCGCGCCCTTGGATAGGGGTGCGCGTACGTGCGGATGCGGGACACCACTGCTCTCGTTCCACCCTCCCTTTTTTAGGGGAAGACGAAATCAAAAGTGCGAGAGGAGTGCTGTCTAAGATAGCGCGTTGGAATGCGCCTTGGTTGCCTTTAGTGGATTTTTGATCCAATATGGGAACTTTGGGTTTCCCGCATCAAGTTATCCCTTTTTTAGGGGATACCAGGATATGGGAATGCATCACCCTTTCATTCCCATTTTTCCTTTTTTAGGAGAAAACAGAAAAGTGCAAAAAAGGATGTTGCGATGCCCCCACTATGGATTTTATTAAAAATAGCCTTATGGCCCGTTTCGGATCACTATGGGAGCTTTGGGTTTCCCGCATCAAGTTATCCTTTTTTAGGGGATATCAGGATATGGGAATACAACATCCTTCCATTCTCATTCTCCTTTTTTAGGGGAAAACGGAAAAGTGCAAAGAATGAGTGTTGCGAGGCCCCACTGGATCCAAAAAGTTTTAGAGTCGCCATCTTTATTTTAAGGAAAAAATAAAGCAAAAGCAGAAAAAAGAAAAGAAAACCAGAGATAGAAAACGGGTTCGGAGGCTAATTTATGAGTTGGGAAGGTGCTAGGCACCCAACTCACTCTTTCAGTCTCAAAAATAGTTTTTGGCTAAAGTATGCTTATTGTTTTATTTATTTAGCAAATAAATAAAGCATTAAAAGACAAGAAAATAAAACAAATACATCTGTGGCTACATTATTTACGGACTTGCAACCATTTCCTTACAATAATTACAAATATATTTAAAATATTTGGCCATTATAATGACTCTTTTACATAATATTTCCTAATCTAATCCGAGCAGCACAACGGCTTATATTGGCTACATTGGGCCGGATTTAAATAATAATTTTTATAAATAATAAATAAAAGAAAAACGTCCTTAAAGGCTATTACTTTTTAGAGCGGTAGTGTGCTCGCTCTGTCCTTCAGGGAGAGGGAGTCTTTTTTTGTTGTTGTGTTGTTGTTGTTGTGATTCGAGCATAATGACTTCTTATTCTGAATGACTTTGGCTCGTTCACTCGGGCAGAATGACGACTTATTTCGGATGGTTTTGGCCTTTTTGGTTGGGCGGAATAACGGCTTACTTTATGGATTCTGGGCCGGGGAAGTAAGGTGGATGCCTAACTAAAAGGCTAGGAATCACTTTTAACCGGTGGATTTATGTTTTGGCGGTGTTTGGACGGGGTTTGGAAGCTTTGGTGGGCTACACACACCTATCTCACTTCTCTCACTAATCGGCGTTGTTGAGACGCAGAGAGAATTTCTCAGCGTTTCTCCGTAAACCAAATGGTGTCTCTAAAGGGGAGCCCAACACTCTTATTTATAGGTGGAGAGGGGGACTCATCGGGAATTATAAATTCCCTCAGCAAGCATCGATCAATTGTACAATAGCCTTCTTCAGTTGCACAATGCGTTAAGTCCCAGAGCTACTGTAGCATGCTTGGCGCCGACACCTCCTTGGCATGGCGTGGTGCCCACCCAGCCTTTTTGGCAGTGCCATGCTCCTGTTCAAGTTCCATTTTTGGCACTTTCACCCCTCGCAATTTACTGTTTTGCGCATCCTGCTTTGCCTTTCGCATTTTTAACTCCTGTAACTTGACATTTGTTAAGTTTAAGCAGTTCTTGATATCACATGTCAGAGTCACATATCAGGGGTACGAAATTGGGGTGTATACAGAGCCCCTCAACGATGGAGTCTACGGGTAACCCAAGGCTTACTGAGTAGACGAACATCGTTGATAAACAATAGACTCTCCAATTTCGTTCAATTAAAATTGGAGAGAAATGCAATAGGTAACAGTTATAATGCGACAGTTTATCATGCTATCCAAACTCCATAGCCTAGACATATTTAGTCGGTTATAACAGGTTATCGTAGTTTTTAAGCAGATATGTAAATGAAGTGCTCTGATGGTCGGACCTACTAGTGTAGGCTGCCTACGTATTCCTTAATAAAGGAAATCAGACAAAACGTAGTTCACGCCAAAACCTAAACTACAACCAACGAGGATGTCATGTCTTTCGAGTCAAAACCCGATCAAGAACACAACAGGAAAAAAGATTTTCATATTTTCGAAAAGCCGTATACAAACGGTCAAGAATGGCCGCTAAATACGGTTTGAAGATTTAAATATTTTTCGGGAATCATATTCCAACTGGTAAACATCTATCATCGAAATATGTTAAGAGAAATTTTCAAAATTGTATCTGGCTGGTCAATACCTTGTTTTCAAACATAATAAGAAAATTTTCAAATTTTCCGAAAACTGCACTCGACCGATCAAAATCTGTCCCCGAGCACGGCAAAAAAAAGGTCATTCTTTTTCCTTTCCTTTTCTTCTAACTCTCTCTGTTTTTTTTAATATTCTTCTTTTTTTTTTGAAATATTCATCTTTTTTTTGTATTTTTGAAATATCACTCTTTTTTTGTATTTTTGAAATATTCCTCTTTTTTTGTGTTTTTGAAATATTCTTCTTTTTTTGTATTTTTGAAATACTCCTCTTTTTTTGTGTTTTTATTTTTATTTTTTTTTTCTGAAAATAAAAACTCCTTTGAAGCAGGGTTTTCTTTTATTTTTGAAAAACAACACCCTTTTGAAAAAGACCTTTTCTTTTATTTTTGAAAAACAAAACTCTTTATGAAAAAGAGTTTTTCTTTTTTTATTATTATTTGAAAAATGAAACTCTTTATGAAAAAGAGTTTTCTTTTATTTGAAGACAAAACTTTTTTTCTTTTCTTTTTTTGTTATTATTATTGAAAACAAAATTTCTTTTTTTAAAAGAAAATAATTTATTATAGAGTCAGTGTAAGAATGCTTTACCTTTCTTACCTTTTTGCACTGGGTGGCTGCCGCTGATTCGACTGATTTATATATTTCTGCCACTCTTTTTTTTTTCTTTTTTTTTCTTCTTTTTTTTCTTCTTTTTTTTTTTTCTTTTGCAGCTTGAATTTTTTTTCTTTGCTTATTTCGTGGCTAACCTGTTGGGGATATTATTTTTTCTCTGCCCTCGAATGGATGGCTGTCGATTTTGGTTAACAAAATTACTTTTGTTAACTCTTCGTTAAGCTTTAGGGGCCATTTTGAAACTTTTGGAACTTGAGGACTTAAGTGTCGCAGCTTCAAATTTCGGAGGGGGGAAGAGGAAAAATTCCCTTTTCCTCCCTTATTATTGACGGGGAGTAGGAGGAATGGAGCTACTGCTCCCTTCTTCTTTCTCTCTTTCTTTCCTTCAGCGACTGCCATTGTCGCCTCTTTTCTTTCTTTTTTTCCTTCTTATTTTTGCTCCTTTTCACAATTCTTCTTCGTCAATTCGAGTGTTTTATCTAGCAGATGGCATCTTCTTCATGATCCAGGAAGGGGAAGGCTCCGATGCACCCAGAATCTGATGAAAGGAGGAATGAGTTTCCTCCCCTGATCCGAAATAAAATCAAGTACTGGTACTCCACAGATGACTGGGCCAACATTCTTCGAGACCGGAATACTCACGTGTCCAATCTCCCGCCTACCACTGTAAGCTTCTTTCTCTTTCTAGATTTGCTTGGATATACTTCAGATCTGCTAGATTTCAGCACTGTTTGGAACTTTTGGAGCACTCCCGACTTTATTAATGATGTTTATGCATGACCTATTTATGCCTAAATGATGTAATTAGGTAATGATGCATGAAATTTATGTGATTTATTCTTGCGATGCATGATTGAACTAGTGGTCACTATTTGACCCTAATATGCATTATTTATATTATAAATGCAATTAGAGCTACATGATGCATGCTTTACGCTAAAACATATTTTTGCATGCAATATATTCACGAGACGGACTTTCCGAAATACAATTCAAATTTTTTCGAACACATTTTTGGGCATATTTTCGGATAAATATGGGACAAAACAGATATATTTCATGCCCTCAAATTTATTTTTCATGCATGCTTATGCTGCAGGGATATAGTAAATGCCGTAAAAATATTTATTTTTATGATTGGTGGCATTTTATTTTCTTTTTAGCGTACTCCCACTATGACATCTTATTGGACAATAAATGCACATGATAGATGCATGTACTACTTTATTTGATGCAAGTGCAATGCAAAATAGTCATAGGATGATGATGCATGAATATTTTCTTATTTTACATGTATATGATAAATGCAGTTTAACATGCATTTCTATGATGCCTAGGATGCAAAAATGATTATTTGGATGCAAAACAATACACATAAATTTTTCATTTTTTTCATTTAAAATACATACTTAAATTTATTGAAGGAATGTAAAAGAATACATCATATATTTTTTAAAACACACACACATTTTTTTTATTTTTGTTCCTATTCTACACTTTTTTTTCTAAATGTTTATTTACATGTGTATTCATGTATATATTTTTTTCTTCTTTTTTTTTAAAAAAAACTATATATATATATATATATATATATATATATATATATATAAAATATATATATATATATATATATATATATATATATATATATATAATGATTTTTTTGAGTATAATACAATGCATGCAACATGTTTATTACCTATTCTTACTTATTTATTACTACCGTTTATTAAAAGACTTTACAAGGAAAATAAAGATAGTGGACTTACCTTTTTTTTCCTTTTTTTTTTTCGTTCAGTTTCGTAGGAAATTTAAAAGAATGTGGGCTTCATGTGCTAATGTTATGGCATTTATTACATGTTGCCCGAGGCAACACAGCTTCTGGTGGAGGGCTCTGGTTTCAGTACTTTCATGCACGCCTTCCGTCACTTCACCAGCTATCTGCCGATCTTCAACGCGCTGCGGGACTTTTGGTGGGACACCACCCATACTTTCCATTTCAGCTGGGGGAGGCTACCATGACCCCTTGCGACTTCGCTGCCATCACTGGCCTTCCTACCAGCATCGGGGAGGCCCTGTCCCCGGAATTTACTCTCCGTCGGCGTAGAGAGGAGGTGGTGGACCTCCTGGGCTTTGAGCCGGAGTTTAAATCGACAGATGAGATCTTTATTGGCAGCGTACGGGGGTGGCTTCTAAGCAATGTCGGGCGGGTGCCGACAAATGATATGGATGCCGTGACCCGAGTGGCTAAAGCGTTCTTGTTCTTCTTTCTTGGCACATCGCTCTTTGCCAACTCCTCTACCACCCTGCGGGTTTCCGTCTTGGCCTGCTTGGCTGATTTTGAGCGGATCCCTTCTTATGACTGGGGACAGGCGGGCTTAGCCGAATTATATGCTTCCATGGACAGGGCCTGCCGGAACGATTCACCGACCCTAAATGGATTTGCCCGTGGGAGGTGGATGTGCCTGCCTTTCCTGCCTTTTCTTTTCTTTTCTTTTTTCAAAGCAGATAACATTTTTTTCTTTTCTTATTATTTTTTCTCTCTCCTTTTTTTTTTGCAGGTCTGGGCCTTCTCATTTTTCCATTTCTTGCCGGGTCTTCTTATTCAGCGCGGCCATCAGCCGCCATATCTATCCCAGTATGTTGAGGATAACAGGGTTTATCCAACCCAGGACGGTGGTTGTAAAAGTAAGGAACGAGTGCGGGAACAGATTGTTAGCTCGAGTCCCAGTACAGTGCACTTCCTTCCTTAGGAGGGTCTGGAAGGGCATTATGCAGTTGCCTTGGGACTTAGCCGCTGCCGGATACTGATGGTATCCATTATGGTGGATTCCTTATACATGGGCGAGCGGATGAATCGCTAGCACCAGTCCATTTTAGTGCCTCCAGTGGTGCCTCCTTTCTAGGTGATAGAGCCCGTTCAGCTGCCAAATAGGTATCAATACCTGGCGAAATACCTCATGCCAGCGACAGATTTTCCAATTATGGCGTATGAGGATTTCGTGAGATTAGTGCTGCATCCTCCTTTCCCTGCTCCTACTGCGCCCAGGCGGCATTCTGATGCCTCTACCAGACCAGGGCCTTCTACTTCTTCTCTCGACGAGAACCTGATGTTCACAGAGCCTGATGATATCTTCTCTACCTTCCAGTATCAGTGAGGTGGTCACACGGTAGAGCAGGTTCTTCCAGATGTCGAGATTCCCGAGGAGCGTCGGGTCCCGGAGCAGGCTCGTTCGGTAGACACATTTACCTTTATTGTATTACTATTTTTTTTATCATCATTCATTTTCATTTTATTTTTGTTTTTGTATCATGCACACATTTTTTTTTTCATCATTCATTTTTTTATTTTTTATCATGCACACATTTTTTTTCCATCATTCATTTTTTTGTGCATGTCTACTATTATTAATATTTTTGGAGACTAATAAATTTTCTTTTTTTTTTAATTGTCTCACCCCTTTTTCTTTTTTTTATATATGTGAACGTGTCTACCTACAAGAAGTTGCTGTGGGGTTTTTTCAGCATTAGCAAGCTTTATCAGAAACTTGCTGATGAGTTCTCTTGTAGGGGGAGCAGCACAGTGCGGCGGCCCAGACGTCGAGATGATGATGATGACGATGATGATGATGTCGGGTCGAGCCGCGGCCGAGGCAGAGGTCGGGGGTATAGGGATGGTGGCACAACGGGTCCCTGGGTCATGGGTGGTGGCCTTGATAGGAGCCAGTCGTCCCGAGCGCATTAGCTTTGGATTCCTGCAATTATTAGTCTCTCCTCTTTTTTTTATTTATGTAAAAGAAACCTGTATAGGCATTTATTATATGATGCAATATAATTATACATGATGCAAAATATCACACATGCAAACTCAAATACACACAGGGAATAAAGCTATACCAAACATCTAAAAGGTAATGGCACGTTGTATTTGGAAAGAGAGTTTATAAGAATACACCTTCGGGTGGGAGTGGGCTTTTCTGATGATATGGGAACGGAGAGATGGCTGCCTTCCCCTGTTACTTCGGCATATTGCGGCTATTGAGCCCGTGCTCATGGCTCTCTTTTATAGCCTCCTCTTTCGTTGCGATCAGACATAGGAGCAGTGGACGGTCGGACAGATAAACCAGGATACTAGGCAGATTTTCCAGGCACAGTAAAAGGCACTTGTAAGACCCCGATTCCCGGTTAGCTTGAATTGCGTGCAATGCTCGCATTTCTTCTTTGGTTGATTGCTCGTTTGGTTTGTGAGAGAGTCTGAATGTGTATGAGAGATCACATTAAGACCAAAACACTTCTAAGAGATGTCATATAGTTGTTGACTTGCTAAAGTCAAAAGTCGTAACCCGACGATAGTCGAAATGCGACACGATTGAGAGTCTATTCGGGTTTTGTGTTCTTGACCTCGATTTGGTCCTAGATCTTTACATGATGATTAAATAACATGTTTAGATGTGTTAGACTTCTAATTGGATGTATTCCATAAGTCTTGTGAAGTTTTGACGCCTCGAGAATAGCAATTCTCCTTATCGCGTAGTTTGAGATTTAGCCGGTCGATCGTCTCGTCTTTCGGGAGCTTATTTCCCCTATATGTTGTTCATCATCTGAGAGGCATTGAGGCCTATTTTGTAGCCCTAATAGGTGTTTACAATCATGGGTTATTACCCGTCGGTTTGTGGTTTCATTCGACGTTTCGATAGCAAGTTGTTAAGTCTTGCGCCGGTTTTGCCCCGGGTTGTTTCGGTTGTTGTTTATGGGAGTTTAGACCTACTTTAAAAGTGGTTTGAGACTTGGATGGATTAATTTAATGTTTGAGGACTTTAAGGGTTCAATTGTGAGCCATTTTGGAGCATTAAGGATTGCGGTTGCATGCGGAAAAGACCGGAGACGAACATGGTTGCACAAAAGTCACCAAGGGAGGATGCTGGAAGCATGCGCTCGCATGCTAGAGACCCCAAGCGACCGCATGGTCCTTGGTCCCTGTTTCGGGCAGCTTTGTGTGTTTTGCCAATTTGTCCAACTTAACCCCACCCAAACCCATTCTAACCCACTCCTAAACCCTCCTAACTACCTTAAGACATATCCTAATCATCTATTGGAGTTTTAGAGGGGGATTAGTGTGGTTAATTAGAGGGAAACATCCCCATTAATCTAAACTACACCCACTTACCTTCTAACACATATAAGCCACAAAACACCACTAAAGCCTCCCATTTTCTGCCTACACTTCACAAAAACGTGGGAGAGCTTGAGAGAGGAGTTTTCTAGGGTTCTTGAGTGCCCAATCTTGGAGGCCATAGCTTGGGACCTTCTTCCCCCAATCTACACCATAGTTTTGAAGTGGAGATCAAGGAGAACAAGACCATCACCAAGAATTTCGGGATTGAACCTTGTAGGGGCTGAACAAAGGTAAGTTACTACCTCTCTTCCTCTTTCTTTTGGCCCCATTGACCCTAGGAAAAACAATCATCTTGCTATGTGAGGTCAATGGGTGCAATTTCTAGGGTTTGTAGAGATGCCATGAACCCTAGGTTTCTAAATGTGGATTTAGCTTGGATGAACCTATGTGAGACTTAAATTAGTATGAAATTCATATGTAAAGTAGCCTATTAATCCTTGGTATGTGATTTATTTCATGTTAATGAGCATGATTAGTGAAGTTACTTGGAAGGGGTTATGCCCAAATTATGATTTGGCTTATTAAACATGGTTGTAAGCTTGATTAATATGTTATACATGTATAGTGTAGTATATTAATCCATGTTGTGTGATTAATTCATGTTTTGGAGAGTATGATTGGTAAGGTGATTCAAATGGGTTTATGCACAAAAATGTGCAATTGCCCTATGTTGCCATGTTAAGTGTTTTGTTGGGATTATGTGGGTTTAATGAACTTGGGAATATGGTGTTTGATGTTAGTTATGAACATGGGGAGGGTATTGTAGCCCAAACTTCTATGCCCTAAATTTTGGAAAGTGTACATTAGACTCAACGGAGTCATTATAAGTTTGATAATGTGCTTAACGGACTTGGGTTGAAATCCTACAACGATTGGATTTCGTTTGATTAATGTTGTGAAATGCATAGTCTCCAAACTTTAAATGGAATTATGATTATGATGAACTTTATGGATTTTTAGGCTTGGGAATCAAGCCCGAATGAATATTGAGATTTTGTTGTACACTTTAATGAAATATTAAAGTGTGGATTTATGAAACACATAAAGAAGAAAATCTAGTATTAAGACTCAACGGAGTCGTTATAAGGCCAATAAAATGATAATGAGCCTTGGGTTGAAACCCTACAATGTTTGGGTTTTGTTTGGTTATGATTGTGCACACCGGGTTTTTGGGTTTGTGTCCAATTGAGACATTCATGTTATGGAGACTTATTAGAAATATGTTTTGAGCATGCTTGTTAGAGCATGGACATTTGAGACCAACGTATGGTCACGTGTATAATTAAGAGAAGATTAAGAAAGAATTCTCTCCTTAGGGATTTTTGGGTTGCGTGTATACGAAATCACTTGTGAGAAAATGACTACGGAGTAGTCATGTTGTTTTTGTGTATGGAATTGGTGATGTCGATCATGTATGACGATTAGGACTATGATTGAGTCCGGTGTACTTAAAATAAAGACTGAAATAATAAGTCTTGAATTGTGGATATTTTGAGACTAACGTAGTAGTCTTTGGTTTGATTTGAGTTGAGGATTATGGTAGACCTCACATTATGTTTTATTAAGCTTGTATGCTATACTTGACTTGATTGATGACATGAGGAATAATGAGTACCTCAATATGTAGTTTTTAAACTAAACTTATAAGTTAGTTAAACACATTGGTTATATGCAAATATATGCATTGTTCTTGATACTTGGTAGAGCATTATGTCCTACTTGATTATATGCAAATATGTGCATGGATTATGGAATTTCATGGAGCATTATGCCCTATTTGTTTATATGCAAATATATGCATGGTTTATGAGATTTCATAGAACATTATGTCCTACGTGGTTATATGCAATTATGTGCAAGGTTTATGAGTTGTTGTAGAGCATTATGTCCTACATGATTTAATGAGCCCGATAATAATGAATTTGGTCTCATTGGTTTATGCAAGTAAATATCTACTTGATCGTTTGGTTTAAAGTCCAGCTGGCGGGTTTGGTTGTTGTGTCGGCAATGGGACGATTCATAGTCTTTGGAAACAATCGCTATGAATCGTTGCATTGGGTCCTTTTTCTCCTCACTATTTGGCCAATAGTGGGATGTGGTCTCGAGAGAGAGCCATCTAGCCTACTTTCGAGCTCCCATTTCTCATCCGGAGACTGGATGAATGCAACGAGTACTCATTAAGGGAAACTGATGAGTTGTGATTATTTGGGGACGAAACCCCAGGGTTTGATTGATTGGGTATTGAGCCCGGATCTTGGTTTGAGATTGGATCTCATGGTAAGTTGGTTGGGTGTTGGACCCGGATTTGGTTGTAACGGTTCGATTTACGTTTCTTGTTACACATGGTTATTTATGAGCATTTATATGAAAGATATTATGCTACATGATTTATGTGAGTTTATGTGCTTTAAAAATTAAGTACATGTTTCTTGTTGGTATACTAGCATGATACCATAATTTTTATATGATTGCACATTATGCCATGCCATGACATAATATGCCATACAGTTGCATGTAGTAACTTACTGGGTCATTATGACTCACTCCGTGTGGTTGTTTTCCCTAGTGTGTGCAGCGATCCTGTTAGTACGCGCGGCGGCTTCGGTTAACGATTTCTAGCAGGTGGTCTTCCAAGTCATAAGCTTGGGGTTATTTATTATTAATGTTGTTATTTATTTGTGAGGCTCGAATGTAAAGTTATGTAGACTTTACTTGGGTAGATTGTAGTAGTATGTTATGGTTGTATATTTGGGAGCCGGTTGTATAGCCGAGCCTTTGTATCCTTAGAATTTATTTCCGTTGTCATTTCGAGCATGTGTGGCTCATTTATTCTAGTTTGTATTATTATTATTCCTACCTCCGACAGTTTTAGTCGTGAGATTTGGTTGGTGGTTTAGCATTGATTATATTGTTATGGTTGAATTGTTCCTCCGGCATGTTGTAGCCGTTGAGTGGTGTTTATCAGGTTGGGATTTTGATAGTTGTCGGCCGTGGTTGCCGATGGTTTGTTGCGCGTGTCTAATGTTGCGTCACGTGCGTCAAATTTTTGGGCCGAGAGATTTACTATCTCTTTGGTTGTTTATTTTTAGGAGCTTGTTAGCTCGGGTCCCATTTTAGTTTAGCTTCCGCAGGTTTTAGTTTTTATTATCCTGTATCGCCGTTATGGCTTTATCTTCCTGTCTTGAGTTTGTTGGCTGATCGTTTGACTCGCACCGTTATGCTTAGCAGGTGCTTGTCTGTCTCTTAGTTTGTCCTGATGGCACGACCTTGGGATCTCATCTTGAGATCCGAGTCGGGTCGTCACAGCACTGGCGCGGCCATATGGGAGGCATGGCGCGGCGCCAGGGGGAGCTCATGGTGGCGCCATGGGTTCCTCCTGTGCAGCCACTGTTCATCACTATTCACGCACTGTGCACAGAACTGTCCCTTTCTTCAATTTTCGGTATAAAAACGGATGGAGACTGGCCTGCTTTCTCACCAGCTCATTCATTCATTCTCTCTTACAATTCTTAAGCTGTCTTCTGCTCTGCCGTTGCCCTCTTTCGCCTTATAAAATCCCTTGCATCTCTTTCATAAATGAGCGCACGTATTCCCATGGCTTTGGAAGTTGAAGTGTATGAGAATGCCTTGGATTTCTGGATTCTTTCCTGCGATCAGACGAGTGGGACTGGTTTGATCATATCTTTGGATTCAGGTGCCTACTGTCTTGGAGGAATGTCATTATAAACTGGGACATATTGAGGGGAGCCGCCAGGTTTTGGTCTCCTCATGACCATCTGTTTAACTTCGGCATGAATGAGATGTGCCCCACATTTGAAGAATTCTGTGCGATGCTGGGGGTGGCACCTTCTCGTCAGATCGCAGTGCCTGCCTATAGGAGACGTCCATACATGGCCATCTGGGAGCTATTTCACACTACCCGCAGTGCTACTCTAGGTTTCTTTAATGGAGAGACCTTTAATCTAATGGTCCTCCCTGGGCTCTTCACAGAATATAGGGAGGATGATGTAGACTACCTGCGGCGTAGGCTGGCGGCGCTCTTTCTTTGTTTGGTAGGGAGATATCTGTTAGTGGTCCCACCCGGATTTGTTGATGTGCGGGTCGTGGACCTTGCATTACAGGCTCGAGATCGCCGGTTGAATATTGTCCCGGTGATTCTGGCGAAGACCTTCGTAGGCCTTGACTGATTTTGCTGGCGGTGAAGAACTATTCCCTACCAGTAGCCCCATTCTGGTCCATATGTGGCTAAAAGAGCACTTTCTTTGGGTTCTGGCTCCCGTACCCCATGGAGCACCATATGACCCGGCACATTATGGCGTTCGCATGCATCTTCCTCAGACCAATTACTCTGAATTTGATTGGGCTGATCATTTTTACCGTCGGGGCTCCATGGACATAATCTGGGTAATTCATCATTTGAAGATCCGGCGTTTTCTTGACATTCCGCTGAATATAGTCAAATGGCCATGCTGGGTATTAAGCGGACCTCCTTTTCCCGGGGTGCGACACGCGCCCCGCGCGCCCTTGGATATGGGTGTGCGTACGTGCGGATGCGGGACATCCACTCCTCTCGTTCCACCCTCCCTTATTTAGGGGAAGACGAAATGAAAAGTGCGAGTGGAGTGTTGTCTATGTTAGCGCGTTGGAATGCGCCTCGGTTGCCTTTAGTGGATTTTGTATCCAATATGGGAACTTATGGTTTCCCGAATCAAGTTATCCTTTTTTTAGGGGATACCAGAATATGGGAATGTATTACCCTTTCATTCACATTTTCCCTTTTTTAGGAGAAAAAACGGAAAAGTGCAAAAAAAGGATATTGCGACGCCCCCAATATGGATTTTATTAAAAATAGTCCTTATGGCCCGTTTCAGATTACTATGGGAGCTTTGGGTTTCCCGCATCAAGTTATCCCTTTTTTAGGGGATATCAGGATATGAGAATACATCACCCTTCCATTCTCATTCTCCCTTTTTTAGGGGAGAACGGAAAAGTGCAAAGAAAGGGTGTTGCGAGGCCCCACTGGATCTGAAAGTTTTAGAGTCGCCATCTTTATTTTAAGGCAAAATAAAGAAAAACCACAAAAGAAAGAAAAATAAACCAGAGAAAAAGAAACGGGTTCGGAGGCTAAGTTATGAGTTGGGAAGGTGCTAGGCACCCAACTCGCCCTTTCGGTCTCAAAAGTGGTTTTTGGCTGAAGTATGCTTATTGTTATATTTATTTAGCAGATAAATAAAGCATTAAAAGACAGGAAATTAAACAAATACATCCGTGGCAACATTATTTACGGACTTGCAGCCATTTCCTTACAATAATTACAAATGTCTTTAAAAATATTTGGCCATTATAACGGCTCTTTTACATAATATTTCCTATTCTAATCCGGGCAGCACAATGGCTTATATTGACTACATTGTGCCGGATTTAAATAACAGCTTTAAAATAATAAATGAACAGAAGAATAAATAAATAAATAAAATAACGCCCTTAAAGGCTTTACCTTTTAGAGCGGTAGTGTGCTCGCTCTGTCCTTCAGGGAGAGGGAGTCTTTTTTGTTGTTTGTTGTGTGGTTGTTGTTTTGATTTGGGCAGAGTGACTGCTTATTTTAGTGACTTTTGGTTTGTCTACTCGGGCAGAGTGACAACTTATTTTGGTAGGTTTTGACCTTTTTGGTTGGGCGGAATAACGGCTTAGTTTTTGAGTTTTTCAGCTTATTACTCGGGCAGAGTAACGGCTTACTTTGGGATTTTTTGGCCGGGTAAGTGAGGTGGATACCTAACTACTAGGCTAGGGATCACTTATAACCGGTGGATATTTATTTTGGCGGAGTTTGGATGGGGTTTGGAGACTTTAATGGGCTTCACTCACCTATCTCACACCTCTCGCTACTTGGCTTCGTCGAGACGCAGAGAGAATTTCTCAGCGCTTCGTTGCGATATTTCTGAACGATTTGTGAACACTAGAGAAGGGAGCCCAGCTCTCTTATTTATAGGTGGGAGTGCCTTCGATTGTACACCGAGCTTCGCCGAGTGCACAATGCGTTAACTGAGAGAGCCATTGTTCATCCCATGGCACGGCATTATGCTCCCCTTGGCGCGGCGCCCAAAGCCCTTTTAGGCCGCGCCAAGCCCACTATTCCAGGTTCCTTTTTGATACTTTCACCCCTCGCAACTTACTGTTTTGCGCATCCTGCTTTGCCTTTCCCATTTTTAACTCCTGCAACTTGACATTTGTTAAGTCTGAACAGTTCTTGATATCATATGTTAGAATCACATACCAGGGGTACGAAATTGGGGTGTCTACAGAGCCCCTCAACGATGGAGTCTACGGGTAACCCAAGGCTTACTGAGTAGGCGAACATCGTTGATAAACAATAGACTCTCCAATTTCGTTCAATTTAAAACGGGAGAGAAATGCAATTGGTAGCAGTTATAATGCACAGTTATCATTCTATCCAAACTCCATAACCAAGACATATTTAGTCAGTTATAGCAGGTTATCGTAGTTTTTAAGCAGATACGAATTTAAAGTGCTTTGATGGTCAGACCTACTAATGTAGGCTGCCTACGTATTCCTTTATTAAAGGAAATCAGACCAAACGTAGTTCAGGCCAAAAACCTAAAATACAACCAATTGCAGAGTCGCCACTGTTAGGTTCCCGGTACGACCCGCGCCCCGCGCGCCCTTGGCTAGGGGTGCGCGTACGTGCGGATGCGGGACATCCACTGCTCTCGTTCCACCCTCCCTTGTTTATGGGAAGACGAAATCAAAAGTGCGAGAGGAGTGATGTCTATGTTAGCGCGTTGTAATGCGCCTCGGTTGCCTTTAGTGGATTTTGTATCAAGTATGGGAACTTATGGTTTCCCGCATCAAGTTATCCCTTTTTTAGGGGATACCAGGATATGGGAATGTATTACCCTTTCATTCTCATTTTCCCTTTTTTAGGGGAAAAAGGAAAAGTGCAAAAAATGATATTGCGACGCCCCCACTATGGATTTTATTAAAAATAGCCTTATGGCCCGTTTCAGATTACTATGGGAGCTTTGGGTTTCCCGCATCAAGTTATCCTTTTTTAGGGGATATCAGGATATGGGAATACATCACCCTTTCATTCCCATTCTCCCTTTTTTAGGGGAGAACGGAAAAGTGCAAAGAAGGAGTGTTGCGAGGCTCCACTGGATTTGAAAGTTTTAGAGTCGCCATCTTTATTTTAAGGCAAAATAAAGCCAAACCAGAAAAGAAAGAAAAAAAACCTTAGAAAAAGAAACGGGTTTGGAGGCTAAGTTACGAGTTGGGAAGGTGCTAGGCACCCAACTCGCCCTTTCGGTCTCGAAAGTGGTTTTTGGCTGAAGTATGCTTATTGTTATATTTATTTAGCAGATAAATAAAGCATTAAAAAACAGGAAATTAAAACAAATACATTCGTGGCTACATTATTTACGGAATTGCAGCCATTTCCTTACAATAATTACAAATGTACTTAAAAATATTTGGCCATTACAACGGCTCTTTTACATAATATTTCCTATTCTAATCCGGGCAGCACAACGGCTTATATTGACTACATTGTGCCGGATTTAAATAAGAACTTTAAAATAATAAATGAACAGAAAAGTAAATAAATAAATAAAATAACGCCCTTAAAGGCTTTACCTTTTAGAGCGGTAGTGTGCTCGCTCTGTCCTTCAGGGAGAGGGAGTATTTTTTGTTGTTTGTTGTGTGGTTGTTGTTTTGATTTGGGCAGAGTGACTGCTTATTTTAGTGACTTTTGGCTTGTCTACTCGGGCAGAGTGACAACTTATTTTGGTAGGTTTTGGCCTTTTTGGTTGGGAGGAATAACGGCTTAGTTTTTGAGTTTTTCAACTTATTACTCGGGCAGAGTAACGACTTACTTTGGGATTTTTGGGCCGGGGAAGTGAGGTGGATACCTAACTACTAGGCTAGGGATCACTTATAAATGGTGGATATTTATTTTGGCGGAGTTTGGATGGGGTTTGGAGACTTTAGTGGGCTTCACTCACCTATCTCACACCTCTCGCTACTTGGCTTCATCGAGACGCAGAGAGAATTTCTCAGTGCTTCGTTGCGATATTTCTGAACGATTTGTGAACACTCGAGAAGGGAGCCCAGCTCTCTTATTTATAGGTGGGAGTGAGGAGTCATCCGGCATTTCTTCATTTCCTTCAGCCTCTGACTTCGATTGTACACCGAGCTTCGCCGAGTGCACAATGCGTTAATTGAGAGAGCCACTGTTCATCCCATGGCGCGGCGCCCAAAGCCCTTTTAGGCCGCGCCATACCCACTATTCCAGGTTCGTTTTTGACACTTTCACCCCTCGCAACTTACTGTTTTGCGCATCCTGCTTTGCCTTTCGCATTTTTAACTCCTGTAACTTGACGTTTGTTAAGTCTGAACAGTTCTTGATATCATATGTCAGAGTCACAGACCAGGGGTACGAAATTGGGGTGTCTACAGAGCCCCTCAACGATGGAGTCTACGGGTAACCCAAGGCTTACTGAGTAGGCGAACATCGTTGATAAACAATAGACTCTCCAATTTCGTTCAATTTAAAACGGGAGAGAAATGCAATTGGTAGCAGTTATAATGCACAATTATCATTCTATCCAAACTCCATAACCAAGACATATTTAGTCAGTTATAGCATGTTATCGTAGTTTTTAAGCAGATACGAATTTAAAGTGCTCTGATGGTCGGACCTACTAATGTAGGCTGCCTACGTATTCCTTTATTAAAGGAAATCAGACCAAACGTAGTTCAGGCCAAAAACCTAAACTACAACCAATTGCAGAGTCGCCACTGTGAGGTTCCCGGGGTTCGACCCGCGCCCCGCGCCCCCTTTGATTGGGGTGCGTGTACGTGCGGATGCTGGACATCCACTGCTCTCTTTCCACCCTCCCTTGTTTAGGGGAAGACGAAAAAAAAAGTGCGAGAGGAGTGTTGTCTATGTTAGCGCGTTGGAATGCGCCTCGGTTGCCTTTAGTGGATTTTGTATCAAGTATGGGAACTTATGGTTTCCCGCATCAAGTTATCCCTTTTTTAGGGGATACAAGGATATGGGAATGCATCACCCTTTCATTCTCATTTTCCCTTTTTTAGGGGAAAACGGAAAAGTGCAAAAAAGGATATTGCGACGCCCCCACTATGGATTTTATTAAAAATAGCCTTATGGCCCGTTTCAGATTACTATGGGAGCTTTGGGTTTCCCGCATCAAGTTATCCCTTTTTTAGGGGATATCAGGATATGGGAATACATCACCCTTCCATTCTCATTCTCCCTTTTTTAGGGGAGAACGAAAAAGTGCAAAGAAGGAGTGTTGCGAGGCCCCATTGGATATGAAAGTTTTAGAGTCGCCATCTTTATTTTAAGGCAAAATAAAGCAAAACCAGAAAAGAAAGAAAAATAAACCAGAGAAAAAGAAACGGGTTTGGAGGCTAAGTTACGAGTTGGGAAGGTGCTAGGCACCCAGCTCGCCCTTTCGGTCTCAAAAGTGGTTTTTGGCTGAAGTATGCTTATTGTTATATTTATTGACCAGATAAATAAAGCATTAAAAGACAGGAAATTAAAACAAATACATCCGTGGCTACGTTATTTACGGACTTGCAATCATTTCTTTACAATAATTACAAATGTACTTAAAAATATTTGGCCATTATAACGGCTCTTTTACATAAAATTTCTTATTCTAATCCGGGCAGCACAACGGCTTATATTGACTACATTGTGCCGGATTTAAATAACAACTTTAAAATAATAAATGAACAGAAAAGTAAATAAATAAATAAAATAACGCCCTTAAAAGCTTTACCTTTTAGAGCGGTAGTGTGCTCGCTCTGTCTTTCAGGGAGAAGGAGTTTTTTTTGTTGTTTGTTGTGTGGTTGTTGTTTTGATTTGGGCAGAGTGACTGCTTATTTTAGTAACTTTTGGCTTGTCTACTCGGGCAGAGTGACAGCTTATTTTGGTAGGTTTTGGCCTTTTTGGTTGGGCGGAATAACGACTTAGTTTTTGAGTTTTTCAGCTTATTACTCGGGCAGATTATATTAACGGCTTACTTTGGGATTTTTGGGCTGGGGAAATGAGGTGGATACCTAACTACTAGGCTAGGGATCACTTATAAACGGTGGATATTTATTTTGGCGGAGTTTGGACGAGGTTTGGAGACTTTAGTGGGCTTCACTCACCTATCTCACACCTCTCGCTACTTGGCTTCGTCGAGATGCAGAGAGAATTTCTCAGCGCTTCGTTGCGATATTTCTGAACGATTTGTGAACACTGGAGAAGGGAGCCCAGCTCTCTTATTTATAGGTGGGAGTGAGGAGTCATTCGGCATTTCTTCATTTCCTTCAGCCGCTGCCTTCGATTGTACACCGAGCTTCGCCGAGTGAACAATGCGTTAACTGAGAGAGCCACTGTTCATCCCATGGCGCGACGCCCAAAGCCCTTTTAGGCCGCGCCATACCCACTATTCCAGGTTCGTTTTTGACACTTTCACCCCTCGCAACTTACTGTTTTGCGCATCCTGCTTTGCCTTTCTCATTTTTACCTCCTGCAACTTGACATTTGTTAAGTCTGAACAGTTCTTGATATCATATGTCAGAGTCACATACCAGGGGTACGAAATTGGGGTGTCTACAGAGCCCCTCAACGATGGAGTCTACGGGTAACCCAAGGCTTACTGAGTAGGCGAACATCGTTGATAAACAATAGACTCTCCAATTTTGTTCAATTTAAAACGGGAGAGAAATGCAATCGGTAGCAGTTATAATGCACAGTTATCATTCTATCCAAACTCCATAACCAAGACATATTTAGTCAATTATAGCAGGTTATCGTAGTTTTTCAGCAGATACGAATTTAAAGTGCTCTGATGGTCGGACCTACTAATGTAGGTTTTCTACGTATTCCTTTATTAAAGGAAATCAGACCAAACGTAGTTCAGGCCAAAAACCTAAACTACAACCAATTGCAGAGTTGCCACTATGAGGTTCCCGGGGTACGACCTGTGCCCCGCTCGCCCTTGGATAGGGGTGCGCGTACGTGCTGATGCGGGACATCCACTCCTCTCGTTCCACCCTCCCTTGTTTAGGGGAAGACGAAATCAAAAGTGCGAGAGGTGTGCTGTCTATGTTAGCGCGTTGGAATGCGCCTTGGTTGCCTTTAGTGGATTTTGTATCAAGTATGGGAACTTATGGTTTCCCACATGGCAAAACGTTTACCCAAAACTTGCAATTAGGCCAGAGGCGTCAAAATTTTCGGGATGGCGACTTATCTTGCATTAACCCATTTTTAACGGACGTTACCTTTTGACGTTATCTTTAAGTGAAATACCATTTTTGCCCTCTCCTTCATCACTTAAACATCATTTCTTTGGAGCTACAGATGGGCAGATCAAACCAATAGACCCAAACAAGCAATTTGAATGCTTAGATCAAACCAATAGACACCAAATCCAAAACCAAAATCAAACCCAAATTTGAAGGGAGAAGGAAATTCTCCAAAGCTTGTATGAGGATGCTTGGGTTTGAGGCAAAAGCGACTCAATTGCCGGCATTTCCTCCATCATCGCCACAACAACTAAAACCCACACATTTTCAATGTGTCTCGCAAGTCACCGCAATGAACGGCCAATATCTCTTCTTTGCCCAAACCCGATGTCGACATCAAGCGATCGGGACGAGTCGGCGTTAGCGGCTTTTCACCGAGGTGGTGAGCCAACTCAACAACTCGGTGGAGGCGTGTGGGGCCTGGTGGGAAGGTGTTGAATCAACGACTTGAAGACGTGGATTAGCGGGCGATGAGTAGTCGAGACGTGTTTGGATGGGAAGAGATGGATTCAACGGTTTTGAGCGAGGTGAAGGTGAAGGTGCAGATCTAAGGAGTACATGAGCAATAGCTTAGCGATACTCGCCAACATCCTTCCCCTACTCGAAGTTTGGGCTCACGATGCATTGAAGGGTAATTTATTGGGAGTTTGACTTTTGTGTTTGATTTTGTAATTGGGGATCTCCTTTCACGCTTTGATTTTCTTGATTTTCGGTTTGATTTTGGGTTTGAAGATGTTGATGATGAAGACGGGGTAAAATAGACATTTAACCTAACTTAACGTCCAAACTTAACGTCCATCCAAAAAAGGGTTAACGTGCAAGATAAGTTTTGGCCATCCGAAAATTTTGAAGTCTCGGTGGCCTAATTGCAACCTTTTGTATGAAAAGGTGTGTTTTGCCTTTCCCACATCAAGTTATCCCTTTTTTAGGGGATACCAGGTTATGGAAATGTATTACCCTTTCATTCTCATTTTCCCTTTTTTAGGAGAAAACGAAAAAGTGCAAAAAAGGATATTGCGACGCCCCCACTATGGATTTTATTATAAATAGCCTTATGGCCCGTTTCAGATTACTATGGGAGCTTTGGGTTTCCCGCATCAAGTTATCCCTTTTTTAGGGGATATCAGGATATGGGAATACATCACCCATCCATTCTCATTCTCCCTTTTTTAGGGGAGAACGGAAAAGTGCAAAGAAAGAGTGTTGCAAGGCCCCACTGGATCTGAAAGTTTTAGAGTCGCCATCTTTATTTGAAGGCAAAATAAAGAAAATCAGAAAAGAAAGAAAAATAAACCAGAGAAAAAGAAACGGGTTCGGAGGCTAAGTTATGAGTTGGGAAGGTGCTAGGCACCCAACTCGCCCTTTCGGTCTCAGAAGTGGTTTTTGGCTGAAATATGTTTATTGTTATATTTATTTACCAGATAAATAAAGCATTAAAAGACAGGAAATTAAAACAAATACATCCGTGGCTACATTATTTACGGACTTGCAGTCATTTCCTTACAATAATTACAAATGTCTTTAAAAATATTTGGTCATTATAACGGCTATTTTACATAATATTTCCTATTCTAATCCGGGCAGCACAACGGCTTATATTGACTACAATGTGTCGGATTTAAATAACAGCTTTAAAATAATAAATGAACAGAAAAGTAAATAAATAAATAAAATAACGCTCTTAAAGGCTTTACCTTTTAGAGCGGTAGTGTGCTCGCTCTGTCTTTCAAGGAGAGGGAGTCTTTTTTGTTGTTTGTTGTGTGGTTGTTATTTTGATTTGGGCAGAGTGACTGCTTATTTTAGTGACTTTTGGCTTGTCTACTCGGGCAGAGTGACAGCTTATTTTGGTAGGTTTTGGCCTTTTTGGTTGGGCGGAATAACGGCTTAGTTTTTGTGTCTTTCAGCTTATTAATTACTCGGGCAGAGTAACGGCTTACTTTGAGATTTTTGGGCCGGGGAAGTGAGGTGGATACTTAACTACTAGGCTAGGGATCACTTATAACCGGTGGATATTTATTTTGGCGGAGTTTGGACGGGGTTTGGAGACTTTAGTGGGCTTCACTCAGCTATCTCACACCTCTCGCTACTTGGCTTCGTCGAGATGCAGAGAGAATTTCTCAGCGCTTCGTTGCGATATTTCTGAACGATTTGTGAACACTGGAGAAGGGAGCCCAGCTCTCTTATTTATAGGTGGGAGTGAGGAGTCATCCGGCATTTCTTCATTTCCTTCAGCCGCTGCCTTCGATTGTACACCGAGCTTCGCCGAGTGAACAATGCGTTAACTGAGAGAGCCACTGTTCATCCCATGGCGCGGCATTATGCGCCCAAAGCCCTTATAGGCCGCGCCAAGCCCACTATTCCAGGTTCGTTATTGATACTTTCACCCCTCGCAACTTACTGTTTTGCGCATCATGCTTTGCCTTTCCCATTTTTAACTCCTGCAACTTGACATTTGTTAAGTCTGAACAGTTCTTGATATCATATGTTAGAGTCACATGCCAGGGGTACGAAATTGGGGTGTCTACAGAGCCCCTCAACGATGGAGTCTACGGGTAACCCAAGGCTGACTGAGTAGGCGAACATCGTTGATAAACAATAGACTCTCCGATTTCGTTGAATTTAAAGCGGGAGAGAAATGCAATTGGTAGCAGTTATAATGCACAGTTATCATTCTATCCAAACTCCATAACCAAGACATATTTAGTCAGTTATAGCAGGTTATCGTAGTTTTTAAGCAGATACGAATTTAAAGTGCTCTGATGGTCGGACCTACTAATGTAGGCTGCCTACGTATTCCTTTATTAAAGGAAATCAGACCAAACGTAGTTCAGGCCAAAAACCTAAACTACAACCAATTGCAGAGTCGCCACTGTGAGGTTCCCGGAGTACGACCCGCGCCCCGCGCCTTCTTTGATAGGGGTGCGCGTACGTGCGGATGCGGGACATCCACTGCTCTCGTTCCACCCTCCCTTGTTTAGGGGAAGACGAAATCAAAAGTGCGAGAGGAGTGCTGTCTATGTTAGCGCGTTGGAATGCGCCTCGGTTGCCTTTAGTGGATTTTGTATCAAGTATGGGAACTTATGGTTTCCCGCATCAAGTTATCCCTTTTTTAGGGGATACCAGGATATGGGAATGTATTACCCTTTCATTCTCATTTTCCCTTTTTTAGAGGAAAACAGAAAAGTGCAAAAAAGGATATTGCGACGCCCCCACTATGGATTTTATTAAAAATAGCCTTATGGCCCGTTTCAGATTACTATGGGAGCTTTGGGTTTCCCGCATCAAGTCCATATCCCTTTTTAGGGATAACGGAAAAGTCGGGATATGGGAATACAAAGGGAGAACGGAAAAGTGCAAAGAAGGAGTGTTGCGAGGCCCCACTTGATCTGAAAGTTTTAGAGTCGCCATCTTTATTTTAAGGCAAAATAAAGCAAAACCAGAAAAGAAAGAAAAATAAACCAGAGAAAAAGAAACGGGTTTGGAGGCTAAGTTACGAGTTGGTAAGGTGCTAGGCACCCAACTCGCCCTTTCGGTCTCAAAAGTGGTTTTTGGCTGAAGTATGCTTATTGTTATAATTATTTAGCAGATAAATAAAGCATTAAAAGATAGAAAATTAAAACAAATACATTCGTGGCAACATTATTTACGGAATTGCAGCCATTTCCTTACAATAATTACAAATGTACTTAAAAATATTTGGCCATTATAACGGCTCTTTTACATAATATTTCCTATTCTAATCCGGGCAGCACAACGGCTTATATTGACTACATTGTGCCGGATTTAAATAACAACTTTAAAATAATAAATGAACAGAAAAATAAATAAATAAATAAAATAACGCCCTTAAAGGCTTTACCTTTTAGAGCGGTAGTGTGCTCGCTCTGTCCTTCAGGGAGAGGGAGTCTTTTTTGTTGTTTGTTGTGTGGTTGTTGTTTTGATTTGGGCAGAGTGACTGCTTATTTTAGTGACTTTTGGCTTGTCTACTCGGGCAGAGTGACAGCTTATTTTGGTAGGTTTTGGCCTTTTTGGTTGGGCGGAATAACGGCTTAGTTTTTGAGTTTTTCAGCTTATTACTCGGGCAGAGTAACGGCTTACTTTGGGATTTTTGGCCGGGAAGTGAGGTGGATACCTAACTACTAGGCTAGGGATCACTTATAACCGGTGGATATTTATTTTGGCGGAGTTTGGACGGGGTTTGGAGACTTTAGTGGGCTTCACTCACCTATCTCACACCTCTCGCTACTTGGCTTCGTCGAGACGCAGAGAGAATTTCTTAGCGCTTCGTTGCGATATTTCTGAACGATTTGTAAACACTGGAGAAGGGAGCCCAGCTCTCTTATTTATAGGTGGGAGTGAGGAGTCATCGGCATTTCTTCATTTCGACACGAAGCTTCGCCGAGTGCACAATGCGTTAACCGAGAGCCATTGTTCATCCCATGGCACGCGGCGCCCAAAGCCCTTTTAGGCCGCGCCATACCCACTATTCGAGTTCGTTTTTGACACTTTCACCCCTCGCAACTTACTGTTTTGCGCATCCTGCTTTGCCTTTCACATTTTTAACTCCTGCAACTTGACATTTGTTAAGTCTGAACAGTTCTTGATATCATATGTTAGAGTCACATACCAGGGGTACGAAATTGGGGTGTCTACAGAGCCCCTCAACGATGGAGTCTACGGGTAACCCAAGGCTTACTGAGTAGGCGAACATCGTTGATAAACAATAGACTCTCCAATTTCGTTCAATTTAAAACGGAGAGAAATGCAATGCAATGGTAGTAGCGCTTATAATGCACAATTATCATTCTATCCAAACTCCATAACCAAGACATATTTAGTCGGTTATAGCAGTTATCGTAGTTTTTAAGCGGATACGAATTTAAAGTGCTCGATGGTCGGACCTACTAATGTAGGTTCCTTTATTCCTTTATTAAGGAAATCGGACCAAACGTAGTTCGGGCCAAAACCTAAACTACAACCAATTGCGAGTCGCCAGGAGGTTCGACCGCGCCCGCCCTTTGATAGGTGCGGCGACGCGGATGCGGGACATCCACTCTCGTTCCACCCTCCCTTGTTTAGGGAAGACGAAATCAAAAGTGCGAGAGGAGTGCTGTCTATGTTAGCGCGTTGGAATGCGCCTCGGTTGCCTTTAGTGGATTTTGTATCAAGTATGGGAACTTATGGTTTCCCGCATCAAGTTATCCCTTTTTTAGGGGATACCAGGATATGGGAATGTATTACCCTTTCATTCTCATTTTCCTTTTTTAGGGAAAAAAAGTGCAAAAATGATATTGCGACGCCCCACTATGGATTTTATTAAAAATAGCCTTATGGCCCGTTTGATTACTATGGGAGCTTTGGGTTTCCCGCATCAAGTTATCCCTTTTTAGGGATATCGGGATATGGGAAATACATCACCCTTCCATTCTCATTCTCCCTTTTTAGGGAGAACGGAAAAGTGCAAAGAAGGAGTGTTGCGAGGCCCCACCGGATTGAAAGTTTTAGAGTCGCCATCTTTATTTTAAGGCAAAATAAAGCAAAACCGAAAAGAAAGAAAAAAACCTAGAAAAAGAAACGGGTTTGGAGGCTAAGTTACGAAGTTGGGAAGGTGCTAGGCACCCAACTCGCCCTTTCGGTCTCAAAAGTGGTTTTTGGTGAAGTATGTTTATTGTTATATTTATTTAGCGATAAATAAAGCATTAAAAACAGGAAATTAAAACAAATACATCCGTGGCTACATTATTTACGGACTTGCAGCCATTTCCTTACAATAATTACAAATGTACTTAAAAATATTTGGCCATTATAACGGCTCTTTTACATAATATTTCCTATTCTAATCCGACAACGGCTTATATTGACTACATTGCCGGATTTAAATAACAACTTTAAAATAATAAATGAACAGAAAAGTAAATAAATAAATAAAATAACGCCCTTAAAGGCTTTACCTTTTAGAGCGGTAGTGTGCTAGGAGGGAGTCTTTTTGTTGTTTGTTGTGTGGTTGTTGTTTTGATTTGGGCGAGTGCTTATTTTAGTGACTTTTGGCTTGTCTACTCGGGCAGTGACAACTTATTTTGGTAGGTTTTGGCCTTTTGGTTGGGAGGAATAACGGCTTAGTTTTTGAGTTTTTCAACTTATTAAGTAACGACTTACTTTGGGATTTTTGGGCCGGGAAGTGAGGTGGATACCTAACTACTAGGCTAGGGATCACTTATAAATGGTGGTGGATATTTATTTTGGCGGAGTTTGGATGGGGTTTGGAGACTTTAGTGGGCTTCACTCACCTATCTCACACCTCTCGCTACTTGGCTTCAAGAGAGAATTTCTTGTTTGTGAACGATTTAGGGGGAGAGCCATTGTTCATCCCATGGCGCGACGCTTTTAGGCCGCCCATCGTTTTGACACTTTCACCCCTCGCAACTTAGATCCCGCTTTGCCTTTCCCATTTTTAACTCCGCAACTTGACATTTGTTAAGTCTAACAGTTCTTGATATCATATGTCGAGTCACATAGGGTGTCTGAGCCCCTCAACGATGGAGTCTACGGGTAACCCAAGGCTTACCGAGTAGGCGAACATCGTTGATAAACAATAGACTCTCCAATTTCGTTCAATTTAAAACGGAGAGAAATGCAATTGGTAGCGATTATAATGCACAATTATCATTCTATCCAAACTCCATAACCAAGACATATTTAGTCAGTTATAGCAGGTTATCGTAGTTTTCAAGCAGATACGAATTTAAAGTGCTCTGATGGTCGGACCTACTAATGTAGGCTGCCTACGTATTCCTTTATTAAAGGAAATCAGACCAAACGTAGTTCAGGCCAAAAACCTGGACTACAACCAATTGCGCCACCCGAGGTTGCGGGACATCCACGCTCTCTTCCACCCTCCCTTGTTTAGGGAAGACGAAAAAAAGTGCGAGAGGAGTGCTGTCTATGTTAGCGCGTTGGAATGCGCCTCAGTTGCCTTTAGTGGATTTTGTATCAAGTATGGGAACGTATGGTTTCTCGCATCAAGTTATCCCTTTTTTAGGGGATACCAAGATATGGGAATGTATTACCCTTTCATTCTCATTTTCCCTTTTTCAGGGGAAAACGGAAAAGTGCAAAAAAGGATATTGCGACGCCCCCACTATGGATTTTATTAAAAATAGCTTTATGGCCCGTTTCAGATTACTATGGGAGCTTTGGGTTTCCCGCATCAAGTTATCCCTTTTTTAGGGGATATCAGGATATGAGAATACATCACCTTTACATTCCCATTCTCCCTTTTTTAGGGGAGAACAGAAAAGTGCAAAGAAGGAGTGTTGCGAGGCCCCACTGGATCTAAATGTTTTAGAGTCGCCATCTTTATTTTAAGGCAAAATAAAGCAAAACCAGAAAAGAAAGAAAAATAAACCAGAGAAAAAGAAACGGGTTTGGAGGCTAAGTTACGAATTGGGAGAGTGCTAGGCACCCAACCCGCCCTTTCGGTCTCAAAAGTGGTTTTTGGCTGAAGTATGCTTATTGTTATATTTATTTAGCAGATAAATAAAGCATTAAAAGATAGGAAATTAAAACAAATACATCCGTGGCTACATTATTTACGGACTTGCAGCCATTTCTTTACAATAATTACAAATGTACTTAAAAATATTTGGCTATTATAACGGCCCTTTTACATAATATTTCCTATTTTAATCCGGACAGCACAACGGCTTATATTGACTATATTGTGTCGGATTTAAATAACAACTTTAAAATAATAAATGAACAGAAAAGTAAATAAATAAATAAAATAACTCCCTTAAAGGCTTTACCTTTTAGAGCGGTAGTGTGCTCGCTCTGTCCTTCAGGGAGAGGGAGTATTTTTTGTTGTTTGTTGTGTGGTTGTTGTTTTGATTTGGGCAGAGTGACTGCTTATTTTAGTGACTTTTGGCTTGTCTACTTGGGTAGAGTGACAGCTTATTTTGGTACGTTTTGGCCTTTTTGGTTGGGAGGAATAACGACTTAGTTTTTGAGTTTTTCAGCTTATTACTCGGGCAGAGTAACGACTTACTTTGGGATTTTTGGGCCGGGGAAGTGAGGTGGATACCTAACTACTAGGCTAGGGATCACTTATAAACGGTGGATATTTATTTTGGCGGAGTTTAGACGGGGTTTGGAGACTTTAGTGGGCTTCACTCACCTATCTCACACCTCTCGCTACTTGGCTTCATCGAGACGCAGAGAGAATTTATCAGCGCTTCGTTGCGATATTTCTGAACGATTTGTGAACACTTCGAGAAGGGAGCCCAGCTCTCTTATTTATAGGTGGGAGTGAGGAGTCATCCGGCATTTCTTCATTTCCTTCAGTCGCTGACTTCGATTGTACACCGAGCTTCGCCGAGTGCACAATGCGTTAACTGAGAGAGCCATTGTTCATCCCATGGCGCGGCGCCCAAAGCCCTTTTAGGCCGCGCCATACCCACTATTCCAGGTTCGTTTTTGACACTTTCACCCCTCGCAACTTACTGTTTTGCGCATCCCGCTGCTGCCTTTCGCATTTTTAACTCCCGCAACTTGACATTTGTTAAGTCCGAACAGCTTCTTGATATCATATGTCGAGTCACATACCGAGTGGGTACGAAATTGGGGTGTCTACAGAGCCCCTCAACGATGGAGTCTACGGGTAACCCAAGGCTTACTGAGTAGGCGAACATCGTTGATAAACAATAGACTCTCCAATTTCGTTCAATTTAAAACGGGAGAGAAATGCAATTGGTAGCAGTTATAATGCACAATTATCATTCTATCCAAACTCCATAACCAAGACATATTTAGTCAGTTATAGCATGTTATCGTAGTTTTTAAGCAGATACGAATTTAAAGTGCTCTGATGGTCGGACCTACTAATGTAGGCTGCCTACGTATTCCTTTATTAAAGGAAATCAGACGAAACGTAGTTCAGGCCAAAACCTAAACTACAACCAATTGCAGAGTCGCCACTGTGAGGTTCCGGGGTTCGACCCGCCCGCGCCCTTTGATTGGGTGCGGCGTGCGGATGCGGGACATCCACGCTCTCTTTCCACCCTCCCTTGTTTAGGGGAAGACGAAAAAAAAAGTGCGAGAGGAGTGTTGTCTATGTTAGCGCGTTGGAATGCGCCTCGGTTGCCTTTAGTGGATTTTGTATCAAGTATGGGAACTTATGGTTTCCCGTATCAAGTTATCCCTTTTTTAGGGGATACAAAGATATGGGAATGCATCACCCTTTCATTCTCATTTTCCCTTTTTTAGGGGAAAACGGAAAAGTGCAAAAAAGGATATTGCGACGCCCCACTATGGATTTTATTAAAAATAGCCTTATGGCCCGCTTTGATTACTATGGGAGCTTTGGGTTTCCCGCATCAAGTTATCCCTTTTTAGGGGATATCGGGATATGGGAATACATCACCCTTCCATTCTCATTCTCCCTTTTTTAGGGGAGAACGAAAAAGTGCAAAGAAGGAGTGTTGCGAGGCCCCACTGGATATGAAGGTTTTAGAGTCGCCATCTTTATTTTAAGGCAAAATAAAGCAAAACCAGAAAAGAAAGAAAAATAAACCAGAGAAAAAGAAACGGGTTTGGAGGCTAAGTTACGAGTTGGGAAGGTGCTAGGCACCCAGCTCGCCCTTTCGGTCTCAAAAGTGGTTTTTGGCTGAAGTATGTTTATTGTTATATTTATTTAGCAGATAAATAAATCATTAAAAGACAGGAAATTAAAACAAATACATCCGTGGCTACGTTATTTACGGACTTGCAGTTATTTCTTTACAATAATTACAAATGTACTTAAAAATATTTGGCCATTATAACGGTTCTTTTACATAATATTTCTTATTCTAATCCGGCAAAGACAACGGCTTATATTGACTACATTGTGCCGGATTTAAATAACAACTTTAAAATAATAAATGAACGTAAAAGTAAATAAATAAATAAAATAACGCCCTTAAAGGCTTTACCTTTTAGAGCGGTAGTGTGCTCGCCTTCGTGGAGAAGGAGTTTTTTTGTTGTTTGTTGTGTGGTTGTTGTTTTGATTTGGGCAGAGTGACGGCTTATTTTAGTAACTTTTGGCTTGTCTACTCGGGCAGAGTGACAGCTTATTTTGGTAGGTTTTGGCCTTTTTGGTTGGGCGGAATAACGGCTTAGTTTTTGAGTTTTTCAACTTATTACTCGGGCGGAGTAACGACTTACTTTGGGATTTTGGGCCGGGAAGTGAGGTGGATACCTAACTACTAGGCTAGGGATCACTTATAAATGGTGGATATTTATTTTGGCGGAGTTTAGACGGGGTTTGGAGACTTTAGTGGGCTTCACTCACCTATCTCACACCTCTCGCTACTTGGCTTCATCGAGACGCAGAGAGAATTTATCAGCGCTTCGTTGCGATATTTCTGAACGATTTGTGAACACTGGAGAAGGGAGCCCAGCTCTCTTATTTATAGGTGGGAGTGAGGAGTCATTCGGCATTTCTTCATTTCCTTCAGCCGCTGCCTTCGATTGTACACCAAGCTTCGCCGAGTGAACAATGCGTTAACTGAGAGAGCCACTGTTCATCCCATGGCGCGACGCCCAAAGCCCTTTTAGGCCGCGCCATACCCACTATTCCAGGTTCGTTTTTGACACTTTCACCCCTCGCAACTTACTGTTTTGTGCATCCTGCTTTGCCTTTCTCATTTTTACCTCCTGCAACTTGACATTTGTTAAGTCTGAACAGTTCTTGATATCATATGTCAGAGTCACATACCAGGGGTACGAAATTGGGGTGTCTACAGAGCCCCTCAACGATGGAGTCTACGGGTAACCCAAGGCTTACTGAGTAGGCGAACATCGTTGATAAACAATAGACTCTCCAATTTTGTTCAATTTAAAACGGGAGAGAAATGCAATCGGTAGCAGTTATAATGCACAATTATCATTCTATCCAAACTCCATAACCAAGACATATTTAGTCAGTTATAGTAGGTTATCGTAGTTTTTAAGCAGATACGAATTTAAAGTGCTCTGATGGTCGGACCTACTAATGTAGGTTTTCTACGTATTCCTTTATTAAAGGAAATCAGACCAAACGTAGTTCAGGCCAAAAACCTAAACTACAACCAATTGCAGAGTTGCCACTATGAGGTTCCTGGTACGCGCCCCGCGCCTTGGATGGGGTGCGTATGCGGGACATCCACTCCTCTCGCTTCCACCCTCCCTTGTTTAGGGAAGACGAAATCAAAAAGTGCGAGAGGAGTGTTGTCTATGTTAGCGCGTTGGAATGCGCCTCGGTTGCCTTTAGTGGATTTTGTATCAAGTATGGGAACTTATGGTTTCCCACATGGCAAAACACACCTCCTGCCACTCAGATTTACCCAAAACTTTGCAATTAGGCCACCGAGACGCAAAATTTTTTCGGGATGGCCATCAGTTCTCGAATTTATCTTGCATCGTTAACCCATTTTTTAACCGACGCGTTACCTTTTGACGTTATCTTTAAGTGAAATACCATTTTTTGCCCTCTCCTTCATCACTTAAACATCATTTCTTTGAGCTACAGATGAAGTGTGATCAAACCAATAGACCCAAACAAGCAATTTGAATGCTTAGATCAAACCAATAGACACCAAATCCAAAACCAAAATCAAACCCAAATTTGAAGGGAGAAGACAGAAATTCTCCAAAGCTTGTATGAGCCGGATGCTCGCCGTTTGAGGCAAAACGACTCAAGATTCCTCGATTCGCATTGCCAAGATTTCTCCATCATCGCCGGCGACGCCAACAACAACAACTAGAAACCCGACCCGTAACACATTTTCAATGTGTTCTCGCAAGTCACCGCTAATGAACGCCAATATCTCTTTCTTTGCCCTAAACCCCGATGTCGACATCAAACGATCGGGGATCGAAGTCGGGCGGCGGCCGATCACGCTTCACCGAGGTGGTGAGCCAACTCAACAACTCCTGGAGGGCGATGCGCCGCGGGGGCCTCCCGGTGGGAAGGTGTTGATCGAGGACGGGGATCAACGACTTGAAGACGTGGATTAGCGGGCGACGAGTAGTCGAGACGTGTTTGGATGGGCTGGAAGAGATGGATTCAACGGTTTTGAACGAGGTGAAGGTGAAGGTGCGGAGATCTAAGGAGTACATGAGCAATAGCTTAGCTTGATACTCGCCAACATCCTTCCCCTACTCGAGAAGTTTGGGCTCACGATGCATTGAAGGGTAATTTATTGGGAGTTTGACTTTTGTGTTTGATTTTGTAATTGACTGGATCTCCTTTCACAGTTTGATTTTCTTGATTTTCTGGGTTTGATTTTCTGGGTTTGAAGATGTTGATGATGAAGACGGGGGTAAAATAGACATTTAACCTAACTTAACGTCCAAACTTAACGCCCATCCAAAAAAGGGTTAACGCAAGATAAATTAAAGTACGGTGGCCATCCGAAAAGGTTGAAGTCTCGATTAGCTAATTGCAACCTTTTTGTATGAATGCGATTGGCGGGAGGTGTGTTTTGCTACGTCAAGTTATCCTTTTTTTTAGGGGATACCAGGTTATGGAAATGTATTACCCTTTCATTCTCATTTTCCCTTTTTTAGGCGAAAACGAAAAAGTGCAAAAAAGGATATTGCGACGCCCCCACTATGGATTTTATTATAAATAGCCTTATGGCCCGTTTCAGATTACTATGGGAGCTTTGGGTTTCCCGCATCAAGTTATCCCTTTTTTAGGGGATATCAGGATATGGGAATACATCACCCATCCATTCTCATTCTCCCTTTTTTGGGGAAACGGAAAAGTGCAAAAGAGAGTGTTGCAGGCCCCACGGATCTGAAAGTTTTAGAGTCGCCATCTTTATTTTAAGGCAAAATAAAGAAAATCGAGAAAAGAAAGAAAAATAAACCGAGAAAAAAGCGGGTTCGGAGGCTAAGTTATGAGTTGGGAAGGTGCTAGGCACCCAACTCGCCCTTTCGGTCTCAGAAGTGGTTTTTGACTGAAATATGTTTATTGTTATATTTATTTACCAGATAAATAAAGCATTAAAGACAGGAAATTAAAACAAATACATCCGTGGCTACATTATTTACGGACTTGCGGCCATTTCCTTACAATAATTACAAATGTCTTTAAAATATTTGACCATTATAACGACTCTTTTACATAATATTTCCTATTCTAATCCGGCGACAACCGGCTTATATTGACTACATTGTGCGGATTTAAATAACAACTTTAAAATAATAAATGAACAGAAAATAAATAAATAAATAAAATAACGCCCTTAAAGGCTTTACCTTTTAGAGCGGTAGTGTGCTTCGCTACGTCGCCCGGGGAGAGGGAGTCTTTTTGTTGTTTGTTGTGTGGTTGTTGTTTTGATTTGGGCGAGTATTTGCTTATTTTAGTGACTTTTGGTTTGTCTACTCGGGCGGAGTGACAACTTATTTTGGGTTTTGACCTTTTGGTTGGGCGGAATAACGGCTTAGTTTTTGAGTTTTTCGACTTATTACTCGGGCGAGTAACGGCTTACTTTGGGATTTTTGGCCGGGAAGTGAGGTGGATACCTAACTACTAGGCTAGGGATCACTTATAACTAGTGGATATTTATTTTGGCGGAGTTTGGATGGGGTTTGGAGACTTTAATGGGCTTCACTCACCTATCTCACTCGCTACTTGGCTTCATCGAGGCCAGGAGAATTTCTCGGCGCTTCGTTGCGATATTTACGAACGATTTGTCAACACTAGAAGGGAGCCCGCTCTCTTATTTATAGGTGGGAGTGCCTTCGATTGTACACCGAGCTTCGCCGAGTGCACAATGCGTTAACTCAGAGAGCCATTGTTCATCCCATGGCACGGCATTATGCTCCCCTTGGCGCGGCGCCCAAAGCCCTTTAGAGGCAGCCAAGCCCACTATTCCAGGTTCGTTTTGATACTTTCACCCCTCGCAACTTATTGTTTTGCGCATCCTGCTTTGCCTTTCCCATTTTTAACTCCCGCAACTTGACATTTGTTAAGTCGAGCGATTCTTGATATCATATGTTAGAATCACATACGGGGTACGAAATGGGGTGTTCTGAGGCCCTCAACGATGGAGTCTACGGGTAACCCAGGCTTCGAGTAGGCGAACATCGTTGATAAACAATAGACTCTCAATTTCGTTCAATTTAAAACGGAGAAATGCAATTGGTAGATTATAATGCAGTTATCATTCTATCCAAACTCCATAACCAAGACATATTGGGTTATAGCGAGTTATCGTAGTTTTTTAGCGGTCACAATTTAAAGTGCTTTGATGGTCGGACCTACTAATGTAGGGCGCCTACGTATTCCTTTATTAAAGGAAATCGGACAAACGTAGTTCGGGGCCAAAACCTAAAATACAACCAATTGCGGAGTCGCCTTTGTTAGGTTCGATGCCTGCGGGAGTGCGCGTGCGAGCGGACATCCACTGCTCTCGTTCCACCCTCCCTTGTTTAGGGAAGACGAAATCAAAAGTGCGAGAGGAGTGATGTCTATGTTAGCGTTGTAATGCGCCTCGGTTGCCTTTAGTGGATTTTTGTATCAAGTATGGGAACTTATGGTTTCCCGCATCAAGTTATCCCTTTTTAGGGGATACCAGGATATGGGAATGTATTACCCTTTCATTCTCATTTTCCCTTTTTAGGGAAGAAAAGTGCAAAAATGATATTGCGACGCCCCCTATGGATTTTATTAAAAATAGCCTTATGGCTTTGATTACTATGGGAGCTTTGGGTTTCCGCATCAAGTTATCCTTTTTAGGGGATATCGGGATATGAGAATACATCACCCTTCCATTCCCATTCTCCCTTTTTTGGGGAGAACGGAAAAGTGCAAAGAAGGAGTGTTGCGAGGCTCACTTGGATTTGAAAGTTTTAGAGTCGCCATCTTTATTTTAAGGCAAAATAAAGCCAAACCGAGAAAAGAAAGAAAAAAACCTAGAAAAAAAGCGGGTTTGGAGGCTAAGTTACGAGTTGGGAAGGTGCTAGGCACAACTCGCTCTTTCGATCTCAAAGTGGTTTTTAGGCTGAGTATGCTTATTGTTATATTTATTTAGCAGATAAATAAAGCATTAAAAAACAGGAAATTAAAACAAATACATTCGTGGTTACATTATTTACGGAATTGCAGCCATTTCCTTACAATAATTACAAATGTACTTCAAAATATTTGGTCATTACAACGGCTCTTTTACATAATATTTCCTATTCTAATCCGGGAAGCACAACGGCTTATATTGACTACATTGTGCCGGATTTAAATAACAACTTTAAAATAATAAATGAACAGAAAAGTAAATAAATAAATAAAATAATGCCCTTAAAGGCTTTACCTTTTAGAGCGGTAGTGTTTCGCTCGTCATTCGAGGGAGAGGGAGTATTTTTTTTGTTTGTTGTGTGGTTGTTTTGATTTGGGCGGAGTATTTGCTTATTTTAGTGACTTTTGGCTTGTCTACTCGAGGCGGGTCATTAGGTTTTGCCTTTTTGGTTGGGAGGAATAACGGCTTATTTTTTGAGTTTTTCAACTTATTACTCGGGTAGAGTAACGACTTACTTTGGGATTTTTGGGCCGGGGAAGTGAGGTGGATACCTAACTACTAGGCTAGGGATCACTTATAAATGGTGGATATTTATTTTGGCGGAGTTTGGATGGGGTTTGGAGACTTTAGTGGGCTTCACTCACCTATCTCACACCTCTCGCTACTTGGCTTCATCGAGACGCAGAGAGAATTTCTCAGCGCTTCGTTGCGATATTTCTGAACGATTTGTGAACATTCGAGAAGGGAGCCCAGCTCTCTTATTTATAGGTGGGAGTGAGGAGTCATCCGACATTTCTTCATTTCCTTAAGCGTGACTTCGATTGTACAGGCCGGCCAGGAGTGCACAATGCGTTAGCGAGACGCTTCATCCCATGGCGCGACGCCCAAAGCCCTTTTAGCCGCGCCATACCCACTATTCGAGGTTCGTTTTTGACACTTTCACCCTCGCCTTCTTGTTTTGCGCATCCTGCTTTGCCTTTCGCATTTTTAACTCCTGTAACTTGACGTTTGTTAAGTCTGAACAGTTCTTGATATCATATGTCAGAGTCACAGACCAGGGGTACGAAATTGGAGTGTCTACAGAGCCCCTCAACGATGGAGTCTACGGGTAACCCAAGGCTTACTGAGTAGGCGAACATCGTTGATAAACAATAGACTCTCCAATTTCGTTCAATTTAAAACGGGAGAGAAATGCAATTGGTAGCAGTTATAATGCACAATTATCATTCTATCCAAACTCCATAACCAAGACATATTTAGTCAGTTATAGCATGTTATCGTAGTTTTTAAGCGGTCTGAATTTAAAGTGCTCGATGGTCGGACCTACTAATGTAAGTGGCCTACGTATTCCTTTATTAAAGGAAATCGAGGCAAACGTAGTTCGGGCCAAAAACCTAAACTACAACCAATTCGCAGTCGCCACCGTGAGGTTCGAGGTTCGACCGCGCCCCGCGCCCCCTTTGATTGGGTGCGGCGTGCGTGCGGATGCTGACATCCACGCTCTCTTTCCACCCTCCCTTGTTTAGGGAAGACGAAAAAAAAGTGCGAGAGGTGTTGTCTATGTTAGCGCGTTGGAATACGCCTCGGTTGCCTTTAGTGGATTTTGTATCAAGTATGGGAACTTATGGTTTCCCGTATCAAGTTATCCCTTTTTTAGGGGATACAAAGATATGGGAATGCATCACCCTTTCATTCTCATTTTTCCTTTTTTAGGGGAAACGGAAAAGTGCAAAAAAGGATATTGCGACGCCCCCACTATGGATTTTATTAAAAATAGCCTTATGGCCCGTTTGATTACTATGGGAGCTTTGGGTTTCCCGCATCAAGTTATCCCTTTTTAGGGATATCGGGATATGGGAATACATCACCCTTTCCATTCTCATTCTCCCTTTTTAGGGGAGAGCGAAAAAGTGCAAAGAAGGAGTGTTGCGAGGCCCACCGGATATGAAGGTTTTAGAGTCGCCATCTTTATTTTAAGGCAAAATAAAGCAAAACCGAGAAAAGAAAAAAAAAATAAACCGAGACGGGTTTGGAGGCTAAGTTACGAGTTGGGAAGGTGCTAGGCACCCAACTATACTGATCTCAAAGTGGTTTTTGGTCAAGTATGTTTATTGTTATATTTATTTAGCAGATAAATAAAGCATTAAAAACAGGAAATTAAAACAAATACATCCGTGGCTACGTTATTCTGGACTTGCGCTTATTTCTTTACAATAATTACAAATGTACTTAAAAATATTTGGCCATTATAACGGTTCTTTTACATAAAATTTCTTATTCTAATCCGGCAAACACAACGGCTTATATTGACTACATTGTGCGGATTTAAATAACAACTTTAAAATAATAAATGAACAGAAATGTAAATAAATAAATAAAATAACGCCCTTAAAAGCTTTACCTTTTAGCGGTAGTTTGCTCTCGTCTTTCGAGGGAGAAGAAGTTTTTTTTGTTGTTTGTTGTGTGGTTGTTGTTTTGATTTGGGGCGAGTATTGCTTATTTTAGTAACTTTTGGCTTGTCTACTCGGGCGAGTAATGACTTATTTTGGTAGGTTTTAGCCTTTTGGTTGGGCGGAATAACGACTTAGTTTTTGAGTTTTCGACTTTTACTCGGGCGGATTATATTAACGGCTTACTTTGGGATTTTTGGGTGGGGAAATGAGGTGGATGCCTAACTACTAGGCTAGGGATCACTTATTGGTGGATATTTATTTTGGCGGAGTTTGGACGAGTTTGGAGACTTTAGTGGGCTTCACTCACCTATCTCACACCTCTCGCTACTTGGCTTAAATCGAGATCGCAGAGAGAATTTCTTAACGTTGCGATATTTCCGAGCGATTTGTGAACTTGGAGAAGGGAGCCCGACTTCTTTATTTATAGGTGGGAGTGAGGTCATTCGGCATTTCTTCATTTCCTTCATCGCTGACTGACAGGCTAATCAGAAGCCGCCGAGTGCACAATGCGACCGAGAGCCACTGCTCATCCCATGGCGCGACGCCCAAAGCCCTTTTAGGCCGCGCCATACCCACTATTCAAAGCCTTTTGACACTTTCAACTTACTCGTTTATCCGTTGCCTTTCGTATTTTAACTCCTCAGAATTTGACGTGTTAAGTCTAAATGCTTGATATCATATGTCGAGTCACAGATTGTGGGTACGAATTGAGTGTCTATGAGCCCTCAACGATGGAGTCACTGCAACCCAAGGCTTACCGAGTAGGCGAACATCGTTGATAAACAATACTCTCCATTTCTGCTCAATTTAAAACGGAGAGAAATGCAATTGGTAGCGCTTATAATGCACAATTATCATTCTATCCAAACCCATAACCAAGACATATTTAGTCAATTATAAGATGTTATCGTAGTTTTAAGCGCATACTAATTTAAAGTGCTCGATGGTCTGACCTACTAACGTAGGTCGCCACGTATTCTTTATTGAAATCAGATCTTAAACGAAGTTCGTGCCAAAACCTAAACTACAACCAATGCGTAGTCGCCACCGCTGAGAAATTGACCTCACGCCTGCGCCTTTGATGGGTGGTATCGCAGTGATGCGCGGACATCCATCGCTTCTTACCCCTCCCTCCCTTATGGGAAGAAAAAAAAAGTGCGAGAGGAGTTGCCTATGTTACGCCGCTGGAATGCGCCTCTGTTGCCTTTAGTGGATTTTGTATCAAGTATGGGAACTTATGGTTTCCCCGTATCGTTATCCCTTTAGGGGATACAAAGATATGGGAATGCATCACCCTTTCATTCTCATTTTTCCTTTTTTAGGAAAACAAAAAGTGCAAAAAGGATATTGCGACGCCTCCACTATGGATTTTATTAAAATAGCCTTATGACCCGCTTCAGATTATTATGGGAGCTTGGTTTCCCGCATCAAGTTATCCCTTTTTATGGGATATCGATATGAGGAATACATCACTCCTTCCATTCTCATTCTCCTTTGGGAGAAACCAAAAGTGCAAAGAAGGAGTGTTGCGAGGCCCCACCGGATATGAAGGATTTAGAGTCGCCATCTTTATTTTAAGCAAAATAAAGCAAAACCGTAAAAGAAAGAAAATAAACCGCAGAAAAGAAACAGTTCGAGGAGGTTACGAGTTGAAGGCGAGCACCAAATTCTCGCCTCAAAAGTGGTTTTCGTCAAGTATGTTTATTGTTATATTTATTTAGCATAAATAAAGCATTAA
>CM028382.1:73039199-73080342 GCA_013146195.2 Codonopsis lanceolata | reverse complement strand
TGTGCAGGAATAATTTTTTGACTTTCAATGTCATGAAAGAAGCTACATATATAATTTAATATTATTTCCATCCTTCATACTACTACTTCTTTCCTTCCAGGTTTGTTTCCTCTTCTTCCTTTTTTTCCTCTTCTGCGAACTAATCTCTCATTGTGGCTTCATCTTCTCTCAATTTCTTCTCTCTGTTTTTTTTTTTTTTTCCTACTGACATTCCCTTGATTCTTTGTTCCCCCTTTTTTTTTTTTTTTTTTTTTTTTTCTGCAGTCGACATTTCTTCCTTCCCTGTTTCTTTCGTTTCTATGTTCTTCCATTATTCCTTTCTTTTCTATGTTCTTCCATTATTCCTTCCACCACCGAATACAAATACAGGACAGATTATTACTCCCTTCCAACATCTTCATCTTGTCGCTCACATCCGCCCCATTAATTCCAAAATAAACTCTATATATAAACACGACTTAAATCGAAATAAAGCATTCGGATTCGGAAGGAATGCTTGCTTACCTCGATTGACCGGTCGAAGTTGCCCTGCAACTCCCTCTCGCCGCTGCCGTCTCCTCTGTTGCCGTCACTCTCTCGCTCGTCTTCTTGGTGAATTCTCTCCCGAGTCCTCACTCTCTCTCTCTCTCTCTCTTTCGTGTCTTGTTTGGAAAAAGAAAGGGCTGAATCTCTCGTCTTCTTTATTTCACAAGAGGAGGCCGTCAATTTCTTTGCCGATCGATTTGTCTTTGGCGTTTCATCTTCCGGTGATACTTCTCCCGAAGTTTGTGTGACTGCGTCTCTTCCTTGATTTTATTTCCTTTTCTTTTTTTTTTTATTGAAACAGTTTAATACTAACAATAAAACTAAAGGGCTCCATTTGGTCAAGCCCAATTCAAAAAGAATTCATTATTAACTGGGTAGGGGTCCAAACAAATTAGAGTAGTAATGGCCCAAATTTTGGGGATTTACTGCCCAAACAAAATAGATCAAAACTATATTGAGGTTGGCCCAATACAATTTAAAATATCAATAGGATAATTACTATTTTTATTCCAAAATTCGGGTATATTACACTCTTACCCCCTAAAAAAAAGTTTAGTCCTCTAAACTTTACGTCAAAGTATCCGAAAGACTTGAAATACAAATTTTATTCAAAAAGTTCAGGGAACTTCTCTCGCATATCTTCTTCCAGCTCCCACGTTGCTTCTCTCTCGGTATGATTACTCACTTGAATCTTAACATATGGAATAGTTCGTCTCTTCAATACTTGATCTTTCCGGTCAACAATTCGAACCGGCTTCTCATCATAACTCAGGTCTTCTCGAAATATTAACGGTTCGAACTCAATCACATGGTTCGGATCTGAGACATACTTCCTTAGCATGGATACATGAAATACGTTGTGCACTCAGATAGTGTAGGCGCGGGGGGCTAGTCTGCAGGCGACCTCACCAACCCGCTCGAGTATCTCAAATGGTCCCACAAATCTTGGACTAAGCTTTCCCCGTATACCAAATCTCATGACTCCTCTTGTGGGTGAGATTTTAAGGAATACATGATCCCCCACTTCAAATTCGAGTCCGCGTCGACGATTATCTGCATAAGACTTCTGTCGGCTCTGAGCTATAAGAAGTCGTTTTCGAATCAACTGCACTTTCTCCGAAGTAACTTGTACCAATTCTGGTCCTATTAGTTTCCTTTCGCCCACCTCATCCCAACAGATAGGCGATGCACTTCCAGTCCATATAGGGCTTCATAGGGTGTCATACCAATACTTGCATGGAAGCTGTTATTGTAGGTAAACTCCACCAAAGGTAAGTGATCGTCCCAATTACCACTGTAAGTCCAACACGCAGCCGGCATATCTTCCAAAGTTTGTATTGTCCGCTCACGTGACCGATGCGTTTGTGGGTGGAAAGGCTGTACTCATACTCAAATTGTACCCAATGCTTTTTGTAAGCTACCCCAAAACTTCGAGGTGAATCGGCATCACAATCTGAAACTATCGAGACCGGTACTCCATACGGTAGAACAATCTCATCGATGTACAACCGCCAACCTTTCCATCGAGTCGGTAATTTTAAATGCCAAGAAATGTGCGGAACTTGGTCAACCTATCCACGATGACCCAAATTGAATTATATCCTTTCGGCGTTACGGGTAACCTACCACGAAGTCCATAGTGATATGTTCCCACTTCCACTCAGGTATCGGCAAGGACTGTAACAATCCACCAGGGTTTCGATGCTCTGTCTTCACTTGGCGGCATACGGACACTTACTCACAAACTTCGGCTATATCCCTTTTCATATTCTCCCACCAAAAGTGTCACGCACGTCCCGATACATCTTCGTGCTACCGGGTGTATGGCAAACCTCGAGTTGTCTTGCGTCTTCTAAAATCTGCCTTTTCAGTGCAGGTTCTGTTTGGAACACAAATTCTTGACCCAAAACGAAGAACGACGTCATTATCTGTAGAAAATCTTTCCGATCTCCATCTTCAACCCCAAGGAAATCTTTACTAACTCGGATTCATTGCACGTGCCGCTTTAATCTTTTCTAGCAAGGATGGTTGTACACTCAGTGTGCCAAGAAACCATCGTCACCGCGAACCCTAACTTCAATTCCCATCGAGTCAAGATCGTCCTAATATCCTCTTTTCCTTAGTTATCAAAGCCGCCAAACTTCCCTACTCTTCCGACTCAAGGCGTCAGCCACTACATTGGCCTTTCCAGGGTGATACAATATTGTGCAATCATAATCTTTCAACAGCTCCAACCATCTCCGTTGCGTATTCTAATTTCAGTCATACAACAAATTACTAGTACGAATGCTCAAAACTTGTGTAGTCTCATATACAAGGTCTCATTACGAGGAAACGAAGATGCAACTTTCCATTTTTCAACATCTTAAGTTCTTGTGTTGAGACCGTTCCATTCCCAAATATGTCATGACATGAAATGCTTAACGTCACCCATTACTATCAAAGACATCCATTAAACGAAAACCTAAAACCTTGAATTTCCAATAAATAATAACCTAAGCTCTCCCCTAACACTCTTGACAACAATGTCTTTATATCTCATCGAAAGAAACTCTTTATCGAGTGGCATATCCAACTAAACTGAATTAACCGAATAGATTGACATAGGCTCGTCACTAAGACTTTTATCAAACATATCTTTGTCACACCAAAATAACTTCAAATGCACATAACAAAACTATGTAAAACATGGATGCCTCAAAATATTATAACTTAAGGTGTACTTAAGCTCAATTCATCCCAAGGAAAAAAAACAAGTTATTCTAAATCTCTAAGGTTAACCTTGGGTGGTAGTCTTACAACACTATCAAAATCAGTAACCCCCACATAACCAGGTTATCTCCTCAATATTTCCTTTGTGAAGACCAATAATACTATCCTTAAATGTTGCTCATGTTCTCTCCAAAACTATCGTCAATCAACTCGATCACACACTGATCAAGAAACTCTTTAAAGACCTAATTCATTAAATTAAATCCTTAAATGTAGCTAGGGTCTTCGAAAGTCACTGCCAAAAACTCAAGTGTCCTTACTTTGTTCTAAAAGTAAATAACCAAGGATCATACCCAAAAATAAATTACGTCCAAAATCCAAAGGTCTAAATGAACCGAATCGATAGGCATCTCTCTACTCTAAATAAAATCAAAGGCCAAGATCCAAATAAATGAACTAAGGTAACTAAAATAGACCCATCAATCAACGTGTATGTAAGAAAACCAACATCTTAGTTATGAGGTGATTGAGTGTGAAATCTTGGGATCAATAAAAGTAAAAGTATAATTGTCAAAAAGACAAGTAGCATGGTCACCTGAGCATACCTGTGTAACAAAATGTTACAATACTTAATAAGGAAACAAACTTATCATCTAACACTCGTTAATAGGAAATGTGCATTTCCTCTACAAATATCATAACATAGTAGGACAATGATTCTCTAACAATTCTTAACCTCGAATATATATACCTTGTGCGCATCAAACCAATACATAATTCAAAAGTGACACGTAATAAAATAATTTCCTTCAAATAATATGACTATATCTCTTGAACTTTAAAATTCAATCATATCAGAAGTAGCTTACTCGAGCTCTCCAATTCTATATTAAATTTGTTTATTGATGTCTCATCCCTCAACATTCTCTAGTATGGCATCCAAAGACCGCCATAGAAGCCAATAGTTAACAAATTAATTAAATGAGCATATCCACCATAAAACTAAATTATGCTCATAAATTACACTAAAATATGCTAAATTTATCGAATTCCAAAAGCGCAACAAAAGTTCATGACAAAAGTTTATTTCCACCTATTTCTTATAACCCAAGACAACATTTGTCAATCAATTGCGAGAACCAAAAATAGAATGCTTATATTCTTATTGAGATAGATACAACGATACCCAAAGATATCAAACCATAATCCAGATGATAAGAGACACATATAAACAAATTAATGATATCCTAATATCATGTCTCAAAGCTCAAAACATAAACCTCATCATTCGTTTCACACATTAAAGGATGGCAGCTTACTTGTCTTCCTAAAAGTTGTTTTTTTTTTTTTTTTTTGTTTTTTTTTTTTTTTTTTATCAATCTTGTCTATCTCATAAATAACCAAAACATAAATCTCAAGGAAGTAATTCAATAGTAAGGCCGACACGAATACTCATGAACTTAATGCTACAATTATCAACTTAATGCTAGAGGGTAACCAATAACAAAAGTATAATCCTAATAGTACTATCAATTCTTAATTCTAATATGCTCTGAATCTTAAAACCATCCGGATCTGAAATCTAAGCCGAAAAGGGTGAGCGAACAAAAGCCCAGTAAGTTCATATACAACCCCTCCGGTTTCTAAGGAGGAGTTGACCGGGAAGAAAAGTCAAACGAAATATTGCAATCAAATAAAGAATTTATGGATATGTCAAAGGAATTATTTTCTAGATATCCACAAGATTAAATACATATTGATCGAAGAATAATTAACAATTTCACAAGAATCAATCGGAATCAATATCAAATAATTAGGAAGATGTTATGATCACATAAGCGGTCATTTTAGACCAAACAAAAGTGGTTCCAAGGAACCCCAAATATCAAAGTACCCCAAAGGGGTCAAAATCAAAATGGTATATCCGGATTACCCCACCATAGTTCCTATGGTGTAATGTCGCCTTAACAGGCCAAATGGTCATTCAAATTTTCTTAGTGATCATAACGGAGTATTTCAAAAATATAATAATTTCAAATCCAACAAAATCAAATACTAGTGATGACCGAATAAAATGTCACACATCGAATTCAAACAATTATGAGATTCATAGGGTAATATCACAATTAAGAATAACGAAAGAACGGTTACGACGGGATTTCAAATTCAAAAACCAACCCAAGGTCGGCACACGTTTTCAAAGAAAGGTAATGCCAAGGAAAAATAGCGGAAGCCTAACATTTTGGAATTTAGCATTCAAAATAACCTAAATGATGTATAATCCCTTACCTTAGCGATGTGACGAAAATTAGCTCGAGTACAAAGCACCGCTACCCGCGCTAAGCCAAATCTAAAATATCATAATACAAAATAAAATTCTGGATTTAGGAACCCTCTAGTAACCTTAAAATTTAATACACAACTAACAATTCCAAAATACAAAGTTAATATAATTATAGGGTCTATTTCTAACCTTTGTGATTTGGAAGTAATTTCTAATATTATAAACTTGATAGTACAACCTCCAAAGCTAGAGGATGAATCTGTAAAATAGATTCATCACTCATAGCCACCGAAATGGTTTTGTTTTCTTGTTTTCTTGTTTTTATTTTTCTTTTTCTTTTTGTGCGGGAATAATTTTGACTTTCAATGTCATGAAAAGAAGCTACATATATAATTTAATATTATTTCTATCCTTCATCCAATACTCTACTTCTTTCCTTCCAGGTTTGTTTCCTCTTCTTCCTTTTTTTTTTTTTTTTCCTCTTCTGCGAACTAATCTCTCATTGTGGCTTCATCTTCTCTCAATTTCTTCTCTCTGTTTTTTTTTTTTCCTACTGACATTCCCTTGATTCTTTGTTCCCCCTTTTTTCTTTTTTTTTTTCTCTGCAGTCGACATTTCTTCCTTCCCTGTTTCTTGCTTTTCTATGTTCTTCCATTATTCCTTTCTTTTCTATGTTCTTCCATTATTCCTTCCACCACCGAATACAAATACAGGACAGATTATTACTCCCTTCCAACATCTTCATCTTGTCGCTCACATCCGCCCCATTAATTCCAAAATAAACTCTATATATAAACACGACTTAAATCGAAATAAAGCATTCGGATTCGGAAGGAATGCTTGCTTACCTCGATTGACCGGTCGAAGTTGCCTGCAACTCCCCTCTCGCCGCTGCCGTCTCCTCTGTTGCCGTCACTCTCTCGCTCGTCTTCTCGGTGAATTCTCTCCCGAGTCCCGTCTCTCTCTCTCTCTCTCTCTTTCGTGTCTTGTTTGGAAAAAGAAAGGGCTGAATCTCTCGTCTTCTTTTATTTCACAAGAGGGAGGCCGTCGAATTTCTTTGCCCATCGATTTGTCTTTGGCGTTTCATCTTCCGGTGATACTTCTCCCGAAGTTTGTGTGACTGCGTCTCTTCCTTGATTTTATTTCCTTTTCTTTTTTTTTTTTATTAGTTTAATACTAACAATAAAACTAAAGGGCTCCACTTGGTCAAGCCCAATTCAAAAAGAATTCATTATTAACTGGGTAGGGGTCCAAACAAATTAGAGTAGTAATGGCCCAAATTTTGGGGATTTACTGCCCAAACAAAATAGATCAAAACTATATTGAGGTTGGCCCAATACAATTTAAAATATCAATAGGATAATTACTATTTTTATTCCAAAATTCGGGTATATTACAAAGGGTAAGAAAGTTTTGTTAACTGTTCAGGACCATGAGGTGTTTGATTCAGAGAAAAAGGGGTGGAATAATGGACCACTGTATGGGTCTCAAGTTCGAATCAAAGGACACTTTAATGACCGACCAAGAGCGATTTGAATGCAAATCCTTTTCAAGAGGATGAGTATGATACGATCTTGACCAATTAGCAAAATTGGAAAAACTGTGAAGATTGCGGCCGCAAGGGGCCATAGGCTTGCGACCGCAAGGTGTCCAGAAAAGCTGCCGTTTTTTGGTTTTATTGTTTTACTGTTTGTGTATTTTTAGGGTTTTAGTTTCCTTTTTATTTAGGTTTCTTGTTCCTAAAGTTTAGGTTTAAGAGTTTCCTTTTTATTTAGTTTTCTTTTCCTTCAAGAATTAGAATTTATTTTGTAGGCCTATGTAAATGCATTATTAAACATTGTTTAAGGAGTTGAATTTTGATTGATAAAAAAATGAGTTGATTTTCTGGTTAGAAAATTGTGTTCTTATTTGAATGTCCTGAATTGGAAGCTCGGATTATAAACATCGTGGATTCGTTGTTTATAATTGAATTCGACTTATCAGTTGGAGAATCATCCCAATTGTAGCATCATTCACAATTTCAAGGTTCGCGTCATCTCGAAGGCGTTGGGTTGCGGAGTCATTCATCCTAAAACCATTCTAGGAGATCTTGGGTTCTCATCAATATTACAAGTGCTTGGGATTTTTTTGAGCCAGATTGGTTATAATTTGAGTAATATTTGTTGTTCATTAAAGTAATAATAATTTAGATAGAATCAATTGAGAAATTTGGGTAACGTGAAATTTTGAGTATTTTTAGTACTTTTTGTTGTTGTTTGTTTTAGGAAGAAATTCGAGTCCGTCCACTATGTAAAATTTCCAATCGCTACACTTTTTTTATGTTTTTTTAACTAAAAAAGACACTTTTAGGACGAAAAAACTAAGACTCTTAACGAACCGAAGGCACGCTATGAATCACTTAATCAATTCATCAATTTAAATCACATAATCTAATTTATGCATCGCGCCTTAAATGTACACAATCAACATATGATTCAAAATTAATACATCTTACCTACATCCTACATCTAAGTCGATGCATCACAATTTACAAATGATGCATTGTGATTCAAAATTGATGCATCGAGTTTCAAAAATGGTATTTAAGAACGAACAAATTTCTATTTAGACCTTTCATCAAACAGTATATGCACAGTAAGACAAACACAAAAGTAAATTTATTTTGAATCATACACACAAACACAAAATGAAGAAGAAGAAGAACGAGGTATGAAGAAGGAAGAGAATGTGATGACATAAAATGTATTTTTATATGTTTATATTTTCAATAGCCAATGTTTTTTATAGCTACTACATTAGTACAAATATCGGAAACTATTATCTCTATCAAATTTTGTCATTTAGAGGTACATGTCTATTATCAATTGTTGACTTAACGAATGACGAAGATGGTTGAATTTCATCCAATCCACCCTTTCTGAATAAGAAAATACATCTAAATAAATTTATAATTTTTCAAATTTATGTTATCTATCTTTAATTTTACTTTTTATTAATATTTTTTAATTTTTTCATATTAACTTTTTAATTGTATATTCTTCAACTTTAATTGAGTATATAATTTTATACCAGTGTACAAACCGTGCAACGCACGGGAGCATCACTAGTCTATAAATATATAAAAGGAGAGGAGAAAATTATGGAAAGCTCCCGCCGAAAGTAACTTACTAAATTTGGAAATATTTATAATTTGAATATTAATCATATTTTTTTTGGAAATTGACATAAAAATCAATTAATGAAATTGACAACAACTCTTCAGATTTAAATGACTTTTGAAATATCTTTAGTACATTTAATGTTCTTAACTGAGATTCAAACTTGAAACATTTATTGATTGTTATTTTTTAGCTTAATTTATAGCTCACAAGTATTACAGTTAATTAATTTCAACTTAATATTCATTTGTTTGTGAATGCTCATGTGATATTATTTTAACTTGTTGACTTATCTCTATTTGATTTAGTAAAATACCAAAAATATTCAAATGTTTAACGCAAGATAGATAAAAAAAAATTGGTCAAAGTGAGAGATAAAACTAACATGTCACAATTTCAACATTTTTTTTCCTTCACTATATCGATAAATTTAATTTATTTTTAAGATTTTCTTAGTATAAAGTAGTAAAGTTAGTAATCTACCATAATCAGGTCATCAAAAAAGTAAACTAGATTGCTACGTTACTACGGAGTAAATAGTAAAAGACTCTCATTAGTAGTTACATTATTATTATTATTTTTAAATCAAGCTCAACTTGTGACTGTACGAGAGCGACACGTAGATGAGGAGATTGATTATCTCATTGTTCAAATAAAACTAAGTATAAATATGTGACTCACAGTAGAAAGTTTAAACATGAAATGATAATAGTCATTCCTTATATGGCTTAAATATCAAATTTATCATACTTCGAGTGTTTATTCATTAACGTCATCTTGCTATATTTTCAAAAATTTCATCATTACACTTTAGTCACTCCATCTTCTTCCATCTTGGTTTTGGATAAAAAGTGTTAACGAAGTAAATTCCCATTAGTAACTGAAAATAATTGAAAATCCAAAATTAAATATCTTTATATAAACAATTTATTAGAAACATATTTACATGTTTATTCAATATTTGTCATATTTCTTGCAGTTTTTGGAGATAAGATGTTTTGAAATATTATGTACTTTCCTTTAAAGTCGTATGTACGTGGCTCATAATTAAAGTCATGTGTACGTGGCTAATAGGAAAAATAATGTTGTCTTAAAAAGGAAATAAATAAACAAGACAATTTTATTGAAGCAGACAAAAAATGAAAGCATGACAATAATGTGTTAAGAACTTGGATAAGGTAAAAAAGTTTATATAATTTAAACCATTTTTATTCTAAAAAATTATCGTTAGATTATGAGATCTGAGAAATTAAATGTATAAGTTATAGTGCCTTCTTCTATTTTTTACAAATATATAGACATTGCATGTATAAATTTTCAATTTTTAGTGAGTAAAAAAAATCTAAACAGCGAAATGCTTCACATATTCATAATTGAATATTATATTCTCTAAATTTTCCTAAATAAAATTTTAAGGAATTTTTTAATAATAAATCCATATCTTGAATATATTGGTTTGTTATTTTTAGATATGAAGGTAGTAGATAAAAAACCACCTCATAGTTGGTAAGATCTTGGAGAAAGAAAAATGGTTTCTATATTTTAAACTTTAAATTTTCTAAATTAAAATATATAATTATTAAACTCTAGTTTCAAAAAGTTTAAAAATTTCTAAACATTGAGATAGTTGAAATATTCCAAATATAATATTAATTTCTTAAAATAATAAGGAAATAAATTATAAAATCTAACAAATCTTAAACATATAACTTTGTTATGTTTAGATCTGAAACATATAGGTTAAAAAACAACCACATTAGCTGAAATTAGCGCCAGTAAATGAACTTTGACTTCTAATAGTCATTTTCTTTCCCTAAGGCAAAAATCATTGGAAACCATGTTTACAAAACAAAATTGAAGAATAGTTGAAGTATTGTTTGAATGGAAAGTCAAACATAATTTGTTACCAAACTCTTTCCTTTTACAATGAGATCTTACAAGGCGTTGAGGAATTTGGGGAAATAGGTCCTTAGTGTTTTTTTGGAAAAAAATTTGAAACAAAGGGTCATCCAAAATAAAGAGTTAAACAAACAAATGAGAAAAATTGTTAGGGTTTTGTGTTTTAGATGGCAAATGTAATAGGGTACAATTTGTGTTTGGGTATTTATATTTGGCTAATAAATGTTTGAATGTTCATGGCCTATTTTCTTAGGGTTATTTAATTTGGGTCGGATTGAAATTTTTAGGAATAAGTGTACCATTAGTCCCTGAACTTTGGCCGAAGCCATCATCAGTCCCCCAACTTCAAAAAGTTTCACCACTGACCCAAGTAGGCCTTTTTTGCTCATAGGAGGTCCCTAGCTCTAACGTCGTTTGTTTATTTCTGTTAAGTGAACATGTGTCACTCATAAGCACAAAATAAAGGGGTTATGTATAACATCATCAAAATAAGGGGGCAAAGTGAATATAAACCAATTCAGCTTACCTCTCTTCTAGCAAATCACTCCCTCTGTTTTAGTTTGGCTAGATTGAGGGTGAAATTCCTGACAGTCTAGGAAATTTAAAGAACTTGACTTATATTTATCTTACCGGTTGCAATTTGAGAGGTGAAATCCCTGGATCAGTTTTTGATATGCAGGCTTTAGGGACACTGGATATTTCGAGCAATAATTTATCTGGAAATCTTCCAAAAGGAATATCCAATCTTTAAAACCTCTGGAAAATCGAGCTTTGGAAAAACAATTTGACCGGAGAAATTCCTCCAGAGCTTGCAAACCTCACTCTTTTGTAGGAATTTTATATATCCATGAACCAAATGTAAGGAAAATTGCCACGAGAAATTGGAAATCTGAAGCATTTGACGGTTTTCCAGCTTACCTTTCTTCTAGTAAATTACTCCCTCTGTTTTATAACTCACTCAGTTTGGTACTTATCAATCCATTCTCTCTCCCCTCAATGGAAAAATGGAGGTGAATGAAATGGAGGTTGTTATCGATGCCCAGCGAAAGAGATGCAGGTGATTATGCTGGAAGCTGCTTTGTCAGAATCGGGGATTAAGCTGGAAGTTGCTTTGTCAGAATTGGGGTGAACAGAGGTGGAAGGAGAAGGACGGGACCAAGCATGGTGGAAAGCGTAGCTGGATGCTTGAACGAAGGAGAGGGAGACGGATGGAGGCAGATTGCTGGCGGGGGGCAACACTGAAGACAGCTATGCTTTGGAGACCTTCCATATTTGTCTTTGATTTGGGGGAAAACAACTGGGGAGGAAGAATTACAGGATGGAGTAGAGAGATGGGAGCCACGCCTGGCATGGGGTTAGATTCGCTGGAGAAGAAGGAGCCGGCTGTGGATCAAGAGGCAGCCTGGGAGATATTGATGGGCCGGAGAAGGTGAAGGGATTAGCTGAAGACCGGACTGATGGAGCTTTACTGGCTCTCTTGAGGGGGGATCTTGGCTGGACACGGCGAATGTGGATGCGTTAGGGGCAGGAGATGGAGATTTCGCTTGCGATTGGGGATGAGGATGGGCACAGACTGAAGAGAGGATGGCTGCTGGGTTGTCGATGAAGAAGCTCGGCCGGACATGGCAGATGATTCGCCGGAGAAGAAGAGAGTGGGTGATGGTGGGAGCTAGGAAAGGAGATGAGGCACGAACAGGGGCCATCGGCTGAGAAAGAAAGGGGGAGATCGAGAGAGAAAAGTGATTTGTCCCCTTATTTTGATGAATTGGCTTATATTCACTTTGCCCCCTTATTTTGATGATGTTATACATAACCACTTTATTTTGTACACGTGAGTGGCACTTGTTCACTTAACGGAAATAAACAAATGGCGTTAGTACTAGGGACATCCTATGAGCAAAAAAGGCCTACTTGGGTCAGTGGTAAACCTTTTTGAAGTTGGGGGGTTGATGATGGCTTCGGCCAAAGTTCAGGGACTAATGGTACACTTATCCCAAATTTGTATTAGTTTGAGTTAGGAAAAATTGTAGACCGGTTCCCTCTACAATTTTTTTAATAGCTTCGCTCTTCTTTTTTTCAAACAGAAAAAGTCACTTCTTGCATCGCAATGCATGAAAGTGTTTTATTTTATGAATTACGATGCACAAAATCTTGCATCGCAATGAATAAAATGACTTTTTTCGATTACAAAAAAAAAAAAAGAGGGAACGGACCGAATTTCTCCCATCAAGTTATTTCACCATTTTTTGTTGGCCCTTTTTATTTGCATGTTTATAGATTTAGGCCACTATTCATTATCCCGTTGATAGGAAATATCTATTGCAATATATGAAAATTATATTCAATCATTACGAAGACGAAAAACTAAATTAAAATAATAAGAGATTACTTCAATTAATAGCCAAATATCATTTGATCAAAATTAAATAATTCATTTTCAACCACTTAAATTACATTATTTGATTTTAATTTTATTATTAAAATAAAGAAAAATAAAATACATTCTGGTTGACTAACATTAATACACTAAAGTTTGGACAGCACGTTGTTGAAAATACATTACCCATGCAGGATTGTGCAGTAGAAGACTAATCATTACAAAGATTGATCATTACCTTGAGTAATAAAATGACACGAGAAATTGAAACCTGATATGATTCGGACCAGGAAGCAAGATTGGAGGAACTGTGGATCTTGCGGCCGCAAGGGTCCATAGACCTTGCGACCGCAAGGTCTCCAGAAAAGGCAGCCGTTTTTTTTCCTGTTTTACTGTTTGGGTAATTTTAGTTTCCTTTTTATTTAGGTTTCTTGTTCCTAAAGTTTAGGGTTTAAGAGTTTCCTTTTATTTAATTTTCTTGTCCTACAAGAATTAGGATTTATTTTGTAAGCCTATAAAAAGGCATTCTTAAACATTGTTGAGTAGAGAATTTTGATTAATAAAAGTTGAGTTGATTTTCTGGTTAGAAAATTGTTTCTTGAGTGTCCTGGATTGGAAGCTCGGATTATAAACATCGTGGATTCGTTGTTTATAATTGAATTCGACTTATTAGTTGGAGAGTCATCCCAATTGTGGCGTCATTCACAATTCCAAGGTTCGCGTCATCTCGAAGGCGTTGGGTCGCGGAGTCATTCATTCTAATACCTTTCTAGGAGATCTTTGGGTCCGTTCCGTATCATTTGGTATCAGAGCAATCCTAGTTACGGTAATTCCATTCTATCTTAAATTTTGCGTATTTATCGTTCTAGTTGTTAAACCCTAATTGTTCTAGGGTTCATTATTCAATAAAAAAAAATAATGTTCATGACGAAACACTGTTCACGCCGGAAAACACTGTTCACGCCAGGATCACTGTTCACGTCGGAAACACATTTCATGCCGGAATTACTGTTCACGCCGGTTACTGTTCACAGTTAATGTTCACAAAAAAATATTGTTAATTTTTTTTAAAAAAAATTTAATTCATCTAGTTGTCTTGAACTTGGATCATCAATCCTTGTTTTATCGTGTTGTCTTTCAATTTTGAAATCCTAATTGTTCTAGGATTTGTTACTTATATTTAAAAAAAAATTGTGACTTTGAGTGCATACACGCAAGGGAGTGAATTACCAAAATAATCATCATGTCCGAACTTCCTAAACAATCGGCTATGGATGATTGGACGGAGTTTTTTCAAGAGTTAGTGGGTAGTGAGTTCATGATTGAGGCATGGAGAAAACACATATTTCGTACTAGATGTTACGTGAGTAATAAGGCATGTAGTATGGTTATTGATGGAGATAGTATCTCTAATTTTGCTAGCTCCTACATGGTTGAGAGGTTAGGGCTACCAATCTTTACACATCCGCAGCCTTATGAGTTGCTAGGGCTACATGTCGATGGGCAAGTGCATGTCTCCCAACAAACCCTCGTCACTTTTTCGAATAGGGAAGTATTTCGATACGGTGATGTGTGATGTAGTACCAATGGAGGCTGGTCACTTATTACTTGAGAAACCATGGCAAACAGACCGAGGAGTAACTTACAATTTGATGGGTACAAAGAAATATAAATTCATGTATGAGAATAGGGAGATCTCTTTAGTGCCTTTAACACCTGCTCAAGTTCGTGATGATCTATTGGTTTTACAAACAAGCATGAGTGAATGGAAAATTGAAAGGGAGAGCAAAGAGAAAATTGAAAAAGAAAGGATTGAAAGGGAAAATATTGAAAAAGAGAAAATTGAAAAAGAAAATATTGAGAAAGAAAGGATTGAGAAAGAGAAAATCGAGAAGGAGGAGGAAGAGCGAGAAAGGGTGAAGAAAGAAGAAACTGACGAGAAATTAATAATGGTTCAAGAAAACTTGAAGCTATCGCAAGTATACGAAGACCCGTTTGATTTTACAGCTTCAAATTTGTCTTGTTCTGGGTTAATCAAACGAATGATCGATGACTACTTCTTCTTGACTCAATGGGCGGATTGGATGGATCTTGTCTCACGGGCAAATCGTCGAGTTCCATGTGCGGATTTGAGGACAAATCCTTTTGAAGAGGGGGAATATGATATGATATTAACAAGCCATAAAAGTGTTTCTAAGATTTCGGGGATCTATTTGTTAAGTTTGGCAACTTGTAGGCAAGTTTGGAAGCTTGGAAAACTGTTTGGATACTTCAGGGGGTCAAAGTGGCAAGTCAGCAAATTCGGAGAAGCTGTGAAGCTTGCGGCCGCAAGGGGTCCACAGCCTTGCGACCGCAAGGTCTCCAGAAAAGGCTGTCGTTTTTGTTTTATAGGTTCGCGTCATCTCGAAGGCGTTGGGTTGCGGAGTCATTCATTCTAATACCTTTCTAGGAGATCTTTGGGTCCGTTCCATATCAAAACCAAACTGTGAAACCATGTTTTAGAAGGTCAAGTTTTTTCAAATGACAATTCTTGTGGCACCATTTTGATTTCAAAAATGTCACTGACGTCTTCTGATACTAGAATTTCATTCAAATTCCAGAGAGGATAGTTCGCTGATGGTGTCTTAAACAATGTCTAGAAATAAGAGTCAGAGTCAGTCATTTTCTAATGTAAAACTTCTTTAAAAAACATGTTTTTAGCCATGACCAATTGTATGTCGTTTTGTGTAGAGTTACTAATCCTACACGTCTTGGAATTTGTTATGTGATTGTGATAGTAATAGTGGTACATGTTCAACGACAAATGTTGTTTATTAAGAAATATTCTAAAATTTATAATAATTTTTTAAAATATATGTGATTTAGTATCTTTAATTTTTTTTATTTTGTTCGTATTAAAGTTTTTAATTTTTATATTATTCAACTTTATTTAAGTATATAATTTTCTATTGTTATAGAAAGTTAATGCATATAAAACATAATTATATATAAATGATAGATTATGTCAATTATTTATTAAATAATGACACAAAATCGTTGAAACTATATTTTACAAGGTCGAGTTATTTCAAATTATGATGGTTAATTATGATATGAAAATATGATTATATATATATATATATATGCTTTTAGAATACTATCATTTATGGGAAACCATGCTTTAGAAAATCAAGTTCTTTCAAAGGACCATTTTAATATTATTGCTTTGATTTCAAAAATGTTTTTTTTTAAGGTTGGAGGGGACATAGACCGTACTCCAACCCTTAATTTTTTTTATTATTTTAATGCCTTGAAAGGCTACAATTATATATATGATGCCTTTGGTGTGACTTGAACAAATGATGCCTCTGGTGAGGCTTTGAACACCCGACCTCTCGGTTGAGAGTAGTGAAGTACCAGGGTGCCTCTGGTAGGGCTTGAACACTCAACCTTTCCGTTAAGATAAGTGAGTAGCTAAATGGGGCCTTTGGCTAAGGCTTGAACAACAACGGTGCCTCTGAAGAGGTGAACAGCCGACCTCTCTATTGAGAGTTATAAAGTTCAGGGTGTCTCTTGTGAGACTTGAACACCCGACCTCTCCGTTAGGAGAAGTGAGCAGTACCAGTTGAGCTAGAGCTCGTTGGTGATTTCAAAAATGTTAGTGACACCATTTGATAATAGAATTCTATTCAAATTCTAGAGAACACAGTTTCTACTGATGGTATCTTACGCAATGTCTATAAATAAAAGTTAGAGACGGTCATTGTCTGGTGTTCATTTGAAAAAAAAAAGTTTTTAGTCATGACCTGCACTACTAGAAAAAATCCATTTTGCTACGAAAAAATTTGTAGCCAAAAATACTACTTTCGTCGCTAAAAACCTTTGGCGACGAAACCATTTTCGTCGCATCTTCGTCGCCTATGCAACGTCGCTAAAGGGTATTGGCGACAACACATGTATTCGTCGTCAAATGACAACATTTGTCTACGTACACCACTGTAGCGGAATCATGAATAATTTTCGTCGCAAATTGATTTCGTCGCAAATGCATCGATAAATAACTACAAATTATTCGTCGCAACACCTCAAGTTTTCACTACAAAATATATTTTGTAGTTGTTGGGTTAGTATGTAACTACGAAATAATTCGTAGTTGATGGGTTATTGTTTAATCACGAAATAATTCGTAGTTTGTGCATGTCTTTTTAACTACGAAATAATTCGTAGGTATTGTATTTTTATTTAACTACGAAATAATTCATAGTTGTTGATTAGTTATTTACCTATGAAATCTTTCGTAGTTGTTGAGATATTATTTAACTATGAAATAATTCGTAATCGATGGGTTATTTTATAACTACAAAATAATTTGTAGGTGATGTGTCGTTAGCCTGTGATGGGTTTGTTGTTTAACTACGAAATTATTATGTTGTTTTTCATATAACTATGAAAATATGTAGATGGCTATCTTGTAACATATCTTCATCATGCATATTTTTTAAAGACCATAATATTATAGATTGAAAAGCATGTACAACTCTGTTCATGGATGCACCAATACTAATCTTCAATACATCAAATGTGAATCCTACCATAAACATAATAACTGTAAGACTGTAAATTTCCCGTGTCTATTTCCTTGCACAATGGTGCACTTATATACCAGTTACATTGCCACAATTTAGGCTTTGATTTAGGGATAGACTACCTAATATAAGGATACATATCTCCTATGATAATTATGTATATTCTGTTAATAATTTACATATATTCTAACACACCCCCGCAGTCGAAACGGGAGGTTCTCGAACGCTGAGACTGTCTCGAAAATCATCAAAAAGTACGCGCGGAAGCCCTTTTGTAAAAATATCGGCAATCTGATAGCGGGACGGAACGTGAAGAACACGTACTTCACCACGTGTCACTTTTTCTCGAACAAAGTGGATATCCATCTCAATATGTTTAGTGCGCTGATGTTGAACTGGATTCCCCGAGAGGTATATGGCACTCACATTATCGCAATAAACAAGAGTCGCCTTGTGGATTGGATAATGTAGTTCTAACAGCAAGTTACGAATCCAACAAGATTCGGAAACAACATTTGCAACTCCTCGATACTCAGCCTCGGCGCTTGACTTAGATAATGTAGGTTGTCGTTTAGACGACCATGAGATTAAGTTATCACCGAGGAAAACGCGAAGTGGAGCGGCGAGTATCAGGGCATCCTCCCCAATCCGCATCGGTATAGGAAACAAGAGAGTCGAGCGGGGATTTATACAGATGTAAGCCAAAATGGAGCGTGCCACGAACATATCGAAGAATACGTTTGAGAGCATCCATGTGTTCAACTTTCGGATCATGCATGTGTAAGCAGACTTGTTGAACTGCATAAGAGATGTCTGGTCTGGTAAAAGTAAGGTATTGTAGAGCACCTGCGAGGCGACGATATTTCGTAGGATCCTCATAAGATGCACCAACCGAAACACTAAGCTTGCCCTTAGTATCAACAAGAGTAGGGCACGATTTGCAACTAGTCATGCCTGCTCGGTCAAGAATATCCTCGGCATATTTCTTCTGAGAGAGGAAGAGGCCGTTATCATGTTGTGAAACCGCAATGCCAAGAAAGTAGCTTAATTGTCCCAAGTCCTTCATAGCAAATTCTGAACTGAGAAGAGATAAAATGGATAGTCGAAGAGCATCTGAAGAGGCGGTGAGAATGATGTCATCAACATATAAGAGAAGATAGGCAATGTCTGGCCCCTTTTTGAAGATGAACAAAGAGTGATCAGATGTGCTGTGGGAAAAACCAATAGTAGCCACCTAATCGGCAAAGCGTTGATACCGGGCAGGGGAGCACTGCTTAAGACCATAAAGAGACTTCTTCAATAAACACACATGATTGGGATGGACTGGATCTCTGAATCCCATCGGTTGATGCATGTAGACTGTCTCATTCAAATGGCCATGAAGGAAGGCATTTTTGACGTCAAGTTGATGTATGGGCCAAGAATTTGCCAAAGCAATGCTAAGCACTGTGCGAATGGTGGCGGGTTTGACAACTGGGATGAAGGTTTCATCACAGTCGATTCCAGCTTGTTGAGATCTGCCATCACCTACAAGACGGGCTTTATGCCTCTCAAAAGAACCATCAGATTTCGTTTTATGTCGAAAAATCCACATTGAACGAATGACATTAACATTAGGCGGACGAGGTACTAAATCCCACGTCTTATTGTTAATTAGAGCATTAAATTCGTCTTGCATGGCCAATTTCCAATTCGGGTCATTTAGTGCATTCACCGGGTTTTTGGGAAGTGGGGAAATAGATGGAGCGGTGGTAACACTTAGGTTGTGATATTTACGGTTGGGTTTGTAAATGCCAAGTTGACCACGGGTTGTCATTTGATGAGTTGGGTGGAGTCTGGAGATTGGGCGCAGTTGGGGATGTAGTGGGGAGATTGGGCTAGGCTGGCTAGGCAGTGGAGGAGAGGAAAGGCTGTTGGGTGGGTTTAGTGGAGTAGAGATGGACTTAGCTGGAGTAATGGGCAGGCTGGACGGATTTAAGGAAGGAGATGATACAATCGGCCGGGCTGGAGAGGAAGGCCCTGAAGAGGGTTGTGGTAGGGAGCCGTGGCTGGGAGAGGGAGGTGAGTTGTGTATCCGTTGATCCGTAAGAGAGGAGGCACGTAATTGGTGAAGAATTAACGGGTGCATACCATCGTCCAAAAAATCATAAGAAGAAGAGGGAGTGATTGTATTTTTCGAAAAAGGGAATTGAGTTTCATCAAAGAGAACGTGACGGGATACAATGATTTTGTTAGTCGATAAATCAAAACATTTATACCCTCGTTGATTGGACGGATAGCCTAAGAAAACACAAGGAGTAGAGCGGGCTTGCAATTTATGGAGGGTGGTGGAGGGAAATAAGGGATAGCATAAACACCCAAATACCCGAAGATGAGAATATTGAGGGGTTTTGTGGTAAAGAATTTGAGTGGGAGAGTAGTAGCATAATAATTTGGAGGGAAGAATGTTGAGGAGGTAGGTCGCTATTTCGAGTGCATGATGCCAGAAGGAGGGTGGCATAGATGAATGAGCAAGCAAAGTGCGAACAATGTTATTTATTGTTTTTATTTTGCGTTCGGCTTTGCCATTTTGAGGAGAGGTATGAGGACAAGAAAAACGAAAGTGCATGCCATTTAAATCACAAAATGTCCGAAATGAACCATTATCATATTCACCACCATTGTCGCATTGGAATTGCTTAATGTCTCTTTCAAATTGAGTGCGAATGTAAGCCCGAAATTTCAAAAAAATTGAATAAACCTGAGATTTATTGGAGACTGGAAAAGTCCACAAAAAATTACTATAATTATCAAGAAACAAAACATAATAACGGTGACCAGAGGAACTTAATATGGGTGAGGTCCATAGGTCACTGTGAATGATATCAAATGGCATAGAAGTAAAAGAAGTAGAAGGCAGGAATGGTAATTTAGCATGTTTCCCAAGGGGACAAGAACTGCAAAAAGTTTGGCGAGTTTTATGACAGAAAATTAAATTGCTACTACGAAGAGAGTCTAAAATGGCTTTTCCCGGATGTCCTAATCGAGAATGCCATAAATCAGAAGAAATAGCAGAAAATGCTGATGGAGAGGGTGAAGTGTGTGTAGCCCGCAATTGAGTGAAAGGATATAAATCACCAGTACTGTCACACCGCATTAGGTGCCTCCCCGTCTGTAAATCCTTCACAGAAAAACCAAACGGATCAAATTCAACAGAAACACGATTATCATGAGTGAATTTTCGAACAGAGATAAGGTTTTTAATAAGGTGAGGGGAATGTAACACATTGGTGAGGGTGAGGGGAGGTTGTGTTTGATTTAGTGAAGCATTTCCATAACCAACAATCGGAATAGTATGGCCATTACCGACGAGAATATTTCCAGAATTGCTCGAATTAAAATAAGACGAGAGAGTACCTGAATTGGCAGTCATGTGAGAGGTGGCTCCCGTGTCCATGTACCAATTGTCATCGGGTGGATTAAGAGTGAGGGTGTTAAAAGCGGCGTCAATGTCCGTAGGAGCATAAGTAGAACTAGGAGCAGGCGGTGCATAATGGGCTGTGCGAGTCTTGGCCCAAGAATACCTTGGCCGCTTGCTCTTTGGATGGATATCGTGGGGTAAGGACAAGGAGGGCTGGGCCATTGGGGAAAATTCCAGGCCCAAGGCGGAGGGGCAGACCATTGAGGAGTTGGCGTGGGCGACTGTCTTTGACGCTGAGATGGAGTCGGCTGCTTCGGTTGACCATAGCCTCTGCCACTACCGCCACTTCGATTGTTATTGTGACCGCCGCGGTTCCGGTGATTGGTTCGCCGCCCTCTGCCACCGCGTCCACCGAAAGTCTCTGGATTGGAAGGGTTTGAAGTAGTCGGATTAGTAGAAGAAGCAACTAATAAGGCGGAAGTCGAACCTGATTCAAGGGCTGCCCGTTTCGTCTGGGTTCGTTCCTCTAGGGAGAGCATGGATCGAGCTTTGGTGAAGGAAGGAAGAGGGTCCTGATGTTGAATGATGGACACAAAACTCGCGTAGGCGTCGGGTAAGCCGCCAATTAATCGGAGAACCAGTCTGGCATCAGAAACGTGGGCGCCCAGATTGTCTAGTTGGTCGGCGATGGACTTCAGGTGGCTGCAATAGGCATCCACATTGGAGAAATTGCGGAGATGAGTGCTTGCAAATTCGTCCTCGAGGTGGACTGTTCGGGCAGTTTTATTATCTTGAAACAGATTCGCCAGTTTGTTCCAAGCATCCTTTGCTTGATCGTGCTTGTTGATGATTGAGTTTAGAAGAGTGGGCGAGATCGTACCATAAATCCATTGAAGAACAATGGCATCAATCCTTGACCAAAGGGCTTTGTCAGTGGTCACCGCCGTTGAAGAGGACGAATCGGTGGCAGTGACAGAGGATGGAATTATATGTGCATAGACAAGGTTAGCACGAGCATGAAGCTCAAACAACGTAGCCCAATTGTTGTAGTTGTTGGCTTCAAGATCAAGCACGATAGGAATAGCATTTTTTATGTTGGTGACGGTAGTTGCGGGATGGATTTTGTCAGCCATGAGGAAGAGAAATAAGAAGAAGGAAGAGGGGTGAGGGGAGAGACGGCTAGGTCCTGGCCAGGAAGGAGAGGCCTGATACCATGTAAGACTGTAAATTTCCCGTGTCTATTTCCTTGCACAATGGTGCACTTATATACCAGTTACATTGCCACAATTTAGGCTTTGATTTAGGGATAGACTACCTAATATAAGGATACATATCTCCTATGATAATTATGTATATTCTGTTAATAATTTACATATATTCTAACAATAACGACTAAGCAGCTATATAGCAATTCATTGTTTAAAAACAAGAGAAACTAGCTTCGCTTCCAAAATTGTGCAAACCACCTATTAACAAAAACAAAAACAAAAGACAACTATCTTGTCTGGCTAGTCAGTCTCTCAACTTGGAGATGAGCTTCATGCGTAATTCTTCATCGATAAAAGTCATCTTTATCACAAGCGTCTTATATACCAAGTCCTCTCGCACCTCAAGGTGACCTAAAATCTGCAAAAGTAAATAGGAGCAGTGAAAATGACATACATGATATATATATATATATATATATATATATATATATATATATATATATATATATATATATATATATATATATATATAAAGAGAATCAAGTTTCTCTAATATAAATTCAACTGGTTGAACTAGTTGAAAAAAATTAAAGGCCTTACGCTATAGAAGAAAAAGATCTCTTGGACTCAGAGAGAAGGAAGATAAACAAAGTGAAGTATATCCCAAACTTAAAATGAAAAAGACAACATCAAACCTTAGAACCTCATAAGTCTACCCAAAAAATTGTTCATTCTTGTGATAAGCTCATTGATGAAATAATCACGATTTTCGGCATATCTACCCTCAACATAGTGGTTTCTCTTCTTTTTTAGACCACCCAATGGAGCCTTCAGCTTGAATGGCCAAGGAAGTTTTTGGCTTCCTTAAAATGGGGACCAACTGTTAAGATTTCATGAATAAGGTCTTCAACATAGATAATGCCATGCTTCCAAAGAGCCTTCTCAACAATTGATGAGTTGTCGATCAAAGCAGTCCTTTGCTTATTTAATTTATAATAACCTCTTTTATAAACTAAAACAACTTTTTACTAATTGAGTAAAAAACTGGAAATTGATTATAGATCATGAATTTTTTCTGTAATTTATAAGGCTTTCACAGTTGCAACCTTTCAAAGCAAAAATACGTGTGTTGTTGGGGGGGGGTTGTGGTTAATCTAAAGTCACATGATCAGTTTTCAGTTCTATGAAAGCATCTCAATATGTTCGTCATCAAGAAAACTGAACCAAGTGTGGAGAGGCCAATGAAGTTATTAAAGTCACATGATCAGTCCATGCTTCTTTCACTCTGTATTGCCTGCAATTTGATGCACTGCTACAGGCCTACAGGCTGTAATCAGTTTGTTTGTGTTTTTATGCTTCTTTCACTCTCTGTTTTTTATATAAAAAAAATGCAACTAGGTTGTAATTTAGTTTGATCTATTTGATAGAGTTCCAACCACACATGATACACCATCCGGAGGCTACTATACCTTATAAACTATTCTAGAGACCCACGGTAGACCATGGATGCTGTAGGATTAACATGACCAGCAATTTCAAAAAAGTTGGAGAGAATACAAAAATATAAGAAACTTCATGTGCTGCAGAACTTGAGCCACATCACCCAGTGACATCCCCATGAGTGAGCATCTAACACAAAACTATATGGTAATGACGAAGAGACCCACACACCTTTTAAGCTACCTGGGACTCTAAATGACCAATACAATGTTCTCCCAACTTAACCATCATGCTCACATATGAAAGAAACAATTATCCTGATGACCCAACTAAAAGGAATACGTTTACCAAATTGTTAGCATTGTCACCAGATTCTTGTACTAGGTTTGCACTGACCACAAAATGACCGATCAAAATAATTATTGTAGATCGAAGGTTATACTAATGCAAGAAGCCAAGACCTATGAGCCACTGCCATTGCCTTGATCTTCCTCTTCTACGATGAAGTATTATCGGTACAGAGTGAATAAATTAAGTAGAGGTTATATTTATTGCAGAGAGGAGCTGATAGGAAAGGAGGATTCCAACGGAGTCCCATTAATTATCAAAGCTAGGTAGCGTAGGAATAGATGCCAAGTAAACCAGATTACATACATATGTTTCGAAATGCAGTGAATTTTAAGTAATAGCTGCAAAGGGAGAAGGGAGTGGGTACTTCGTAAGGCAGAATAAGCATAGTTGTTTCGGTTTGAACATTGTGGGGGCTATATGACATGAATTATTGCAAAGTTGACACGTGGGTAATTGGTATGTATTTATAGACAGAGAGAAAGGATAAGCAACTGGTTGTTGCGGTGTATGTGGAATTCCACGGCTTTGGTTTTCTCGACCACGACCACTCAAAGGTGTCTAGTTATTACTCCCCCTATGCTGATTATAACTCCCTATCTGGTAAGAAGAGGGATAAGCCGAAGAGAATAGCTGGGTTTTGAAAGAGGCTGCAAATTCATCCGCCATGATTTTTATGGCTATGATACCATGATGAAAACCAAAACAAAGGAATGAGCAAAAAACAAGCAGAGACATAACACAACAGAAAAGAAGCCGGTAAACTCTCTTCACTTGAAGCATGACCCTAAATTATTTAATATACCCGTGAGTTTCTTAAGCCTCAATACATTACTATATTACCAATACCTACTCTGACTAGGAGACATCCAGACAAGACAATGTCCTAATCTACTACCATGCAATAAAATAGGAAACAAGACTTATTTACAGTCCATGACTAATCTGACTAATACGTGTTATCACCTTCCAGTGATGCCTTCACCACACAACCCCACACTCATAGTCTTATTGCTGAATCAGGGTATGTTTGATTTACCTCTAAATAGGATCATTCTTCTTAACAGAACCCAAATGACAAAAGTGATTATCAGCTACCATTTGGAGGTAGGAAAGTAGTATCCCTCGAGAATAGAGTACGAGAAGGCCTAATGAGGTTGACACTTCAGTAAAACCTATGTAAAGGAGAGACAGATAGAGATAACAGAGAAGAAGATGAAGAATAATAATAAGGTTGAGGTTTCAATTATTTACAAGTGCAATTCAGTTTAATCTATTGAGTTACCTAATCCAGAGAATGAAAACTTCTATCGGCAGGCTCGGTGCTTGCACACTATTCTTACATCTCGGGATTTTTTATTTTTTATTTTAAAAAGGTTGGAGGGGACATAGACCTTACCCTAACCCTTATTTTTTATTATTTTAATGTCTTGAAAGACTACGATTATAGATGTATGATGCCTTTGGTGTGGCTAGAATAAATGGTGCCTCTGGTGAGACTTTGAACACCCGACCTCTCGGTTGAGAGTAGTGATGTACCAGGGTGCCTCTAGTAGGGCTTCAACATTAGACCTCTTCGTTAAGATAAGTGAGCAACTAAATGGAGCCTTTGGGTAAGGCTTGAACAACAACGGTGCCTCTTAAAAGGCTTGAACACCCAAACTTTCTATTGAAAGTTGTAAAGTTCAGGGTGTCTCTAGTGGGACATGAACATCTGACCTCTCTGTTAGAAGAAGTGAGCAGTCCCAATTGAGCTAGAGCTCGTTGGTTACATCTCGGGATTCGATGCATAAAGTCCCGACAAATCTCGAGACAAGACGTCAGATTGTATTCTCTTAATAGTTAGCCATACCTTAATCATATGTGTCCTTGATTATGTCTATATGTCTCTTTTTATAGCAAGTCTAATTCTCCTTTCGTTAGACCTCTCTATGTCATAAAACCATATACAGCTCCTTGCTTCTCTTGCCATCTCTTTTCAACAAGTAAATGGCTTCCTTAGTTGACTCCTTAGACATACCAAAATTAATTATCTGGTCACGTCATGTCTTAGTCTATTCTATACGGTGACTTCACATCATTTCATCATATGACTCGTTAATTTACCCATAAGTCGTGTAAAGTTTTTCCTTCTCCAAATCTTTATAGAAACTTCTTGACCCCTGAGCTTTTCTATTTCGCGACTTGTTTCCTATAGCTAATCACATGCTCGGATAAAGAAAGAGGGTTGTGTTAGCTGGTGTATCTCGCTGTACCTAGAGTTACTAATCTTAAAGATATTCGAACTTTGTTACGTGATAGTGATAGTTGTAATAGTCGTTCGTACATGTTCAACAAAAATTGTTGTATATAAATAAGTATTCTAAAACTTATAAGGACCAACCAATAAGCTCTAGCTCAATTGGTACTGCCCACTTCTCCTAACGGAGAGGTCGGATGTTCAAGTCTCACCAGAGACGCCCTAAAATTTACAACTTTCAATAGAGAGGTTGCGTGTTCAAGCCTTTTCAGAGGTACCGTTGTTGTTCAAACCTTACTCAAAGACCTCATTTAGCTACTCATTTATTTTAACGGAGAGATCAAGTATTCAAACCCTACCAGAGACACTCCTGGTACTTCACTACTTTTAACGGAGAGGTCGGGTGTTCAAAGTCCCCCAGAGGCACCATTTGTTCGAGCCACACCAAAGACATTATATATAAAATTGTACCCTTTAAAAACATGAAAATAAAAAAAAATTAAGGGTTGGGGTATAATCTATGTCCCCTACAAACTTTAAACAAAACATTTCAAATTTATTTGATTCTCTATTTTTAATTTTACTGTTTATTAATTTTTGTTTATTTTATTCATATTTAAAAAATTAATTTTCTATTATTCAACTTTAATTGAGTATATAAATTTACACCCGTGACCAAATCGTGCAACGCACGGGTGCTTCACTAGTATATATATATATAAAGGAGAGGAGAAAATTATGGAAAGTTCCCACCAAAAATAACTTACTAAATTTGGAAACATTTATAATTTGTATATTTGTCATATTTTTTTTTGAAATAGAAATGGAAATCAATTAATGATAGTTCATTTAATTTAAACAAATTGTTTAACATTTAATATAGTTCAATATGAATTACGAAATAACAAGAAATACAATATCAAAATATTATCAAATATTGAATAATTTATTCTATATCCGATTTCACTTTTTTTTAATTCAATATTTCTTTTGCATTTGTAATTGGCATATTGGCTTCTAAATCTTCACCACGGTAATATAAACTCCCAGAATTAAGATTAAATGATGAAATAGTCGATTTAATATTAATTATTTGTCACCTTTATTAATAATAGTCTTGACAAATAATTACAATGCATTATTATTCAAACCAGTTTAAAACCATAAATCAAAGTAACATAGTTACTTCCCATAAATAATGAATTAGTTAATGGTTTACTAAAGAAATATTTTTTGTAAACGTCTAAAATAATGATAATATTTTTTTCGTTTTAGTAAAAAACGAATTACATTAACATGTTTATGAAATAATGTATTGTTCAATATATAATATTATCATTACCTCATGAAAACTTTAATATTTTAAACTAACTTTATTTAAAAGATATTCATCTATGTAATAAGAAATATAAAAGATGAATATCAGATAAATTTGTTAATAGACAAAGACAAATTAGTAAAAGAGCACATACATTAAATTAATGTTTCTCCAAGGATTATATAAAATGATTGTCAACAATAGTTATTTGCAACCGTATGAAGTGTATAAACTAAATGCAATAAATATTTTTGAAAGAAATCATTTTGTATAGATGGTTTGAAGCTTAATTTATGAGTAATATAAGTAGGTTTATGAAAAATTTAATTCTTCTTCATTCTTATAAATTTTAGATTCTTATAGTTCTAAAACTTAAAGATTTTTAGAACCAGTTTGTTGTTCGAGGTGCTAAGGTATGTCCATTATTCTAATAAGAATGTTTTTTATACTTTATAACAATTTTATATATCAATAATATCAATAAGTTATATATCAGCCAGATTTCAAATAATCTAGCTACTACATACAATAGTAACATAAACAGACATAATTATGACATATTATGAAATTGATAGATAATTTCATATAAATTAGTAAATAGAAAAGACAAATTAGTAACCGAACATCTACAATAAACTTTCTCTTAACATTTGCTTGTCACCAATAATGGTAATAGTCTGAAAAAATAATTATTGTATAAAGTATCAGCATATGCACTACTCCTATTGCCATTCAAATATTTTGTGTTTAGCCGTCGAATACTTATAAAAATTCAAGCAATTTTATACGTGAAATCTATATATCGTACATATGCTAAGGTTAGATTGAACAAATAATTGATAAATTTATAAGAAAATAAATATATATCACCCAAGGGGTGGGAGAGATTGCAAACTATGGGCCACACTTGCCTGTCAAGAAATAGCTAAATAAATAAATTTATGCATATATATGAGATTTTTTCTACTTCATTTTAATCAAATCTGAAGCTAAAAATAAAATTCTTAATATATTTGTCTTGCATACATGTTTAAAAATCCAGATCTAATATATGCAAAAAAAAATAAAAAATTAACCTACATTAACAAATAAAAATTTTAGTATATTTGTCCAACCTACATATTTAAAAATCCAGATCTAATATTTCCGAAAAACTTTAACGTATTAAAGTTAGTTCATAAATATTACATGTGATCCTAAAAGAAAGTACACAATACATAGTTCATCTCACAATTAATTCATTGTATTTGTTAAGAGATTCACTTGTATTGAGATTTTTGTCAATTGGATTGCGAAGATTGGCGATGTTAAAATTTGTGAATCAAATGATAATTGTGCTTATGTTATTATTCTCAATCCACTGTTGCTTAACGAATTAAACGATTCAATCGCTCCAATTGTACAAAGCACATATCCTTCATTTGGAAGAAGTCCCGATGATTCATCGTTTTTGGAAGAGAGAGTTATTCTAGATCTGACTCTTGATGTGGTGATATGATTTGGACCAGGAAGCAAGATTGGAGGGATTGTGGATCTTGCGGCCGCAAGGGTCCATAGACCTTGCGACCGCAAGGTCTCCAAAAAAGCTGTCGTTTTTGTTTTATTTTACTGTTTTACTGTTTGGGTATTTTTAGTTTCCTTTTTATTTTAGTTTCCTTTTTTATTTAGGTTTCTTATTCCTAAAGTTTAGGTTTAAGAGTTTCCTTTTATTTAGTTTTCTTCTCCTACAAGAATTAGGATTTATTTTGTAAGCCTATAAAAAGGCATTCTTAAACATTGTTTTGGGGGAGAATTTTGATGAATAAAAATTGAGTTGATTTTCTGATTAGAAAATTGTGTTCTTATTTGAGTGTCCTGGATTGGAAGCTCGGATTATAAACATCGTGGATTCGTTGTTTATAATTGAATTCGACTTATCAGTTGGAGAGTCATCCCAATTGTGGCGTCATTCACAATTCCAAGGTTCGCGTCATCTCGAAGGCGTTGGGTCACGGAGTCATTCATCCTAATACCTTTCTAGGAGATCTTGGGGTCCATTTAAACCCTAATTGTTCTAGGGTTTATTATTCATTAAAAAAAATTTAACTGTTCACGGCATATTACTGTTCACACCGGAATCACTATGCACGCCGGTTACTGTTCACGGTACTGTTCACCTATTAAAAAAAATTTTGTTATTTTTTTTATTAATTCATCTAGTTGTGTTAAACTTGGATCATCAATCCTTGTTTAATCGTGTTGTCTTTTAATTTTGAAATCCTAATTGTTCTAAGGTTTGTTATCTTGAGTGCATACACGTAAGGGAGAGTCACCAACAATCACCATGACCGACGAAACACCAGCTAAAGGGGTCCCTATTGTTAATCCGACACAATATATGGATGTGATACTCGCCCACATGGAAGATTTTAAGGTTAAGTTTGCTCAAATAAATGAGAGATTTGATAGACTTGAGGAGGATAGGCGAAGGGAGGAACCTAGGGAACGTAGAGCTCAAAGAGGTAACCAATTAGAAGAAGAATTTAATGAGCTCGGTTTGGGAGAAAATCATGGAAGAGGAAGGCGAGAGATTCCAAGGAGAGAGGAAAATAATTGGGAAACCATTAAGTTAAAGATTCTTGTTTTTAAGGGGTCAAGTGATCCAGATGAGTATTTTGATTGGGAAAGAAAAATCGAGAAAGTATTTGATTGTTATACCTACACTGAATTGCGGAAAGTCAAATTAGTTGCCGCCGAGTTCATGGACTATGCTAGTATCTAGTGGGATCAAATGATAGCTGATAGGAGAAGAATTGGGATGCCTGCGGTTACTACATGGGAAGAAATGAAGCGTCTTGTGCGTCATCGGTTTGTTCCTAATCACTATTATAGGGGTGTTCTACATAAATTACAGAAGTTGACACAGGGTTCGAAAAGTGTTGAAGACTATCACAAGGAGATGGAGATGTTGACTGCTAGGGCCAATTTGGGTGAAGATGTCGAAGTAACAATGACAAGATTTCTGGCAGGTTTGAATCATAATATTGCAGATATTGTTGATTTACACCAATATGAGGACTTGGGTGAAATGGTACACATGGCAGTCAAGATAGAGCAACAACAAAAGAGGAGGAGTACCACTCGTCCAAGTAGTTCAACTCTGGTGCAACAACAAGATAAGATCGCAAGCAAGGTTGAGCCCGAAGCAAAAGTGGCTATGATTCCGCAAGAGCCCCAAGGGAAAGCTGAAAATCCCAAGTTGAAGTATAAGGAAGTGCAATGTTTCAAGTGCAAAGGGGGGGACACTTGGCGCGTGAGTGTGCCAATCAACGGGTTATGGTGGTACGTGGCAATGAGGTGATAGAAGAAGAGGATGATGAACATGAAGACATTGAAGCAGAGGGGGACTTTATAAATCTAGAGGCCTTGGTTTCTCGTCGCGTGTTGAATATGCAAGCTAAAGAGGAAGAATTTGATCAACGCGATAACCTTTTTCACACATAGTGTCGCATCAATGACAAGGTTGGTAGTGTGATTATTGATGGAGGTAGTTGTACTAACGTCGCTAGCACTTTCATGGTGGAAAAGTTGGGTTTGACAACATCAAGGCATCCTCAACCTTACAAACTTCAATGGTTGAATGATCGTGGGTAAATGAAGGTGGAGAAACAAGTCCTTGTGACATTTCGTATAGGAGTCTACGAGGACGAAGTCTTATGTGATGTGGTTCCTATGAATGCAAGCCATTTATTACTTGGAAGGCCATGGCAATATGATCGTCAAGTGAAGCATGATGGATTCACCAACAAATATTCCTTCATGTTTAATCAGAAGCCAATCACACTCGTACCACTAACGGCCAAGCCAAGTGCAAGAAGACCAAAGGAGGATGCTAGTTGAGAGTAAGGGTAAGAAAGTTTTGTTAAGTGTTCAGGATCACGAGTTGTTTGATCCAGGGAAAAAGGGGTGGAATAATGGACAACAGTATGGGTCTCAAGTTCGAATCAAAGGACATTTTAATGATCGGCCAAGAGCGGATTTGAGGGCAAATCCTTTTCAAGAGGGTGAGTATGATATGATTCGGACCAGGAAGCAAGCTTGGAGGGACTGTGGATCTTGCGGCCGCAAGGTCTCCAGAAAAGCTGCCGTTTTTGTTTTATTTTACTGTTTTACTGTTTGGGTATTTTAATTAGTTTCCTTTTCATTTTAGTTTCCTTTTTTATTTAGGTTTCTTATTCCTAAAGTTTAGGTTTAAGAGTTTCCTTTTATTTAGTTTTCTTGTCCTACAAGAATTATGATTTATTTTGTAAGCCTATAAAAAGGCATTCTTAAACATTGTTTTGGGGGAGAATTTTGATGAATAAAAATTTAGTTGATTTTCTGGTTAGAAAATTGTGTTCTTATTTGAGTGTCCTGGATTGGAAGCTCGGATTATAAACATCGTGGATTCGTTGTTTATAATTGAATTCGACTTATCAGTTGGAGAGTCATCCCAATTGTGGCGTCATTCACAATTCCAAGGTTCGCGTCATCTCGAAGGCGTTGGGTCGCGGAGTCATTCATCCTAATACCTTTCTAGGAGATCTTGGGGTCCATTTTCCTCATCATGTGGTTAATTCAATAAATGATTACATGGTATTGAAGAACATTTGAAAAGGAAGATTGTTTTTGAGCTTAGATTTTCCATGTCATTTTGACTGAAACGTTGATCTTTTGAACGATATAGATACTTCTAAAGTTTTAAATTGAATTTCATGTTCTGGAATCTCAAATCATGAGTTGAATTTGAAAGTTGAAACTTCATTAATGTTACTTTGTAACATTGACCATTCATTGGGTTATGTATTAGCATGAGATTAATTATTACAAAGCTAAGAAACTATGTTCTAGAAGGTCTAGTTCTTTCAAATGGTCATTCTGGTGGTACTATTTTATTTTAAAAATATCACTGACACCATCTGATCATAGAATTCCATCAAAATTTCAAAGAAGACAGTTTACGCTGATGGTGTCTTACGAAACGTGTATAAATAAAGTGTCTAATGTCTGACTTCTTTTGAAAAACCCTATTTTTAGTCATAATCAATGTGTCGCTTTGTCTAGAGTTAATAATCTTAAAGGTCTTTGAATTTTTTATGTGACAGTAATAGTTGTAATAATCATACATCTTCAACGAAAAATGTTGTATATAAATAAATATTTCAAATTTTATAACAACTTTTTAAAAAATTTATGTGATTTTCTTTGATTTTATTGTTTATTAATTTTTATTTATTTTGTTCATATTAAAAATTTTAATTTTATATTATTCAATTTTGATTGATTATATGATTTTACACCCGAATACAAATCGTGCAACGCACGAGTGAATCACTAATATAATATTATAGTGTAGGTTTATGTCATTGTTAGATAAAGTAGTATACTAATTGCCATAGTACAAATTTGGAATGCAAATATTCTTACCCGGATAGTGTATTGGGGTTATAAATTTATTATATACATAAAAAAAGAAGGAAAAATGGTTAATTTTGTTACAGTGCTTTGACCGATCTTTATATTTTATTATTGTACTATTTTTCGAACGAAATTGTCATTCGACTTTTAAAGGGATATGCAATTTTGTCATTATTCTTAAATGTCATCTAATTTCTAATGGAATTAATATCAGTTGTCTCTCTTTAGGTTTTTGGGGTCTTGAATTAAAAGGGGGTCTTTCTATTTTTCCTTTCAAAGATTCAAAAAAGATATTTTTAGATTCAAAAAAGAGAAAAGAAAGAGAACGATAAAGAACACGTGTATTATGAAACTCATAAGATACGTCTAAGTTGACCTTCTAATACAAATTTGCAAGAGAGTTTAACCACCTTAATACAAATTTTAACTTACCTCTTTCAGAGTTTAACCATTGTAATCAATTTGCAAGGAAATATAAAGCTTGTTAATTGCCTTTAGAAAATCAATAAGTAATTATACAATAATATTTAAATGAAAATGTCAAATTGATTAGTAATATGTTTGAAAACACGTGTATTATGGAACCCATAAAATACGACTAAGTTGACCTTCTACACCTACATAAAGAAGATTATTTAAAAATTCAATAAGTAATTATAGAAAGACTGAAATAAAAAGTTAAGTCAAATTGACTGGGAGTAAAATAAAAAACACGTGTATTATTATGAAACCCATAAGATACGTCTAAATTAACCTTCCAACATCTATATAAAGAAGACCGTAAACAACTTAGAAATCATATATGTAACCATGAATTTGTCAATGACAAGTCTCTCCTTCTTTCTTACCCTAGTATTCTACTCTTTCAGCACAACACATGCTAGCACAAGACCAACTAGCATAGCACCTTCCAATACCAACGAACCACCTTCGAATTGTTTGTGGAGCCCAATGTACAAGATTTCTATTGAAAACAATATTACCAACAATGATGTCTGGCTTCACTGCAAAGCAAAAGATGATGATCTCGGAACTCATAAACTTAGCTATCATACTAGTTTTGATTGGCGCATTTGTTTAGATTGGGGTCAAAAACTTTACTTTTGTGGGTTTAATTGGAATGGAAAGACTCAAGTGTTTGACGCATATACTTCCAAACTTCGTGATGAGTGTGGCCCTTATTTATTTCATGTCGTTCAATGCAGATGGTCGGTGAACACCGATGGATTCTATCTTCTCGACGCCTTTCACGGTGTGTGGCATAAGAAATATGATTGGAAATGATTGATGTATGAGCTCTACCAATTCTAAACCCATCTTCTTTGTCTTTGTCGTGGTCTCTCAAATGGTTTATGAATAAAATATTTTCTTGTTTAACATCTCTAACTCTCTCTCTCTCTCTCTCTCAATCTATCTCTCTCTCTCCATCATAGCAGAAAATTTATATTCCTATATTCCATTTTGCATTAAAAAGATGGAGTCAAAAAGCAAAGGAATAACTAAATTAAACAAATCGAGTCAAAAAGCTAAGGAATAAAAGTATAAGGAAGATCTAGAAATTTCAATGGTTACTTTTTCTCATTATGGTTTCTAGTGGAGGAATCAAGAATTTTTGTCAATGGTGTTACAATTTATTTTAACTGTTGTAAGCTTGTAACCATTACTTTTGGTGAAAATGAATACGGATTGGGGCACAACTTTAACAATATTTTATTACAAGACAAAGTTTAGAGATTTTAATTATTTACTAGGTGTTTTCATTCTTTAAAAACGATTAATTACATCTCCATTTGTAATGTTCTTTAACAAATATTTTTCAATATTATATACAATTGGCGGTCGTTAATAAATTGATCATCCTCAAAATCTGCCTCACTTTTTCCAATTCAAGTAAAAATCTACACAAATAAACACAAAACATCTCATAAACCAACTAATTTTATCTATTTTGAATCCTTAAATTTTGGATTTAATAAAAATAGACAATGAAAGATAAATTTCTGGCCCCAATTGACAAGCTCATGTCATTTCTAACACTATTTGTCCAACCCATAACAATGAAAATGAAGATTAATGAGTGAATTTATTTATTTATTGGTTTAGTAGTGTCCCGTTACACCACAAATGATATGTACATCCGCCATTCATGTTTCTATTATATTAATCATCCATTAGATCAAAAATAAATGAACGAAATTTATTAATGTCATTTAATGGTTTTGATTCTTTTGAGGTTAATTATTTGCTTTGTCCAACTATTCAATAAATCTCACTCATGATTCAATGGATAATACTCATTTTCCCAAATAATTGTTCTACTTTCCTTTTTAGTCATTTCTAAAATAATTGTTGTATTTTTAAACATTCATTTATAGGAAAATAATTTTACCATTTTATTGTGTTCCAAAAATGGGGAAACTCTTCCCCCGAGAGCCCCCACACCCTAGCCCCATGAGAATGTGAGAGAGAAAATCACGGTGACTCAACGATTAAGTAGCTAGGAGGACCCGTGCCTAGTACCTACAATGAGCCACATCCCCACAAGAGGATGAAACCCCCACACTGCGGTTACTAGGACTCGATCCTTGGTCCTATTCCAAATCTATTAGCTCTTAACCAACTGAGCTACGCCCGTGAGGGCATGGATGAATGAATCGATTAATCGAGATATTCCTTTGTGTTTGCTTGTAATTATTTCCGTTGTGCACAACAAGTTTCATATTAAGTATGCAAACATTTAAGCTCCGAGGAAAGCAATGTGTGTATCAAAGAGTGAAGCAAATGAACAGGGAGAGAGGGAAGAGAGAGAGAGAGAGAGAGAGGTGCTAAAATAAGGCAAAGTTTCATTCTAAAACCAATCTCCCTTTATTAGTAAAAAGGCGTACACAAGAAAAGTTGTAAATCGAAATAGATCAAGGCCATTCATGCATCTTTATGAACGACATGCGACGGTGGTCGTACAATAAGAACCCTTGTGTGGCCACTACCCAGTCGCATCTACCTTGTTCGCAAATACCTGTAATGGGACAGTTAAATACATCAAATGTCTGTCGCTTCTGCTTCCACTGAAAACTGCAGTAGAAAAGGGTGGTATATAAAAAAGTTTCACAAAATGTACATGAAATTATAAATATTAGCGTATTTAATGATATGGTTTCCAAGATGATCGTCTTTTGATTTGCAGTTCACTGTGATATCGTCGTTCGGGATAATATTTGAAATTGAAACAGTGTACTGTTGCGTAAAGAAACATGAAGCATGTGTTGTGATGAAAATGTTAAAAGTGTTAGATTTAATGGTAAATAAAGTTTTAACATGTAAAGTGTTCCACTTCGATGGTTAAGTGAAAATAAAATTATATTAAAGCTTGGGAGTTTTAAAGTGGTACTCCCTCTTCCTGTGCCTTTAAAAGTTGTACATAACTATGTTGCACGGACACGGTTTCAGTGTCGGACTCGGCAGGACACGGCGGATCGGCCCAAAATACGTATTGGGGCAATTTGAATAAAATTTTGAACACGGACACGAGTTCGGGTAAGACATATACGTACCTTTAATTGGGGGTATATATTGCAGTCCCTCAAATCCCTCAATATGACTCAAAAGAGCCCTAGCCCTAGCCTCATTATTCGATTCCAACTTGGCTCGACCTCGAACAGTCGAATCCCACGTATTCTTCGTGTTCCCTCGATATAATTTCAATCCGTCTTCTCACTTGTTGACTTGAGTAGTGTGGTTACGATTGGGAAGATGGAAGGGTTACGATCGAGGCTTTTAGTTCTTGACCTTTCATATAACCGATAATAAGAAACTTTCTTATTAATTATTATTAAACAATTTATATTATGTTCGGAATTTTATAAAAATCACATATTAAAATTTAGGTAGGTTGGAAATGTTTATTTTGTAGTTATAGTTTTAAATATTTATAATTTGGTCATTATATTTTGAATATTTACATTTTAGTCCTTATATTTTGAATATTTACATATTACCCCCACGCAGTGTCCTATATTTTTCGAAAATTGCGTATATCCGTGTCCGTGCAACATAGGTACATAATATATACATAATAATGGACACATATATATATAAATTCTCATTGGAGATAATGATCATTGACCGAAGTCAATAATCATCGGCAACTCATCATTTTGGTTGAGGCGGTTGGCACATGAATGGATAGGATTTGGTTTTCTTAACGATTAAGTTTTCTTAAGGATTAACATGACCATTTGGAAGTTGTGCTCATTCCTCTATAAAAGGGGCTGCTGGCAGTGGGCACAAATTGAAAAAAAAAGGTAAGTTAAGGAAGGAAACAATATAGTCTTCGGTAAATAAAAGGGAAATTAAAGAGAAAGGTTCTCCTCGCCATCGGGAGAAATTAAAGTGAAAGGCAAGGTCGAAAATTCCGCTTTCCATAACTGCTGTAAAGTAAATCGATATCATGGATCCATGTTAGTTTCCATTACATGTTCTTGTACATTAAATCGTGAGAATTATGTGTTCTAAGATTTTGGGTTTTATTGAAGTATCATGAGTTTCTAGAAAATAATTTATGTTTGAAACTCATGCATGTATAAAAGTTTAACATGTGGTATCAGAGCTTAAGGTTACGAACTCATAATTTCTCCAATTAAAGTATCTCTTATATTTTAAACTGTAAAGTTTGTACTGTAATTGTACATGTAATATTGGTTGCTCTTGTACTGTTTAAGAGCAAAATTAAAGTACTTGTGCAGTAAAGTTTTTGCGCAAAATTAACTGGGTGTTTAACACCGGTTATGTTGAATTTCAAGCTTTACCGAAAATTTGCAGAACAATTTGGATATTATGTTTTTGTTTTCCAAATAAAATTTTAATGTTCTGTTAAAAGCTTGGAATATAAAAGTATAATCTATTGTGAAGGCATTAATAGCTTGTTAGTCACCAAAGTGGCCTGGCTGAATGGAATGTCTAACACATTAAATTAATTTTATATCAGTCGTTCATGAGTACAAAGATGCTTCTAAAATGACAAGAAAAGTTGATTGAACAATTGAGTTTATAGACTAATTGCTAGAAGGTCGTCCAAAGACGGACCATTGCAACTAGTCTCTATCATTAAAGGGACTAATCATTGTACCTTGGTTAAATATGATGTATATCCAAAGATAGACAACTTATTTGACTATTGTGTGTTATGATTATCCATTAAAGTTTCTATCGTATGACATCGATCAAATTGTTTATGTGTTTAAGGCTTACCCAAAGGTGAACTTAAATACATGCTTAAAGTGCATGACCGTTTCTGAATTTATTAAAGTCAACTCAAAGCGCTAATGGTTGAGCATGTATAAATGTTTTGCAGCCTCATTAAGTCTTTTCGCATCTGGAAGTTCGGTTGTTAAGTTCAACGGGCTAAACTATATTGACTGGTCAGAGCAAATCCAGTTTACTCTGGGTGTTATGGATCTAGACATAGTTATAGTATCAGATGAAAAGCCCGCAGCCATTACAAAGACTAGCTCAGAAGATGACAAATCAATCTATGGGGCTTGGGAGCGGTCTAACAGGCTGAGTTTGAACCTTATGAAAATGACTATGGCTGAAAATATTAAGCCATCGATGCCAAAGACTGAAAATGCTAGAGAGTTCATGCTGAAGGTTAAAGAGTATTCTCAGTCGGATCTTGATGATAAATCCATTGTAGGCAATCTAATGGGTGAATTGACTACAAAGAAATTTGATTGGTCAAAGTCAATTCATGATCATGCAATAGAAATGTCCAACCTAGCAGCAAAGTTAAAGACTATGGGAATGGATGTGAGTGATAGCTTTCTTGTAAAATTCATAATGAATTCCCTTCCTGCTGAATTTGGCCAGTTCCAGGTGAATTACAACACCATGAAAGATAAATGAAACTTTAAAGAGTTAAAGGTCATGTTAGTACAGGAGGAAGGGAGATTAAAGAAAATAAAAGATCACTCCATCCACCTTACAGTTTATGATGGTGCTAGCAGCAGCAAGTTTAAAATAGGTAAAAGGGACAAAGGCAAGAAAATAAGGCCCCAATAAAGGTTTCTGAGGGCCAAATCAAGAAAAAGAAAGTTAGGTGTTTCTTCTGTAACAAAGGACACGTAAAAGCCGATTGTCCTAAATGAAAGGAGTGGTTCGAAAAGAAAGGTACATATTATGTTTCTGTGTGTTTCGAATCGAATTTTATAGAAGTTCCTATTAATACCTGGTGGATAGATTCTGGTACAACTACTCATGTGTCTCATGTTGTGCAGGGATTCAGTACGATCTAGCCCATAAACGGAAATGGACAGTACTTGTTTATGGGAAACAGGATGAAGGCAAGGATAGAGCACATAGGGACTTATAGGTTGCTTTTGGACACTGGGTGTCATTTAAACCTGGAAAGATGTCTCTATGTACCTGAAAGTGCCAGAAATCTTATTTCAGTACGGAAGCTGGATATAATAGGTTATCGTTTTGAGATTTGTAAGGGCAGTTTTTTGTTGTACAAAGATAACTATTTTTGTGGATCAGGAAAGTTGTGTGACTCACTTTATCGTATAAATTTCAACAACGATTTTGCTGAATCTTTGTTTCATGTTGAAAGTAATGTGGGCATTAAACGTAGTACACCAAATGAAAGTTCAGCTTACTTGTGGCATCAAAGAATGGGTCACATTTCCAAAGAAAGGTTATTGAGGTTGATGAAAAGTGAAATTCTTCCACAATTGGATTTTAGTGATAGGCGTATGTGTGGAGGCGTATTAAAGGAAAAGCGACTAAAACCACGGTAAAAAGAAATCAGCCACAAAAGCACTCACTCGGCTCTTAGGGGCGATACACTGATATTTGTGGTCCTTTTGACGTTCCAAGTTGGAGTGGCGAACAGTATTTCATTACCTTTATTGATGACTACTCACGTTATGGTTACGTTTATCTATTGCATGAAAAGTCTCATTCAGTGAACATCCTTGAGGTGTTCATAAATGAAATGGAAATGCAGTTAGATAAGAAAGTGAAAATAGTGAGATCGGATAGAGGTGGTGAAGATTACGGAAAATTTACTCAAAAGGGACAATGTCCAGGTCCATTTGCAAAGTTCCTTGAAAGTCGTGGCATTTGTGCACAGTATACGATGGCCGGGACTCCTCAGTAGAATGGTGTTCTTTGAGACAAATCGTACATTAATGGATATGGTTAGGAGTATGTTAAATGATTGTTCCTTACCTATCAATGTGGATGCATGCATTAAAGACCATTGCGTATCTCCTCAATAGGGTTCTAGTAAAGTGTCCCTAAAACACCTTATGAGTTATGGACGAGTAGGAAACCAGTTTGAGGCATCTTCATGTTTGGGGTTGCCAGCCAGTAAAGTATATAATCCACATGAAAAGAAACTTGATGCTAGGACGTCGGTGGATATTTTATTGGCTATCTGAAAAGTCTAAGGGGTATAGGTTTTCTTGTCCTAACCATAATGCGAGAATTGTTGAGTCGGGAAGTGCTGGGTTCATAGAAAATGGCTCAATCGGTGGGAGTGGGAAACCACGTGAAATTGACATTCAGAAAATTCGGGTAGAAATGTCATTACCCGATATTCTTCTTGAAGTTGTTGTTCCAATTGTTGTATCACAGTCAAACAACATACCAGAACAACGAGGTTAATGTTCAAAACCCACAAAATGAGAATATTATAGATGAACCCGGTCACGGTGAGCAAGATATTAATGAACCACAATAGGAAGTAGCTTTAAGGCGGTTTGTAAGAGAAAAGATCATTATTCACGATGACTATGTGGTGTTTAATCTTGAGCATGAATGTGACTTGAGCATTAATAAAGATCCGGTCTCATTTAGTCAAGCGATGAATAGTAACAATTACGAAAAGTGGATCAATGCCATGAAAGAAAAATTAAGTCGATAGAGTTACAAGGAGTTCTAAAAAAAGAGTCGGTTGTAAATTGGTCTTTAAGACCAAACATGACTCAAAGGTAACATCGAAAGGTATAAGGCCAGACTTCTAGCTAGGGTTATACGGAAGGATGGCATTGACTATAAAGACCTTCTCCCCAAGATCAAAGAAGGACTCTTTAAGAATTGTTTTGGCTTGGTAGCTCATTATGACTTAGAGCTTTACCAATTGATGTTAAAACCGATTTTCTAAATGGTGAGTTGGAAGTGGAAGTTTATATGGACCAACCGTAAGGATTTGTGACCACAGAAAACAAATTTAA
>CM028382.1:72990316-73039099 GCA_013146195.2 Codonopsis lanceolata | reverse complement strand
AGAATGGAGGAAATTTTCGTGTTCTGCTACTGAAGCCCGGTGAGTTTCTTTATAAAGGGATCTTGCGGCCACAGGTCTCTCTTTCTTTACCTTCGTCCCATAAGGTAGTCGAATCGTCGGTACATAGCATCTCCTTACTGCATGATGCTTTGGTCACACTTCTAGATTTATAAGGGACCTTGCGATCATGAGTGTGTAAAGATCCTCCTTGTTTCCTTTCATCCTTTTAGCGGTTTTACACTTAGGTCCGTCCCGAAATTAAGTTTCGTTACGTTCCGTTACTTTCCTACATTCTAAAAATTCTACAAAACTCTAAATAATATTAGCAACATATAAATATAACACTACGATGTTTCTCCCCCAAACTTGGATTATGGCATATTTAATTTCAAAATTAAATGTCCAAAATTAAATTTAACGGAGAATAACATATTTAAATTAACTACAAAAGCAAATAAAATTCATCATAGTGGGTTGCCTCCCACTTAACTTTCTTTGTTTAACGTCCTTTGGCTCGACCCAACTAAAACCTAATCATCGTGGTGCATTGTCAGCGAGACGAATTAGTTCAATTGTTCGTTCGACTGACATCGGTTCAAGATATGATTTGAGTCTGTGACCATTAACTTTAAACACTTCATTGGTCCTTAGATTTCTTATGTCAATTGCTCCATTGGGTGGTGCATAGTCAGTGAGACGAATTAGTTCGATTGTTCGTTCGACTGACATCGGTTCAAGATACAGTTTGAGTCTGTGACCATTAACTTTAAACACTTCATTGGTCCTTAGATTTCTTATGTCAATTGCTCCATGAGGGTAAATTCAGACAATTGTGAAAGGGCCAGACCATTTTGATTTTAATTTTCCGGGAAATAACCTAAGTCTAGAATTGAAAAGTAAAACTTTTAATCCTGGACGAAACATTTTATTGGCTAATCCCATGTCATGGTATTTCTTGGTCTTTTCTTTATAAGTTTTGGCATTTTCGTACGAATTTAGCCTATGTTCCTCTAGCTCATTTAACTGAAATAGTCTTTCTTCACCAGCCAAGGTTAAGTCTAAATTTAATTCTTTGACAGTCCAATAGGCTTTATGTTCAATTTCAACTGGTAAATGACATGCTTTGCCATACACCATTCGGTACAGACTCATTCCTATTGGGGTCTTAGAAGCAGTTTGATATGCCCATAAAGCATCTTTAAGTTTAGACTCCCAATCTTTACGATTGGATCTAACGGTCTTTTCTAATACTGCTTTTATTTGTCTATTACTTACCTCTACTTGGCCAGATGTCTGAGGATGATAGAGTGTAGCTAACTTGTGAGTTACCCCATGTTTTCTAAGGACATTATTTAATAATTTATTAGTAAAATGAGTTCCTTGATCACTGATTATGGCCTTTAGTACTCCATACTGGGCAAAAAGATCTTCAACAAATTTAACCACAGTTTTACCATCATTAGTTTTAGTACCTATGGCTTCTATCCATTTAGATACATAATCAACAGTTACTAAAATATATTCACAATTATTAGAGACGGGGAAAGGTCCCAAAAATCAATGCCCCAAACATCAAAAATTTCAACAACCATATTGGTATGCAAGGGCATTTCATTTCTTTTTCCTATTCCACCAGTTCTCTGACATTTATCACAAGTTCTATAAAATAAGTCACAGTCTCTAAAAACAGTGGGCCAATATAAACCAGATTGTAAAATTTTTCTAGCAATTTTATTTCCACTAAAATGACCACCACAAGAGTATTCATGACAAAATTCCGTAATACTTTGTTGGTATTTTTCTGGGACACATCGTCGGATTAAAGAGTCTGAAAACATTTTATATAAATGAGGTTCTTCCCAAAAATAATTCTTTGCTTCGGTCAAAAATTCATTTCTTTGATAAAAATCAAAATCAGGATTTATAATATCAGACACATAATAATTGACAAAATCAACATACCAAGGGTCTGAATCTGTGACTGCTAAAAGTTGTTCATCGGGGAAGTCTTCATTTACAGGAATTGTATTATCAAAGAATTGACGTTCGAGTAAGGGTGAAAATTGTAATCTAGACAAATGGTCGGCTACGACATTTTCGGTTCCCTTTTTATCCTTGATTGTAATGTTAAATTCTTGTAATAATAGCATCCACCTAATAAGTCTATGCTTAGCATCTTTCTTACTCAATAGATATTTTAAGGCAGCATGATCAGAAAATATTATTACTTTTGATCCTAACAGATATAGTCTAAATTTTTCCAATGCATATACAACTGCTAAAAATTCTTTTTCGGTTGTTGTGTAATTTAATTGTGCATCATTTAATGTTCTACTAGCATAATGTATCACGTGCGGTTTCCTATCTACCCTTTGTCCTAACACAGCTCCAATTGCAAAATCTAAAGCATCGCACATGATCTCGAAAGGGAGAGACTAATCGGGGCCGGATAAAATAGGGGCAGTGGTTAATCTTTCTTTTAATAAATTGAATGCATTTAGGCATTCTTGATCAAAAACAAACTCGGTATCTTTTGTTAATAAGTTACATAGAGGTTTACAGATTTTTGACAAATCTTTTATAAATCTTCTATAAAAGCCTGCATGTCCTAGAAAACTTCTAACACCTTTAACAGAAGTTGGGGGAGGTAGTTGTGATATAACTTCAATTTTTGCCTTATCGACTTCAATTCCTTTATTAGACACAACATGCTCTAAGACAATTCCATGTTTGACCATAAAGTGATTTTTCTCCCAACTTAAAGTTAAATTTGTTTCACAACATCTTTTTAAGACAGATGTAAGATTTTCTAGGCAATGATCAAAAGAGTTTCCAAAAACTGAAAAATCATCCATGAAAACTTCAACACATCTTTCTACTAAATAAGAAAATATAGATATCATGCATCTTTGAAAGGTAGCTGGTGCATTACATAGTCCAAAGGGCATTCTCCTAAAAGCAAAAGTACCAAATGGACATGTAAAGGTGGTTTTCTCTTGGTCTTCAGGTGCTACAGGAATTTGGTTGTAACCAGAAAAACCATCAAGAAAACAATAATATTCATGACCGGCTAGTCTTTCAAGAATTTGGTCAATAAATGGCAAGGGAAAGTGGTCTTTCCTTGTTGCCGCATTTAATTTTCTCAAATCAATGCATATTCTATAACCGGTGATAGTTATTGTAGGGACTAATTCATCTTTTTCATTTTTAACTACTGTAATTCCTGATTTCTTAGGAACTACCTGAACTGGACTAATCCATTTACTATCTGATATCGGGTAAATTATACCCGCATCTAGAAGCTTAAGGACTTTTTTTCTTACCGCTTCTTCCATGTGAGGGTTAAGTTTTCTTTGTCTTTCTCTTGAAGGCTTACTACCTTCTTCTAAATGTATTTTATGCATATACATAGACGGACTAATACCTTTTAAATCTGTTAAGGACCATCCTATGGCTTCTCTATGTGTCCATAAAACTTTTAATAAACTTTCTTCTTGTTCTTCAGTTAAATCTGCTGCTATTATAACAGGTAAAGTTTTACCTTCGCCTAAAAATGTATATTTTTAAGTGGGGTGGTAACGGTTTTAATTCTTCAACGGGAGGAGATTTAACAAATGGAATAAATTCATAATTTTCTGGTTTAATTATTTCTTCTTCTTTAACCTCCTCAATATTTTCTACTTTTTTATCCTCTATTTCTATTTCTTCAAAAAGTGATTTTAAATTTTCCACTTGTTCTTCTTCATTATTTTCTTTCTCTACTCTTTCTATTTTATCAGAATTAATTTCTGATTCTGGTTCTTTTTCCATATTATCTTTATTCTTATTTTTAAGAGCTTCTTATTTCTCTCTTTCTTGTCTTTCTTCTTCTTCTATTTCTCTCTCTATCTCATCAATGTCAATTTTTATGAGAGGGATAAGTCTATCATCATAAACTATAAATACATCTTTCTCATAGTCGTAATCTTCACAATTTTCTTCAAAAGTTTGAGTTGTTAATTTTTCAATTTCGTCTATGGAAAAACATGCATTCATGTCACTAGGTCTATTCATAGCATCAAAAACTGAGATTTCGACAGTTTCACCTAGGACTGACATTGTAGTTTGCCATTCTTCACATTTATCATAGTATTGGCAGTGGCTATAAAAGGTCTGTGTTGATTCTTGTGTTAGATTTATATCTGATCAGTTCATTACCCTAGTTTTATACTTCAGTGGCTAATCGGGCTGCGTATCGATTAGCGTGGCAACTGTGTATAGAACTTTGCCAAGTATATTTTTTAATAGGACTTTACAGGTTCAGCGGAAGACCTCTTCACAAGCTTCACTGGAAGACCTGCTCAAAAGCTTACAAACAGCAGACCTTGTGTCCACCTGGTCTCTTATGACGTGTCTCATCCATCAATGACTCATTGGATTAATTCAAACTTATCTTGATCAATGTTTGAATTTATCTAAGACAGTCCCTGACACATCAAGCCCGCCGAAAGCAGCTTTCCGAAAAGCAGGAAGACTTTTTTTCGTCCCGAACAAATCCAGAAAAGCGGTCGTCACCTACCTGTCTGTAACAACTCTCAGATCTGACATCTAGATTGCCCACTTTTCAAAGATCTCAGAAATCATTCCCTGTTCTAGATATCTGTGAAGACGAAAATCCTGACTGACAGCCCCATGCATTTAATGCATTCATAATAGAGCTGTTAAAGTCTTCGTCTTCTCCAACGGATCTTTTCGAAGTGCACCTGCTATAAATGCTACCATTGAAGACTGGAGACACAACACGGCACAGAATCGATCAAACACTTAAAAGATTGCTCTGAAACTCCATAACTCCAAGTCTTACAACTCAGTGCATTCAAGAGATCCTCAACAGATCTAGAAGTCTTCGTCAACAACAAGAAGTCGTGCATCAACATTTATTTCTCTACTTCTTGTTGTTATTCATTCTTTAACTATACTTCTGCACGAATTAAATATCCTGTATTTACAGATATTTAATTCCCTAGACCCCAAACACAAGTCAATATTTGTACACGATCCATTAGGAATATTCTTTGTAATAGATCTAGTGGAAAACATAGTGCACTATTTAAATCCAAGGTTGACTGCCTTGGTGGTGGACGTAACACTTTTTATAGTGTGAACCATCCCAAAATACTTGTGTTATTTCCTTACTGTTTGTCTGCTATTGGAATTGTTCATTACTTTGATTATCTTTATCCGTTTTACAGCAGAACTTAAGTAACTTGTAAAAGGTCTACCGGTAGTCCTTATCGGCAGACCTGGAACAACTACTTTGAAGGTCTTCTGCTACTTCAATATTATCAATAGATTGCAAGTACCCTTCAAAGAACTTAAACAAAAGTTTTTAAGCGTAAAATACGCTATTCAACCCCCCCCCCCTTCTAGCTTATTATTGTGCCCATTGGGACCCACAATTGGTATCAGAGCCTTACTATTTGAAAACAAGTTTTTCCGAGATTAAACTCTTGAGAGATACGATCAAATGGCGCAAACACACTACATGCTGCCTACATCTAATGCTAACCACGTCCCAATATTAGACGAAGGTCATTTTGATGTATGGAAGGATAAAGTGATGCAATTTATGAATTCCATTGACAACAGGTTATGGAAGTGCGCAACTGCAGGTCAACATATACCAATGACGGCCAACCTTCTAGCCTCCATCGCTGGGAATCCTGCAGAAGTTCCCAAAGAAGAATCAGAATGGACCGAGGACGACAGAAAACTGGTTGAGCTTGACAGTAAAGCAATTAATATAATCACCAAACTCTAGACACAAGCACATACCAAAGAAGTGATTCGATGTACAACCGCAAAGAGATGTGGGAAGTTCTGTGGAATACTTGGAAGGAGACCAAGACACAAGAGATAAATGTAAAGTACACATACATCCGCTTGATTCTTTCAAAAAGGATCCAAAGGAAACCTTGAGACAAGCATATGATCGCTTCAGTGAGGTAATAAATAGCTGCTTTTCTCTTGGTAAAACTTATGAAAAAAAGGAAATGAACATGAGGTTTTTAGGCTCTCTTGGTAGCTTATGGCATGTTAAGACCACATCTATGAAAAAATCCAAAAACTTAAACGAGATGACTCTCTGTAGTCTCTACGCAAGTTTGAAGGTTTATGAGCTTGAAGTAAATCAAGCTCTAGAGCAAGACAAGCAGTTCAAAGCGTGTCCTTGCCACCATGGTCCAAGAAGAAACCACTGTTGAAACCACTCTTGGTAGCTTATGGCATGTTAAGACCACATCTATGAAAAAATCCAAAAACTTAAACGAGATGACTCTCTGTAGTCTCTACGCAAGTTTGAAGGTTTATGAGCTTGAAGTAAATCAAGCTCTAGAGCAAGACAAACAGTTCAAAACTGTGTCCTTGCCAGCCATGGTCCAAGAAGAAACCACTGTTGAAAACAAACCTTCCACTTCCTCCTGTGAAAATGATTTTCTATCAGATGAACAATTTGCTATGTTTGTAAAACGTTTTCAAAAATTTGCAAAATATGGAAGGAAGAACACACACCAACAACCTTTTAGGAAGAATGGTGAAAGCTCATCTAAGGAAGAGCTTGTGTGTTACAATTGTAGAAAACCTGGTCATTTTGCCTCCAAATGTCCAAAGCCAAAATTTGAAGCATACCGAAAACCTACTTATAGAAAATTTCAAAAACAAAAGGGCATGTTGGCTGAAGACATAGAAGACAAACAGGTTGCTACATGGTTTGAGACTGATTCAGAAGAGGAGGAGGATGATTGTGAGCAAGCTAACTTATGCTTAATAGCTCATGATTCAGGTCCTACCTATGACTCCGAAAATGAAGTCGAAATTTCACCTAGTCCCTTGGATAAAAGTGAAACCAACAGTGACAGCTTCAGTAAGGAAGAACTTCTCAAGGATAATCAAGATATGCTTGAAGAATTTAATTCCTTTAGAGTAGCCTATGTTAAACTTGCAAAGAACTGTGAGAAACTTACTGCTGAGAAATCTATGATGGCAGCTGAGATTCAAACTCTCAATAGTTGTCAACAAGAAAGTATCAAGCTGAAGGAAGAAAACAAATTCCTTTGTGACAAAATTGAATGTCTTACTGAGCACATCAAAGGACTTGACCTAGAGAAAATTGCCTTGCACAAGACAATTGACTCCTGGAACAGCTCCAAGGATGCCTTCGAAGAAATCCTTTCAAGCCAAAAATCTAGTAATGATAAATCTGGCATAGGATATTCAGATGTGCCCCTTTCGACATTCCCTTCAGTCATAGAGAAAGGTGAATCCTCTGAGACTGCTAATGATATATCTTTCTCTAAACAAACATTCGGAAATAAAGGGAAACAAGGCCTTGGCTATTCAAGTGTTCCCTATGTTTACCCAAAAGTTCAGAAAGGAAAAGCCAAGATGACTGATTCAAATGAGAAACCTGAAAAGGTAACGGTAGAGAAAGTAAAGTCTGCCGGCAACAACTCTGCTAAGGCAAAGTCTGCTGGCGGTAGACCTACTAAACCTCTACCGATAACTATCAAGTTTGTCTATGAAACAGGCAAGGCTCATATACTTGTTGAAAGTAAACTTAAAGGTACTCTTCCTAATCCTCCAAAAAGGGTAATCAACAGATAAGCTAAAGCTAAGTCCGGTGATAACCTACATAGGAAGGTTCAAAAGAAACCAATTAAGTCTACCGTCAACAAGCAAGCTGAACCAAGAATGGATGTCAAGAAAAAGGATGATCATAATCACTCTTCAGCCAAAGTCACTAACAGTTCTCTATGGAATTTCCACTTATGTCATTCTTGCAATTGCCTAGGCCATCTGGCCCCAGAATGCCTGCTAAGGTTTACTCCAAGATCTGAGAGACCCAGTTCTCTCAAGGTCAGGCAGGTATGGGTTTCAAAAGGTTGCTAATCCTTAAGGACCCAAAAGAAAATAAAGGGGATCTTGTTGCTTTAATTCTTTTTCAGGATTGCTTCATGGGTATAGAATCAGAAAACAAAGACATCTGGTACCTGGACATTGGCTGCTCAAGACACATGAAAGGAAACAGAAGTCTTCTTACAGATATAGCTGAAGCCAAAGGACCCACTGTTATTTTCGGAGACAATGCAAGAGGAAAGACAATTGGATATGGCTCAATCACTAGAGGAAGTCTCTCCATCAACAAAGTTTCTCTAGTGAGTGGCTTAAAGCACAATCTTCTGAGCATATCCCAATTCTGCGACAAAGGATTACTATGCCAATTCAACTCCAACCAGTGCCTCATCAAAGACAGTGAATCCTGCTCTACAATACTGACCGGCAATAGACAAGGAAACGTCTATGTCGTGGACTTAAATCTTCTAGGGAGATTCTCAAACATTTGCCTAGTAGCTAACAACGTTCGTGACAACAGTTGGTTATAGAAAAAGTCTGTTGCAACAATGCAACAAAAAATGGAACGAAAAAATATGTTGTAAAAATACAACAAAAAAAGTCTGTTGCACGAATGCAACGAAAAAAGTTCGTTGCAAGAATGCAACAGAAAAAATTAGTTGCTATTTGCAACGGACGTCAACTGCCCTTGGAAGCACATTTGCAACCGAAATATTTGAAATTGCAACGCTTGGTTTTCGTTGCAATATCATGCAACGGAATACATACGGTTGCACAAATTTTACAATTAGTGTTTTCCAAACTGAATTTGCAACAAACTTTTTCCGTTTCAATCATCTAATTGTAACGGATTTTCATTTTTTGCAACAGAATTTTCTGTTTCAATTGCTCTGTTTTCTTGTAGTTAGTTAGATTTTTATTGTGGACTTACTTACATTTGAGCTTGCTTAAATAATTGGGCCTATTATGCTTAAAATTAAAAGGGCTTAGTGTGTATCATCTTGCCATTATGAAGTTTAGGCTAGGCCCACCAAATTTGAGTTTCGTTAACTATTATAAAAGTAATAATTATAATAACATAATAATAATTATAACAATAATAAGGTAAATAATAATATTGATTGGAAGAACCAACAGTCAACCATGTATCTAGTGAGAGGGAACGACAATCGGGAATTGAGAAAAATCCATCCTAACCGAGAAAGAGATTCAATTGACGGAGAAGGGGAACTATTGTTGAAAGGCTATATAGAGGGCAGACGCATTTGGGTATCTCCAGTAGAAATTTGGAAATTTTGAGGAAAGAGAGGGAGAGAGGGAGAGTAAGAGAGCATGGCTAAAGGGGAGAGGAGGAGGATAGGTGACACACCGAACCATCGCAAAGCAGAATAGCAAATCGTGATCAGAGGTATAGATTCTTCTATTTCTACTTGTATGATCCTCGGTTGAGTTAGTTCATTTGGATCCTTATTTAAGGAATAAAGAGAAGAAAGAAGAAAAGTAGGGAAGGTTTCAAACGAATAAACCCAGGTGGAGAAAGAAAATAATTTAATTATTTATGTATGTGTATGTATGCAAGTGTCGTGATTTTATGAATATTGAAGAGGAAATTTGATGGTAGAATCTTGTGGGTTTATGTACTAGGTGTGTGAATAAAAAAAGAAGGAAGAAGAAAATCACATGGCAAAGGGGAGTAGCAGATGGAGGATGAATGTGTGTGTATGCAATTTAGTAATTACTGAGATGATAATTGAAGAAGAATTATGTTGTGTGTATAAAATAAATAAATATAAAGTATGCATAAGTGTATTTGAAAAAGATATGAAAGTTGAATGTGGGTGGTGTCTGGTATGTAATATATATATATATATATATATATATATATATATATATATATATATATACATATATATTCAAGTACACAGGGACGGCACAGATTAAAGAAAGGAAAAAGAAGTACTGGAAGTAAGCCACTTAATTGGTAATAAGGAGTAGTTTCAAATGCAATTGTGGGTTTATGTGTATGTTATAATGGTTTCATTCTAAAATAATACTACAAAAACTATTTTACTAAGAACAATTATAGTAATCGGTAGCATCTAAATTATTTTAGATTGACTAAATTGCTGCAATATAAATATTTTAGTAATTTGATTTATGCCTTGAATTTTAGAATTGGGAAAGAAGAGTTAAGCTTCATTACAGTTCGGTGGATCTTGAGTTTCTGGGCGTGTTATTCAGGTAAGTAATTATATATCTTTTAGATATTTGAATTCTTTATTCCAAATTAATAGGCTTCCGTTAATTCTTTGACATTTACCTTTCTTTGAAGCGTGTACCAACTTTGACTTGACGTTTGAATTTGAATTCCGTCGTATCCGTTCTATTGTTACTCTAAATTGTAAATCTCATTATATATCTCTCGAATATTTAAATTTCCAGTGAGATATTTTTGTGAAACCAAATTATCGTTGGTATATTATTTTGTTGAAATCTTACTATAATCACTATGTCGAATAACCGGCTATTGGGGTAAAGTAGCATTTTGATTTTGATTTTTGATTGTGAATTATGCCACTTGGCCCGTGGCTTGGTTATCCAGATATACCGTTGTGAACTATGATTATTATTATATTGTGAATCCTTTTTTAAACGGAGTCATAAGACCGCTTATGTGATCATGGTATCCGCGGGTTGGTCGTCGTCTCCAACTGGTATGGGACAGTTGGTGACGATTAGACCTCTCACAAGTGCTTTGTTATCTCTATGCTTCATATAAAATCACGAGTTCTTTTGTGACATTATGAAATTTGAAACTCATCATTTTATTGTGATATTTCAGAATATGAACTATTTTAAATATTGATTCCTTTTGAATACTTTCTTTTTGATAAACTCCTACCTACATTTCGGAGGGGTTGTATATGATTTTACTAGGCATTGTTCGCTCAGTCCTTCCAAATCTTTTTCCTTCAAGGTTTTAAGTAAGTTGGAAATCAACAAGGACGACCTGGAGATTTATCTTTTGAATTTTCTCATTTTAATTTATTGGACAAGGATTTTGTTTAGCCTTTTGAACTACAGTTTTGATATTTTGAGATTGTAATACTAAAATTCAAAGAGATAAGAAATCTGATAGTGGGTGAAATAAAATAATTTGAATCGTAAAAAAGTGTGATATTAAGAACACAAGTGACTACTCTTTAGTTGAGAACTTGAGATGATATAATGAGTATTAACTTCACAATAATGAGTATAAGTAACTAATCATTTGACGAAGCTTCCTTTAACATTTCCATGATAATGTACGTATTTTGGTGAAAAATATAGTAGATTATGTTGGGGTTATCATACATCAGTTATGGTATGGACGGGTGTTTGGTTAAGTATAAGATAAAGTCTCAACTTTCGAGCTAACTTTTAGAGTTGATTGGACCAATAGTGTATGTAAGTACGTAACACTGTCTTGAGTTTGCATCAAACCATCCTCAAAATTCGCTAGTTCACTTGTTATTCTTATCGTACTATTATCTTATTTAGTTTATAGGGCTGACTATCCAGCTTGACAATCAATTTTTAAGACCTTTTGTTTAGTCTCCATAGTTTTTGGAATGTCAAAAGATTTTATTTTCAAGCATTTGATAAGTTTTTAAAAATACGAAGGAAAGCCTTTTTCATTGTTTGGCACAAATGGGAAATATTATAAAAAACTATTTAAGAATATATATAAAGTTATCTTTTATTCATCATAAAATTAATGCCCCCATTTAATATAGACTTGTTTTAAAAAGTGTTCTGACCTTAGTAACCATTAATTTAGGGTTAAACGCACTATTGGTCCTTTGACTTTGTTTCATTCTTTTGTTAAAATTGGGTCCTAGGACTTTTATTCAAATTTTCATAGTCCTAGTCCTATTGATGGATATCGTTTGAGAAATTTCGTTAAGTTGCTTATGTGTCTCTCATGTGCATTAAGTAAAGGCTAAAATGAAATTTTTTCAAAGCTAACTTATATCACAATTTGCAATCGACTTCCTATGGTTAGAAAAAAGACTACACGACCTTTTTCCCCAAATCTATTTACATCCAGTTAAAATTAAAAAAAAACCCCAAACATATTAGCAAACATAATGATACGATCCTGACAAGTTAAAAGTGTTTCCAAGAATTCAGGGGTCTATATTTGATAAGTTTGAAAACTTGTAGAAAAGTTTGGAAGCTTATGAAGTTGATTGGAAACTTGAAGGGGTCAAAGTGGCAAAGCAACAAAGTTGAATACAATTTTGGGCGACCTTTCTGTTAAATAGGCGCTCGCGTCTATTTTCGAGAGGCGACCGCGGCCGCGTAGATACTTACGCGGCCGCATCACTCACAAGGCAACTACGTGGCCCGTAGTTTATGTCTTCCGGATTCTTTAGTTTTAGCGTTTTAAAACTTTTCCCTAATTGTAAGTTATGTATTTTACAGCTTTCTTAGGTCTTTTACAGTATAAATAAGGGTTCTCAATGTATTGAAAGATAGTTTTTGTTGATTTTTGATTAATAAAATTGAGTTGATTTTTTTGAATAGAAAATTGTGTTCTTATTTGAGTGTCCTGGATTGGAAGTTCAGATTATAAACATTGTGGATTCATTGTTTATAATTGAATTCAACTTATCGGTTGGAGTGTCATCCCAATTGTGGCGTCATTCACAATTCCAAGGTTTGCGTCATCTCAAGGGCGTTGGGCGCGGAATCATTCATCCTAAAACCATTCTAGAAAATCTTGGGTTCTCATCACACAAAATATCTAGGTTTACATCCCGTTCGATAATTGCGATAGAAGTATTTTTAAGAGTCTAATCTGATAAACTTGTAAAACTGCTATTGGGGGTGTACTGCAATTTTACCCAAATGAATAAATCAAAACCATGCCTAATTAAACCCATGAAAGAGTATGGAAGCTAGCCTCTAATCACTAAGATCATAATCTCCCCTTCTAGCGATTTACACCCATTTTCCGTCGATCAAAAAACTCTGGATTCACTTCAACAATTCAACTCCATAGTTGGGCCGCCTATGACTGTCCAAATTTGGATCCAAATTCAAGTTTTGTTTAAATGAGGATGCTAATCAACTCCCCCAACTATCTAATTTCTCAATTTTCTATTTGTTGATGCATTGTTATTTATGGGAGATTTGTGTTTTTTTTTTCAGTTTCTATTTGATTTAGGTGAGGGTTTATGTAGGAAACCTCTCTCTCTCTCTCTCTCTCTCTCTCTACAGTGGAACCCCCTCCTTCAATCCACGCCATCAATTTAGCCCATGTACAATCATCTTTCTCGACTCCGGCAAGGTATTGTGCCAGTGGTCATTTCTTGGCAACCCACGTCCTCAAAATAGCTACGATCCTCATCTCCAAGCTCCGACAAAGGTTTGCAATTCTCTCCACAAATTTCGAGCCTACGGTATGATTCTGCAATGTTAATCATGGATTATCCTAGGGCTTAATTTTTGCAAAAATTTTAAACCTAGGGTTTCATCTTCCTGGAGTCTGCTTTTTGCAAAATTTGAGCCTTAGGTTTCATCATCCTCGACTCCGGTTAGACAACAACCACCCTTCTAAAACATTTGGGGGAAGAAGGTATTGTGGTCCTATTTTCTAACCCTAGAAACTCAATTGCAAATTGTGATATAAATTAGGTTTTAGAAAATTCAATTTAGCCTTTACTAAATGCATGGAGGCAGCCTTTACTAAATGCATGAAGGCACATGAGCAACTTAATAGTATTACTCTAACGTCATAAATAAAAAAGGCTCAGACTGTGAAAAATTGAAATCTTAGTACCCAATTTTGACAAAAAAAATTTAATGGATTAATTCTGAGATTGACCAAAAGTCAAGTTCACAAATAAGGATGGCAAAATTGGTAATTGATGCAAAAATGGACAATTGTTTTAAGATGTCCCAAAACAATATAGTGGACACTTATTTTAGGACGAAGTGCGTATTTTTATCAAAATAACAAATTATAAATAGTGTACACAAACATTAAAAAAAACTCAATTAATTTTTCTATAAAAATTATATGTTAAGAGCCGTGTTCTTAAACTCCCCGCCTATCTCCACCTAGGCCACTCTTTACCGCCGCGACTTTCTTAGTCGCCGCCTAATCGACCAAGTCGGTGCCTACGCCAAACCTCGCCGACTTTAATTTATTTTTGTAACTTTGATTTTGTGGCATGCGGTGACCGGAGAAGGAAGGGGGACGAACTGGAGAAGGAAGGGAGAGTGGTAATGGTGAGGCAGAGAGGGAGGTAATAGGGGACGAACTGGAGTAATATCTTTTTTTGTTTTTAGTTCTAAACTTGGCTGGTTTATTGTTTTGGGGTTGTTGAGAATTGAGATTAATGGTAGGTTTGTATATTTTTGTTCATTTTACAAATATAGGCAAGTGTTTGATAAAATGACAAACAAAAAAAAAATTTAGTAAATGTGTTTGATTTTTGATGTAAATTATCAAAAAAATTGTAATTATGCCTTAATTCTAGGTCCCGATTACGTCCCGACTAATCCTTTAGGCATTAGGCGCTAGTGTTGTCGCCTAGCGGCCGCCTAACGATTTTTAAAACCTTGGTTAAAAGTATAATTGGTTGTATACAAATGTATGTAAATATAATATGTAAGATTATGATTATTTTTTAAAAAGAAAGAAATTACTCAACTGGGTGATCATGCAATAATGTAATATTATTACATTGAAGATAATTTGGGCGGAAATGACACGAGAGGGGTTTGTTGGAGGAGGGGGTTGTGGGGAAATGGAAGGGAGCGGATGGGGTGGTCAGGTGCTCGAACAAGGGTTGAATACACACCTTATGTTGAAATATGATACTTAATGGGGTGAAATTTGAAATGAATACATTTTGGAAAATGACTTGCGAAAATTGAGTCGATAAGTCATTTTAAAAAAAAAAAAAAAAGAGAAGAGGTTTTGTTTTCCATTAATTCATAAAAAACTTTGGTTATATCCTGAAAAAAATGAGGAAAATATTTCCTAAAACAAATGAGCCTTATTTCTTCATTTGACTACTCCATGTGTTTTAAAATTAGTGTCGTTTTATAATAGTGCACAATAACAATTATAGGTTAACAGATATATCCTTATTAAATGCCCTTGCTTCTTTTGCTAAAAGTATTTAGAAGGGAAATTTTGGAAGAAGGAAATTATTGTAATATATTTAATGACAAGATGATTCATTGTTGATCGAGAGTATCCCATTTCTATAATTGCAACTTAGGCAATATATTTTAGTAATTTATTATCTAGTGACCATAGTTTTTTTTAAAAAGGAACATCTCAGAAAGTTAACCTATAATGATATCTATTCACTATTTACCAAATATATTTATTATGTATTAGGTGATAAATTTTCAATCATTAAAATATAATATCAAAGATAACATCAATATATGATAAAAATATATTGATTTTGCTTAAGCATTTGTAGTTATTACCAACTAGCTTTACACCCGTGCGTTAAACGCATGTCATATATATTTTTCAATCAAATTATGCATAAGCAACATGAAGTGAAAAAACAAAATTAAAAGAATAAATTAAAGAGAACTGTTGAAATATATATATATATATATATATATATATATATATATATATATATATATATATATATATATATTATTGTAAAACTAATATCATGATTAAAAAACTTTAACGATAATAAATAAAATAAACAAATAATTGTAAAGTAAATATTGCGAGTTTGATGTACATAACTGAAATTATTATAACACATCAATTAAGAAAAGATAAAATTATTAATAGAGAATACAATAAATAAATAAAATATTTTATAAATTTTAGAATATTTTTTTAAAATGCAACATTTGTCATTAAATATGTGTGATTACTACTACGATCACTATGATTAAATATGTACAATTATTACTACTATCTATTACATAACAAAATGCACGTAACTGTATTAATATATTTTTTTATCTTTTAGTTAGTGTGTTATAAAAATTAATTAAACACATAATTAAAATGTAAGGATAAAAATATAAGTGAATTTAATTATTGCTTATTACATGAATGAATGAATATATATATATATATATATATATATATATATATATATATATATATATATATATTAGAATACATCTTTAAACGAATATATATTTGATAGATAATGAAAATTGCACAATAAATTCAAATGACGATAAACCAATGAAAAACGACTCAAATTACATACTTCCTATGGTCATCCCTCCCCCGAAATGACCAAAATATCCTCTGCTAAAAAACTCTTTCATTAATAGTGTCCCCAAATGAGGTGACACTGATAATATATGTACTTAATTATTACAACTATATATACAAATATTTAAGCTCAATTCAATAAACTATTAAATAGACATTTAAACTATGATTGCTCCCAATTCATTGTACATTTCACAGAGTATGATACTCGGCTACTTGCCCATATACATAATCACACCCCTCTAGAGTCATTGTACAAGTTCCTAGAGCAATTAGACTACGATTTACTTGCTCATATTCATCATCGCTTTTCTACAATGTCAATGAGCGAAAATGGAATCTGGTAATAATGATGTTGTCACCTCTCACCAGGATCATTTTGATCTTTAAAAGTCCACTCATCCAACATGCCATAACTGATGCTACTACTTTTTTTAAAGGTTGGAGGGGACATAGACCTTACTCCAACCCTTACTTTTTAATATTTTAATGCGTTGAAAGACTACAATTATAGATATATGATGCCTTTGGTGTGACTAGAACAAATGGTACCTCTGGTGAGGCTTTAAACACCCGACCTCCCGTTTGAGAGTAGTGATGCACTAGGGTGCTTCTGGAAGGGCTTGAACACTCAACCTTTCCATTAAGATAAGCGAATAGCCAAATGGGGCCTTTGGGTAAGGCTTGAACAACAACGTTGCCTCTAAAGAGGATTGAACACCCGATATTTCTATTGAAAGTTGTAAAGTTCAGGGTGTCTCTAGTGAGACTTGAACACCAGACCTCTCCGTTAGGAGAAACGAGCAGTACCAGTTGAGTTAGAGCTCATTGGTTGATGCTACTAATTTTGCTGGTGAAATTACTTGGTTATACGCAACAAAAGTGGTCACATAGAATTTATGGCTGAGTAAGTAATGTTTGTTGAGTATAAAATTGAACATGTCAGACTTTAAGGATCCATAATTGTTTATCAAATGATATTTCACTATGTACTTATTTTTTAGCCTCTATTGATACAATTTGTATTAACAAAACTCATAAGTAAATTAATATCAATATAGGAAAATCTTATAGTATAATAAGTTTTTAAATTGTTATTCTTGTTTCCCTTGCATATTGCTAAAAAAAGAAAAGACATTGCCTCTTAGATTGATGGTATTTAATTTCTTAATAATTTTTTATGTTTTTTTTTATTTACTTATCAATACTTGTATATGTGTTCATATATAAATATAATCCTTATTTTGTAATTAGTTACGGTGGTTATCTAGCAATCATGAGATAAGTAAATTATATTTTTCATTATATATATATTCCTATTTTTGGTAAGTGCATTTTGCAGGGATCTTGCTATATATGGATGTGCAAATTATATTTGTCATTATATATAGGAAATGTAACAAAACAAAGTGTTTCAATTTCCAATGCCATGTTAATTAAATGTTTAGTATAAAAATTAAGAAAAATGTAATAAAACAAAGTGTTTCAACTTCCAATGCATATTTGTGTTTACACTTATGGAAAACATTTAGGCGGGAAAATCACGGTTGTTATTATATATATACTAGTATTTGTGCCCGTGCCCATGGCACGACGCGAGTATGGGAGGAAGTTAATATTGGAGGGTGTTAGGCCTGTCAATTTCAACCCATTACCCATAAACCCACCCAACCCAACCCACTAATTACCCAACCCAACCCAACCCATTAATAAAATAAATTTAAATGGGTTACCCAATTTAATCCATTTAATTTCATGGGTTAAGTTGGGTTAAATCCATCGACTTGAATGAACCCGACGGAAATTTTGAAACTATCGATCAAAACTCAAAACTCAAAACCTAGGTCTCGCTCTCTCTCTTCGCTCGATTACTCTCCCTCTCTCTCCATCAACGACCACAGGCGGAGGCAATTTCCTTCCCCACTCCGGCCTCCTTCTCCATATTTGATTATTGAAATGGGTTTTGAGCCGGTGATTCTCCATAAACGACGAAGAGGGACGAATCCAATCTTGCGGTTTAGAGCTTCAGAAACGCATTTTTAAGGTATTCTTCTTTTTCTAAACTCAATCTTTGACGAATCCCTTTCAAACTCGCAATGTGTTTTTTATGATTAAAATCCCCTAAAATCTTAATTTGTTCATGTGGGTCGAAAACATTACCACTGCCTACTCTGCAGTCTAAAATTAGTATCACCGGCTTCTTTTTCTCAATCTTTTGGTTATGTAGTAATTCTTGCAAATGATTGGCAGTTTGTTTGAGATTATAGGAAGACAACCTTAAACTTGCAGGTTCTAGTCTTATTTTATTATCTCTTTCTAGTTTGGGTAAATTTAGAGTATTTAATGTTAGGATGTATTTAATGGTTTTGTATTTTTTTAGTTGAACCGCGTATTTGTTCAATAAGTTTAATTGCTTTGTTTGGTATATTAGGCTGATTTTGATGGGATTGATGTGGGTTTGATTAATTTTAGTTTGAATGTCTAAATCAACATGTAATATGTTGCTAAATTAGACAGAGTGCTCTAATAAGTGTAAGCCTACCCCACTTTAGATAACAACGGTTTCTTCCAACCAGCCAATCGTCTTTCAAAATTTTCAATAACCGGGTTCCAAATGGCTTTGCTGCAGCAGGCCGCACTGTGTGTCACACCATATTAATATGTTTATTCATATATTTTTGCTTTATAATGATGATGCGTTTATGTCGATTGAATGCTTATTGATATCCAACTAACTTGAGTATACATGCAATTTTTCATGAGCAACTTGAAAATTAGCATGCAAGACTGACACATGATTATTATTTCTAACCATGGCATGTTTGTGCCGCATGCATTTGTTTATGAATTCATAATGATATAGAATAAATATTATAATTACACTAGATATATCTGACAAATAGTCGACAATAACGATCCAAAATATGTTATTCTTTATATGATCATCCTATCATGCACCAAAAATTTAGCATTGCATCTTTTGGCCTTTTCATGAAACAATATGTCAAACTAGTTGATAATGGAGAATAAATGGAACAGCCATATCTTGTAAGAGGCATATATGAATTAACCATTAAGGAGAAAGATGACACTGAATTTTATTGGCCAACTCATCAGCCTCTGTCAACTCCCTGTCTACTGCAAAGAGTTGTAGAACTGTAATTACCTTGTCCCAATAGTCCATCAAAAAATTTAACACAGAAATCATAAGAAATTCAATCAGTTTAGTAAACCTTATGTTGTGGTGACAAGATGGAATTCAACTTATCTTATGTTGGAGAGTGCATTACAACATAGACAAGCTTTTTGTCAAATGAAGATGGTTGATTTGAACTTTAAGACTTGTCCAACACAAGAAGAATGGAATCAAGCTGAGAAAGTCGCGAAGTTCTTGAAGCCATTTTATGACATCACTACTTTGTTTTCCGGATGCAAATATCCAACAGCAAATTTGTATTTTTTGAATGTGTGGAAGATTCAAATGCTTATCAAAGGGGAGATGGCTAGTGATGATCTTCTCTTAAGTGACATGGCGAAAGACATGATGAGAAAATTTGAAAAATATTGGGACCAGTATAGTGTGGTATTGTCTTTTGCAATTATTCTTGATCCTCGGTATAAGTTGAACATGGTGGAGTTTTGCTATGCAAAGCTTGGATACATTAGAGAGGAAGTTGATATAATGGCGGCGAATGTCTATGAGAAGTTAAAGCGCTTATTCAAGGAGTACAAGCATATCTCTAGCCCTTCCACACATTTTCCACTAGTGACTGACAGTGATCTGGATGTTAGTCAAGATGGAGATTATTTGGCTGTAAGTTAAATTTAAGTTTTTATTAATTGCCATTGTTTATGAATTTGCTTAAGATAATTTTCTACTCATATTTTAATTGTACTTGTGTAGGATTTTGATTTGTTTCAAAGACAACGCCGTGTGCCAAACACTAATAAGTCCCAATTAGATTTGTATCTTGAAGATAGCCCCCTTGACAGAAAGGTACATGCTGATTTAGATATTTTGAGTTATTGGAAAGGAAATCGACTTCGACTCCCGGAGCTTTCCATGATGGCACGCGATATTTTGAGTGTTCCTATAACCTCTGTTACCTCAGAATCTTCATTTAGTATCGGGGGTCAAATTTTTGGAAAATATCACAATTCTCTTTTGCCATCAAATGCTGAGGCGCTGCTGTGTACCCGAGATTGGTTATACGGTAAGACGCTTATTTAAAAGAAAGTAAAACAAGGGTTTGTTTTAGCATTTATTTTGTTAGAATCAATTTTGTCTTGTTTTAATTTTGTATGGTGAATTGGTGATAAAAAAACATAGCGGATATATTTGCTGCGGATGCAGAAGATGAAGAGTTGCTTATCGAGGACTTTGGCAGATTAGAGCACGGGAGTGAAACCTCTTCAAATGTTAATGAATAGGTACATTTCATACAACTAACTTGGAATTCATGTTTGACCTTTTTTCAAATTGTTATTGAATTATTTGCTTCTTTCTGGAATTCATAGATGAAATCTGAGTGGCCATTTATTATCTGAGAATTTAAATATGTTTTTTTCTGTAAATTGTGAAACGACATCCCTTACTGATATGTTTCCTGACATTCTTTCTTACACTTCAATGACTGCAAGATGAAGTGATGAATGCCTGATTGTATTGGTAGTTAGTGCAAGTGTGGATAATCTTGGGTGTGTGTCAGTGATGAATTGGTACAAGTTTTCTCATGTAGCACTTACAAGGAAGTCCGTTCACTTCTCAATTTCTATAGGTACAACATACCTGAATTGGCTAAAACGTACAAGGTTTATGCTGTCGACTTGATTGGATTTGGCTGGAGCGAGAAGGCACTTATTGAGTATGATGCACTTGTATGGAGAGATCAGATTGCTGATTTTTTAAAAGAGATAGTGAAAGAACCAACAATCCTAGTTGGAAACAGGTAATTCGTTACTAATTAATAGTCTTATCATTTTGTTCATGTCCGTAACCAGGAATATCACACCATCTATATATTGTGAACATCAATAGGCAAAATTTGGGAATCAGTTCTTTCATAATTTGGGAATCAGTATGATATCCCTCTTTTTATCATACTGCGCTTGCTCCTACTACTCTCTATCCCTCTGTTTTAGGTTCTGTTTTTTTATTCTAAATTTTTTAATTCTGATTGTTTGCAATTTAATTCAACCTGTTTACTTCTAATCAAAATTTCTCTGTATATTTGTTTGATCTAACCTGAATTTCAATCGATGTATTTTCTTATTAGTCTCGTAAGAGGTAAAGATGGTTCGTTCCGGCCAGCTTTGGCACACCTCAATTTAATCCAAGTCGACAGGCAGCCTATGCATCTGGGAATTACTATTTTCTTATTAGTATCTTATGTTCTTGTTTGTTTAACTGCTTTTGGTGCTATGCTTGATGTAATCGATTTCATGGTAAACAGTGAAGATGGATTATTGTTGTATAATATACTAGTTGAAGTCCATTTAAGAAACTAACAGTTTAGCGGGACGGTGATGTAAGCAGCATGCAACTAGTATAGATAGGGGAATGGATTAAATTGTAGACATTAGATTGCTTCATTTTTGTCAAGTACTTACCTGTTATCAGTTTACTCTTTTCCAGTATTTAGAGACTTAGCAGCGTTTTAATTTATATGTTGTAGGAACTTTAATTTAATCACTGATCACGTGTTTGGCTTGCATTAGAAAACTGAGCCAAGATTAAAGGGATGTGATCTTCCCTGAAATTAAGTTTTGCTAATTTGGCAAGTTAATACATAAAATGGACTTTGCTAAATCAGTTCTTTCAACAGAGGCAAAATTTTTCCTCTCTTGCTAGACATTCTCCCTGAAGTCAATGGCTATTTTCTGGTCTAAGTGCACCTTCTATTAGGAGATGCCTTCGTATAACATACCCATAGGGACGGGTCTTGTTAGTTGTTATTGCAAGCTGTCCAAAAGCTCAAGTAGGTGGTGTGCCGATTATTAATTGATATTTGCAAAGTGATTCTAATTGATGTGCAATTGGAAGTTAGGAATAAATGGGCTTAATCATGATGGCATCAGTATAGGATGTGTAATATGCGATCAAGTGAGAGTATAGTTGGATAAATCTTTCAATTTTTTTGTATGTGTCATGTACATGCTCAAAACTCTGGGCCAGAATTTTTTTTTCGTGCATGAGCACCCTCCGTTATCTAATCTATTAATCTTTCTGCATTTAGAGTTGAAATCGAATATCTTTCACTCTAAATGTTGTGTTCTTGAATGAGAGTCTACCATGTTCTGGAATGCCCTTCCAAGCTTCAATTTGACAGGGAAGTAGCACTCTCAGGTGACTTAGAAGTCGATGCTTAAATCCCTGAAGTTTATGAGAGGCAGATAGCTTAATGCGTTTCTGTTTATTTTTCTTCGTATTTACTTTGAAAAAGGAAATTTATGAAATGATTCTGTCGATTTGGGAAGATTGTAACATGAATGAATGATAATTTGCTATCTAGCGCCTTCGTTTTGTAGATATTCCAAGCTAGCCTGCACTGCGTTTTTACTATCGTTTAATCTCCCGCTTATAATCTTTGTTTATTCTATTGTCTTCCCGGATGGTGGATTGTACTAGAGCGCCTGAACAGGGTAACAGTGAAGGTGGGAATTCAGCTAATACATCCAAGCAACCTGAAATCTCTCGAGCTTGAGCAAATGTTGAAGCGATAAATTGTATCAGGTTACTTCTTGTTAGTATAGAGGAACTTCTTGTTAGTACCAGGTTACTTCTTGTTAGTATAAAGTCTACTTGTAGTGTTGAGAGTCTCTGGTCTTACTCGCCCCCCCCCCCACATTAAGTACTTTAGCCACCTGGTAGAGGCATACGGGGTTGTAGTGAAGTGCAAGTGTCATGTACTTGAGTTGATTTCCATGCTCTTTCCTGTAATCTTTTAGGTGTTATAGCAATTGTGTGGCAGCTCAGAACATCGGTCATTGCTAAGCATTGATTGCTATAATAACCGGGTAGTTAATTCTAAGCCGATTATGAGATATGTGGAGAATTGGTTTGAATTTCAGAATGCTTCTTGCAGTGTAACATGCTTGAGACACAACATATTTAATGGGAAACTTCAAGGCAGTGACTGTGTACTAGTGATAGTAACAATTGGTGTGAAAATGTTCATTTGTAGTGCTAGTTTTGTGATGTAATTTGTACTATTCTATGTTACAGCACTGTTGAAAAATGTTCAAGTAGATATATATTTTGTTTATCTTCGACATGACTTTGTTTCAATTCTTATGGACGATGTTTCGTTATTTAATGTGTTGGGAAAATATTTTATTTATATACGAATGACTTAAAGTTCAAATGGGTTGACCTATCTTAACCCGACCTATTTGACCCGTTTATTATTTTTGGGTTGTACCGTGTCGCATCGCGACCCTGATGAGAAATGTCTGAAATATATTTTGTTTATTTTTGACATGAACATTTTTCGCACTTTGATTAAATTCTTATGGACGATGTTTTGTTGTTTAATGTGTTAGGGGTATATTTTATTTATCCATAAAATAATAAAATAAAATTTTAAATTTTATTAAAAAAATTTAAAATTTTTAAAAATGTTTAAAAATTTAAAAACGGGTTAAAGTGGGTCGACCCGTTTTAACCTGACCCATTATGACCCGACCCATCTGACTCATTTAATATTTGGGTTGTAACAGGTCAGGACCCATTTTAACCCATTACCCACTTCAACCATACCCAACCCAACCCAACCCAATTGACACCCCTAGAGGGTGTCAATATTTAAATAAATAAAAATATGTTTTAATCATGTTACAAAAAGAGTCTAAAATTTTTCTGTATGGTGACACACAGGTATTCCAGCTCAAAGTGTTTATGAATATGTTCAACAAGGAAAATTCAAACTTACAAAATAACAAATTTAAAATTAACACATTTCGGTAATCAATTAAAATAATATGATCATCCAACAGTAAAATAAAAAGTAAAAAATTACTTTTGTAAGCAAAATCAATCATCAAATATTGTTATTTAAGACAAAAAGAAAATTAGCATGTAGAAATATATTGTTTTTTTTATCAATAACTATATTGTTTTTTTATCAATAACATGTAGAAATATATTGTTTTTTTAACATAATATTTTAATTTCAAAAAATCAAGCTACATCCATTGGAATACTGTAGCGTTTCCTAATTAACTTTTACCGGTGAAAAATAGAGATTAATTTAAATAACAAAACATGTTATCGGGTGTAATTAACTTTTACCAACTATCGAGCATAATTAACTTTTACTTGTAATTAACAAAATGTAATAATGATTTTTTACCCGTAATTAACTTTTAACTAATTAATTTAAATAACATTAACTTTTACCCGTAATTAACTTGGTTGGTGGTTGACCTTTTTTTTTCTTGTTGATTATTTTTGAAAACCAAGAAATCAGATTTGCCGCATACTCATTTTCCTAATAAAATGGATTTGTCTACTCCACCTTGAAAGGCCTTTTGTTTTTTTTCCACTTTTCCTCTTTTCCAAAACGTGATTCAGAAAATAAAATGGATCTGTGAAGGATGAGAGAGAAAGAGATAATGGATGAGAGATTAGAGAATGAGAGAGAAAGAGATAGTGAGAGAGATAAGGATCATATAAAAAAAATGTTTTTCGATAAAATGTAATCCTAATCGTTGAATGTGTTTCGTAAAAACAAATCCTGGCCGATAAATAGTTTTTTCAAAAGATTTAATCCTGGCGGTAAATAGCTTTGTGAAAACAGATCCTGGTCGATAATTAACTTTTAATAATCGACCGATCATATTATATCAATAAGTCTAAAAGTTTATTTGCTTATTAATTAATAATTAATATAATGATGCTAAAGAAATCAGCTATTCAATGAACACTTCAACCAAAAATAATTTTCATAAACGACAATAGCAAACCCAAAGTTGGAACTATCGTATCCAACAATTGATTGACGGATTTTAACTTGGATGCGAAAGCTCATGTCTTTTATGCATGAATCCTAAATATTCAAATATTCTCAAATGCCCATCTTATTCTTCCAATTTCTCACCACTATTATGCACCTTCCTCAGAAATAAAAATCAAGACCGAATAATGCACATCAAAGATCAAGTAAAGAAGTATCTACAAAGTAACCTACTTATTTATAACCAAATATCTTCCTATATCAAGTATTTCAAACCGTTCTGAATAATTTGCTATGTAGAAGCCACAACAATATCCATATTATCAAGAAGCTGCTGAGACTTTGAAGAAGCTTGTTTTGATCCTTTAGCAGCTTTATGATGGATAGCAAGCTCATCAAAAATGCTATCCAATAACCACAACACAAAGGAACCCAATGCTTCCACAGATCGCTCGTTAAGCCAATCAACAGATGTTCTCGTAGATTTCTTCGGCACATGGGAAAGAGGGATGCGTTTGAAAATGGAAAAAAGAAGAAGTTCAAATGAAGAGCTAGAGAAATATTTTTAATCTGATTTCCTAGTGACACAACAGATATGAGGACGAAATAGACTACTCTTATCATACTATCAAACAATAACAACTTGATATAATTGATCATTAAAGGCGAAAGAACTACAAAAATTGGCGTGAAGAAAGAGCATAAAATGAATCTAATCAAGCTCTTTACAACCACCATGAAACACTATTTTGGATTCAGAGTAGAATTCAACTTAGAAAGAAGTAAATTGAAGAACCAAAACCATGAAATTCAGCAATTCATTTAACCGGAGTACATATTCTTTCTATTAACCCACATTGCCAAGTACAGATTCTTTCTATTAACTTTACTCTTTTTCCAGTAACATGAGAATCAAACATGTTAAAAGGTAACAACCTTTATGACTAAAAAAACTAAATAAATGAAGGAAAACTCACATCAACCATCTTGGCAACAGACGACTCCTTGAGAGTCTTCATCCATGGGAATTGAGACGTATTTACAGATGCAAATGCGCGCCCAAAATAATCGGCGAACCTCATTAGTTGTATACCTTGCTGCGATTCATAGGACGCCTACAAAATCACAATTCAATTATTTTACAATCATACACAAAATTCATTCGAACAAAATAATGGATCAAACTAAAAGTAATCAAATAAGTGAATAGATTTCGAAAATTCACCATTATATCGACTAGGAAAACAAATGAGATCGAGAATCATTCATCTTCGCGACCTCGGAAACAGTAACCTTAGGTTTCTCCATCTTCTTCGGCTTAACCACCTTCTTAACCTCACCGCCACCATTTTCAACTCCGCCGTCGGCAGCCTCGACGTCGCTTCCTTCATCCTCTCCGCCATCATCAGCATTACGCACAGAACTCTCCGCTCCGATGGAAACAACAGTAGCCTTCTGACCTTTGAAAGCACGACGGATACGCTCCTCGGAATGCTGTTCAATTGACCGGAAAACGTCAGAGCCCGACCATAGTGGGAGAGATAAAATGGATCTGTGGAGGATGAGAGAGAAAGAGACAGTGGATGAGAGAGAAAGAGATATTGGGAGAGATAAGGATCGTGTAAAAAAACGATTTTCGATAAAATGTAATCCTGATCGTTGAATGTGTTTCGTAAAAATCAATCATGGCCGGTAAATAGCTTTTTCAAAAGATTTAATCCTAACCAGTGATAGCTTTGTGAAAACAGATCCTGACCGGTAATTAGCTTTGTGATATGTTTTATATAATAGACTAGATTTTGTGCCCGTGCCTATGGCACGGCGCCAGTATTGGACGATGTCAGTATGGGACGGTGTTAGTATTCAAATAAATCAATATAATAAATAATTTAAAATTAGCATATCTTTGGTATTTTTTTTAGAGAAACAGGGGCGGTACCCTGCTATATTTTATTAATAGAAATAATATTACAAATTTGAAGGGGACAACCAGCCATTAATGAGGCAGTTCAAATTTCAAATTCATAGAATCCCCAAAAAATTTAATGAAAATGCACATAACAGAGCAGTACCTTTCATTTACAGCCAAGGTTGTTCCCCAGATTTTCAATTTAGAAATACAATATTGCATGAAAACAATATAGCAGCATGTACAGATCATACTGATGTATATAACAATTGCCATGAATTATGAATTATGAATTATAACAATTGCCATCGAATGGTTCATTACATCATAATTTCTCCAGATAGGCATACTCCTCCCAAAGAAGCTGAACTTAATCCAATACCCAGGCTCCTCAAGATCATATCTTTTCTTCTTACTGTCTTTTTATTTGCCCTCAGTGGACAGACCCATTTTAATAGAATTAGTGCCCAACCCCATTTTGCCCCAAACCCTAAAATATAACCCCCATGTATTTGTCAAACACTCATATATATCTACCCATTTAATCTGCCTGAATTGCAGCGTGAGCTTGGTCTCTCCCATCCCATTCGATTTTCCGAATTTTCTTTCCCTTTTCCCCTTTGAACAATTGCCCCAAAGAAATGATTCGATGAAGCAATATAGGAATTCTAGATAAGTTATATAATCAAAGAGTAGAACTTTTTCGAAACCTAGGTGAGATATGACTCAGTCCCAGATCACAAAAACCGATATTCAAGATGATGGCATTCAGCCCAGACTTACCGGCACACAGGTCTTCCTATCTCCCTTTACCCAATTTCAGATATTAAAAAAGGGAAAAAAGAAATAAAAAAAGAAATTACAAACAAATCACAAACTAAGCATTTAAAGAAATTACAAACAAATCGCAACTAAGCATTTAAAGAAATAAAAAAGGAAAAAGAAATTACAGTAAATTCAAGATGATGGCATTCAGCCCAGACTTATCGGCAGACAGGTCTTCCTATCTCCCTTTACCCAATTTCAGATATTAAAAAAGGTAATAAAGAAATAAAAAAAGAAATTACAAACAAATCACAAACTAAGCATTTAAAGAAATTACAAACAAATCGCAACTAAGCATTTAAAGAAATAAAAAAGGAAAAATAAATTACAGTAAATTCAAGATGATGGCATTCAGCCCAGACTTATCGGCACACATGTCTTCCTATCTCCCTTTACCCAATTTCAGATATTAAAAAAGGAAATAAAGAAATAAAAAAAGAAATTACAAACAAATCACAAACTAAGCATTTAAAGAAATTACAAACAAATCGCAACTAAGCATTTAAAGAAATAAAAAAGGAAAAAGAAATTACAGTAAATTAGCAACTCAGCCAATTTCATTCTTCGTCAATTGAACTGGACATTGATGATTACAGAAACCGAAGAGCTTCAAAAAATAGAGGGTACTAACTCTTGGGTCACAAACAAATCACAAACCCAAAAAATCTCAGACAAACCCAAAAAATAAAACAGAGATAATCTGAAGAGACAACTGGAGAACTTACACAGTGAGAGAGAGATGGCGATGCTGGCGAGGCTGGGCAACCGAAAAGAGGCGAACAGTGAGAGAGGCGAACAATCGAACAGTGAGAGAGGCGAGGCTGAAGAAACGCCGGGATAGAGGTCAGGATAGAGGTCGGAACAGAACGGATGAAGACGGCGTGATCTGTTGAAGACGGCGTGAAGACGGTGGAACGGATGAAGATGGCGTGATCTGTTGAACGGATGAAGACGGCGTGAAGAGGGAGGAGGAAGTCGGGTAACAGAGGAGAGAGAGGCTCGTGTAACAGAGGAGAGAGAGAGAGGCGTGATGAAGAATTATTATAACCGAGGGAATCGAGATCTGTTTTGGAGCAGGAGTAGGAGACGGAGTTGACCTTGAATAGGAGACGGAGGCTGATCAGTTTTAGATAGAGTATGAGTAGGAAAATTAAAACGGTTGTGGATTAAAAAAAAACCGTGTAAAAAACGGTTTTAAATAAAATTGAATCATGGCCGTCGAATGTGTTTCGTAAAAACAAATCCTGGCCGATAATTAGCTTTGTGATCTGTTTTATATAATAGATAGATTCTAGTGTTGGTTATATAACCATTAATTATTAGATTTTTCAAAAAATTAATCAAGTGGACAAAAAAGGAACTATTTTTAGGAGATGCTGATTTAAAAATACTCTCCTCCTTCCGATTAAAAAAATTGCAATTTTGACTTTTTTGAGTCAACTTAATTAAAGTTTGACCAATGATTTACGTGACTTTACTTGTCTTTACAAAGTTGCAAAAATTGGAATCCATTGTATTCTTAATGTCAAAATTGGAATCCAATTTTGACTTTTTTGAGTCAACTTAATTAAAGTTTGACCAATGATTTACGTGACTTTACTTGTCTTTACAAAGTTGCAAAAATTGGAATCCATTGTATTCTTAATGTAGTTTTTGAGTGAAAGAGATTTTTTTTTCCGAAAACATAATAAACGTAGTTAATTTTAATTTCATTTAGTCACATGTTGACTTTTAAAAAGAACAGAGGGGATAATAGAATTTGGCATCACTACTTTGGCTGTGTATTAGATAACCCCTTTGCAATAAGATATGATTCGTTGAATCGGTTTCAAATAATATACCCAATTTGTCGCAGTAATATCTTTTTTGACTAATTTTTCTTTGATCCAATTGACTTTTTTTCTTGAATTTTATTAACTTATTTTTCTTGTATCTAAAACGATAAGTAACGATGTATATCCAAAATCGTTAACATACCCAACCCGACCTGTTTAATTTTTTTTTTGGTCAAAAATAACGGGTCGGATTGTATCGGGTTAAAGCTGGTCGGACCCGTTACCTATTTCGGCTCGCAAAATTTGTGCTCTATAAACGTATAGTTTCTTGTGGAAACTGTGGGCCAAAGTGGGGCGACCCATTTCGACCCGCCACGCATTCCGCATCGATCTGTTTCGACACATTTAATATTCGGTTTATAATGAGTCATGACATATTTCAACCCATTACCCATTTGACCCAACCCGATCTAACCCACTCAATCGCCAGCCCTAATATAAAGGAAACCATTACAACCTTGAAACCATAAACATGACCATGAAATCATCCATGGGAAGTCTCCCCATTTTTCTTACCCTAACATTTTACTTTTTCACCACAACACATGCTATATGTTTAACAAAAAGGTTCACTGTTAGTATCGCCAATAATATTACTACGTCAAATATAATGGCGCATTGCCAGTCAAAAGATGATGATCTCGGATATAGATTCGTTGCCAAAGGTCATCCTTTGGAATTTAGGTTTTGTGTGGATATATTTTTTCACACCCTTTTCTTTTGCACCTTTCAGTGGTATCCCTATACAAAATCTTTTGAAGTATTTACATGGGAATTGTCTCATGCCTGCAAGGTACATGCTTCTGGACAGTGGCCACTGATGGGTTTTATTTATACGACGTCAATGTCGGTAAGCCAGTGAGGAAATATGTTTGGCATTGATGCGTCTCGCTCTACCAATTTTATTCAAAATCTTTGTTGTGTAAGCCTTTAGCTAATAAAGAGACAATGGTTTTGTTCTGTTTTGTAAAGCCCTTCGGGTGCCGATCACTATAGCCCATAAAGAGATAATCTCTCTCTCTCTCTCTCTCTCTCTCTCTCTATATATATATATATATATATATATATATATATATATATATATATATATATATATATATCTCCCCCTTGCACAACTCTTTGATACACAGAAAGGAAAAAATAGTTAATCTAGTAATTTTACTCAATCTTGACATTTTTTCAATGTACTATTTTTGGGATGAAATAGTCATTAGGGATTGATATACACATTGATTTGTTTATGAACATGTTTAGAGCTTCACCAATGCTAAAGTAAATGCGAAAAAAATTTCTATGTTACCTTGGATTTATATATTTTTTTAAAAAAAGAAAAAACTTATTTAATACAAATGTGGATGATGAACGTGGATATAACATGTCAACTATTTTTTTTCTTATCGTGGATAACAATGTCAAATTTTTTTTCACATTCTACTTGGGTGTGAATACCTCCTAATAAGCATTTTTCTTTCAAAAAAACTCTTTCTATTATTTGGTTGTTCCCTTTTCTTTTATTTTTTACTTTTTTTTGTAAGATTTCATTTTAAGTAAACCACACATTTCACAAATATTTATAATATAGTAAATTATTATTTTTTCTTAAACGGTGTGCCGAGTCAAAGTAGACAAAATTTTTAAAACAGAGGAAGAAATATATAAAAGTATAAAAGTAAAAAGTAAAAAGTATAATGAGTTCAAAGAAATCCAATCAATTAATTAATTTAAAAGGTGTATCCTTGAAATATAGTCGCAACACTCATTTGCTAAATGTAAATAATGCTTATAAAAAGAATCATCTTGAAAACTGTAAACTTATTTTTGTATTAACATTCGTTAAATGTGCTTTATTTGAAATTATAAACATAAGATTAGTATAAAGAGTTAATGACAGTACAAGTCAATTGACTATGATCAATTCTACCATTAGTCCCTTAAGAAAATTTCGTAACACAATCATCCTAAAAGTTTCAAATAATTATGCAGTCAGTACTTTTAATGGATGCCATTATAGAAATTATGTTAAGTGCCCTATGTGCCTCCCCTGTGCCTTTGGGTAAAATGAAAATTTTCACCTCTAAACTATATACTCCCTCCGTCCCTAAATTATCGTCTCACTTTCCTTTTTCGTCCGTCCCAAAATAATTGTCCACTTTGAAACTTACCTTTTTAGAACATCACTTTTACCACTTTACCCTTACTTTTTCACTCTACTTTAATTATGAGCCACATATACATGGACATTAATGGAAACTACACATTAAACCAATATAAATAATCAAGTCAATTACTTTTTCTTAAACTGTGCGCCGGGTCAAACAGGACAATTATTTAGGGACGGAGGGAGTATAATTTACCATTAAAACTCGTAGGGTTTGGGAAAAAAAAACTACAAGGCCTTCTTGCCTGGATTCATTTCCATCACATTGAAAGAAAACAAAACCCTAACCTTATTCATAAGATCCACTCCAAGATTTTATGACATGTTTTCAACTTAATCCACAAACTCCAACCACTTTCCAATGATCTTGTTGCAACTATTTTTCCAATATATTAATTAGTTCTAGCAGTTTGATTATTCACACACAGAGTGAGAACTGGTTCCTATGTCCATTTAAAATAATCACAATAACTTTAAAATATCCTCAATCTATAGTTAAAAAAGAAAATGGATCAGAAGGAAATTTCTTTATTGTTTGATTTTTCTGGTCCTATGAATTCCTTGGCATGCAAATTCCACAGCCGCAAGGGAAGAACCTTCACGTTTTCTTCTCAACCCTTTGCAACCAAGGTGGATCTCATAGAACCCTCCTAGGTCTTCCTAGGTAATGTAGTTAGGACCAACATTGTAGTTAGCGCTCAAACGCAACGTGCTTGTTTCCATCACAAGTGCATCTGCTCCGCCGCACAGTTGTTTAGGAAGAAATTGGCTACGCGGCATTTCCAACCATGTCACATCATGAAAATCTCACATGGGCTTTATGGATCAAGTGATAGATTTGGGCTTGTCTTCTGCTGATGGACCTTTCATTGAGGTTTCAAACTTGATCAGGGGTATTAATGGGCTAATGAGGTGAACAACAACCATAGGGTTTTCTTGGGTGTTCTTCCGAGGTGGTGTGCCAGTTGTAGGCTAGGCACGGAGGCTCCTCATCAATAAGGTTAGGGTTTTGCTTTATTTCAATGGAATGTAAATGAATTTGGGGAAGAAGGCCTTGTAGTCTTTTCACAAACCCTAGGGGTTCCAATTGCAAATTTTGTCATAGTTTAGGCGTGAAAATTTTCATTTTAACCCTTATCCAAAAATGTACATGGGAGACACACAGGGTACTGAACGAAATTTTATAAAGGCATCCATCAAAAGTATTGATTGCGTAAAAATTTGAAACTCTTATGAAGATTTTTTTCCAAATTTCTTTTAAGGGACTAATGGTGAAATCTTTCGTAGTCACGGGATTTGTAGTTTTATTAACCAATACAAATATGAAAGTTATAAGTTAACATATAAGTTGACATAGTAGTTTTTGAGGGAATTTTTTTCTAAAGATTGTGGTCTTCTACTTGTTTGTTTAACATAATATTTTCAAATATCACACTCAAATTAGAAATGGTCAAAATACTTTTAACCACCTAAAGTTTCCACTAATATCAATTTGCCCCCAAGCTACGATTTGTCTCATTTCCATATTCAAGGTTGATGAATACACCTTTTTCAATCACTCTCATTTCTTGTGTTAGTGGTTTTTGGAAAGACAAATTTTGAAGAGAGAATTATTGCGACAAGATAAAATAGTTAATTGTAAAATGATTAATTGTTGAGACTTGGAAAAGAGAAGGGTAATTAGAAAAATCATGCATTAAAAACTTAAGACTACACTTATTTTGGAACAATTATTTTCTTGCTAAAAGTGACATAATATGAAACGCAAGCAATCGATTGTCAAGAAGGAACTATTTTAGAAAGTCATCCTAATAGTAATAGGTATCGAATCACTATTTTGTGATATATTTAGAGTGAGGCTAATCACACCCTAATTTTCTATATCTACATCTCATGTACTACATTGTAAATTATAGGATATTGGATACTGATATCTCAATGCATTACAGGAGAGATAGGAAATTGGGGTGTGATTAACCCTACATTTATATGATATAATTTTAATCATTGATACAATATTAAAGATAAAATCAACAATTTTTTGAGTTTTTAAGTATTAGTACATTTTTTGTATATTATGGACAAACAAGACCGGCCTGTCATAAGGAGAGTGAGGTCATGGCCTTGGACCCCTAAAAATACCCAATTTTTTAGGCCCTCAAATCTCACAAAAACCTTACATATTATTAAAAAAAATAATAATAAATTCCCTAGTCTAATTTCTAAAAAAGACTTGGGCTCCGTTTGTTTCATGAAAAATGGTTTTGGAAAACGTTTTCCACATTTTCCAGTGTTTTAATCGTCAGAGGAAAATGAAGTCAACATAAAGGTTTTTCCAAGTCAACGGAAAATAAAGCCTTTTTTCCAGGAAAATGACTTGCGGATTCATCTTCCAAATGTTCGAACACTCCTTCGCCCTCTTCCATAATTACACATGTTTACAAACACAATATTTTACTCAACAAATACATTGTTTAGATATATAATTAAAGTTTGTGCAAATTATTTATAATACTACAAAAGAAGGGCCCCGTTCGACGTAATTGGCCTTGGACCCCCGATTTTACAGAGTCGATCTGTGGACAAAGTTTAATCAATTTGACAGAGAAATAACTATTTTAATAGGACTGGGGTGACTTAACAAAATAATACATTGAACTAAGCTTCACTATCTTGGCTGTACATATATAAACCCTTTGCAATAATAAATACTCCCTCCGTTTTTAAAATATTGTCTGGTTTGATCCGATACATCGTTTAAAAAAAAGAATTGACTGGATTATAAATATTGGTGCAATATGTGGTTTGCCTTAATACGCTTGATTATGTTGTCATAATTAAAATAGGTAGAAAAAGTAAGAATAAAGTGATAAAAGTGTTTTCCTAAAAAAAGATTTTGAAAGATGACAATTATTTAAAAACGGACGAAAAAAGAAAGGTAGACAATAATTCGAAAATGAAGGGAGTATGATATACTAGGTTTTGCACCCGGACATATGTAACCGTGTAAACTTTATCAATGTGTGCTTGAGAGGTACAAGACTAAATCAATATATGTTTGAAGTTTTGTAGGGGTCATATGTAGAGCTGTCAAACGGGCCGGACCAGGCCATCCCAACCCAAGTCCATCGGGAACGACGGGCCGAAACTGTACCGGTCCTCATAGAACTCAAGCCCCAGCCATGCGCACTTCGGGCCAAAAATAACTATTTTTTAATTAAAAAAAAACTCACAAATTAGCTAATAAAAGTTATATAGCACATCAATAGTTCAAAACACATATAATTATTGGTCTAAGTTACACAATTACAAAGCAAAATTGTAACTAAAACAAATATAAATAAAGGTAGTAAGTTCAACAATTAAACAAAACAGAAACTAGAAAAACTATAATGTTACAGACCAAATAAAAAATACATGTGTTATTTGAAGGGTATTTTTTTTCAAAAAAGTTATAACCAAATTGAAATTCATCATATTGTCCCCAATTTTCTAATATGTGTTTTCTGATGATAGACAAAGTTTTTCGGGTTCTAGTTCGTATAACCATACTAACTAACAAATGTTCATTTTTTGATTCGCCAGACACAATCTAGTATTTTAATTTTATTTTTATCAAGTTTATATACTATTGAGGTTTTTTATAAGCTAATATCAGATAGAGATACTCAATTGAATAGATCAGCTTCGATAAAATTACTAACCACAACCATACTAAACTAGATTAGAACTTGGACAATCAACTTCGGTTCCTCTTTGTAAGTGTCTCTTCCATCAATTTAGAATATGAGTTTCAACAAAAAAAAAAAAAATTTAGAAATAGATCATACTGTGTCATGATAAATTCATCCAACCAAAAGAAAAAAAGTAGTCTAAACATCCAAAAAAGAAAACAATGATTTGGCTGCAAAGTTTCTTACTCATGTATTTCAAAAAATCTCACTGTTTAGCCAACTTCACATTACCAAACATCCAAAAACACAAATAGAAGTTGTTTTGAGTAACCAAATACACCCACACATCAAATCGGGGTGCACTAATATCTTCATTCACTAATCCAAATGGAAGTTGTTGATATGATATGCATATTTTGTAGAATCATATTCAATTAATATACTCAATTAGTCGCACTAATATATTTTTTTACTAATTTTTCTTTGATCAAATCAATATTTTTTGGTAAATTGTCGTACTAATATGTAATAAAATTATAACCATAGTAAACAATGTCATTCAATATGAATTATAAATGACATCAATTAAAATTAAGACCTATATATTAATAGAAACAATAGCCCACTTGAAACTATAATCACCAATTCACCATGAGATTATCCTTGGGAAGCTTCACCTTTTTTCTTGCCCTAGCAATTTATTGCTTCAGCACAACACATGCTTCATGTTTCTTTTTCCCAAACTATACGGTTAGTATTACAAATCACATTGAGCACGATAATATCACGGTGCACTGCAAGTCAAAAGATGATGATCTCGGAAATCATACCATTAGCACCGGCCAAACTTATTACTGGAGCTTTTGTACAAATCATACTCTTTTTTTCTGCTGCTTTCGGTGGAAGAACTATAGACAAGTGTTTGACGTTTTTAATTGGGGATTGACTCCCGAGTGCTCTTATCATACATGTGCATGGAGAGTGAATCAGAACGCATTTTTTTTGTACAACCTGAAGAAATATGTGTGGCTAATTTGATGTGTCTTCGTCTCGATCGGTATAGGAAGAAATATGTTTGATTTTGTTGTTTCTCGCTCTTCCAACTTGATACATATCTGCATTGTGTAAAACTTTTATCTATTAATCTATGGTAAAACACACATTTGGGCCACTATATTTTTCTAAAAATTACAATTAGGCCACTGAGACGTCAAAATTTTCAGTGCGGCCATTGTACCAGAGTTATCTTACATGTTAACCTAATTTTTAGATGGATGTTAAGTTTGGACGTTACCTTGGGTTAAATAGCAATTTTGCCCTCGTCCTCTTCATCATCATCTTCTTCGATTCTTTTGGTATTTTGATTTCCAGATCTGAAAATTGCAGGAGAATACCAAATCTAATATTAAATCAAAACTCATATCTAAATTTCACCTATCTGATTCCCGATTTAATCACCATTGGTGATACAAACTCAGAAGGAGGGGCAGCCATGGCGGAAGAGAAAGCAATGGAGTTCAAGAGTTTCCAGATCTGATTGTTTATGCGTATTTTGAGTTTTCCATTGTATTGAACGACTTTCCATTGCAAGTCAAACTCCAGATCATCGTCTTTGTCGTCGTTGTCGCCAATGTCGATGCCTGAGAAGCCATAACCTGAGCTGACCTCTGAGCAGCGGCTTTGACGATGAAGTTCTGATTGCGCTTAATATTGTAAATGTCGGCGGTGGAGGAGGAAAGGGAGTGGTGGTAATGTGAAAGAGACTTCATCGGAGAGGAGGAACCGGCTCTGACCCTGGAATCACTATTCCACTGGCGAGCATAGACTGCATCAGTTCCGAGGCCAGGGCTTCACTAGAACCAAGCAGAGCTTCTCGTCAGACGATGATTGATGATCTTCAATCTTCATGTCGCTAAAACGGATGAGTCTAAATACCGAGGCTAACGCTGTGGAGACGTGTAAGACCCCGAACCTTCGTGTAATTGACCTTATTGCCTTGCGTGTCGTTCAACCGTAACCTCGCTTACTCGACTTGAGGTAAGAACCTTGATTAATACAGGAAGGCTGTATAGGAGCCAATATATTAGTTCCATATGTTCCTTAGACCTTAACTAGTTAAAGTTACAAGTCGCGACTCGACGATAGTCGGAGTGCGACGCGATTGAGGGTTTACTTCCGTTTTGTGTTCGTGACCTCGGTTTGGGTCCTAGACCTCTTTAAGATGGTTTGTTAACATGTTTAGATGTGTTAGACTTCAAGTTGGAGGTGTTCCTTAAGTCTATCGACGATTTCGAAGCTTTGGAGATAGCGTTCGTCTCTATCGCAGAAGTTCGGGAATCGAGTCGCAATCGCCTCCTTTGGGATTCTTATTTCCCTAGTTGTTATCCAACTTCCTACAAGTATTTAAGCTTCTTCATTAGCCCTTATACTTGCCTTAAAAGTCTCCTTTCATTGCTCGTTTGACTTCGAGTTCATTCGTCGTTCCGGTTGCACGTTGTTGCACCCCTTCCCGGTTTCGCTCCGAGTTGTTTCTTGAGTTGTTCGGTGTGTTTTAGACTTGTTTTGAGTTGGGTTAGACCCTAGATTGGTTGCCCATAAGTCTGGGATCATTTAGATCAAGTTTAGACCAAGTTTTGGAGGTTCAGGAGCCGAGGCGCCCGCCGCATGGAGCGAGGCGCCCGCCTCAAGTACCGAGAGCAACCCTTGTGCGTATAGGGCCAGGCAAGATGGAGGGGAGTGAGGCGCCCGCCTCACTTCCGTAATGCCCGGATTTCTTTCCCTGTTTTGATTTTTGGTGTGAAAAACCTATACTACCCCCTTTTTAACCCCTCCTCTTTGCCTTGTCCACATCTAGGAAGGGTAGGATGGTCATCCTCACCCTTTATGATCCACTCTCTTCCTCTTCCTCCTCATTTCTTGCATCAACCGTGAGTTTTAGAGAGAGGGAGGAGGAGCTTCCATGGAGACTTGCCGATTCCTGAGTTCCCGCCATCGGATGATCGAGCCGCGACCACCATCGCGAAGCCCTCGCCGAGTAGAGTCTTTCCCCTCGGTTTGTTTTCCACTTCCTAGACGTTTGTGGCTCGATTGAGGTACGTTGCTTAAGCCCTAGCTTCTCTCTCTACAAGCATCTTGATGATTAATTATTAGAGACTTGTTCCTTGTGATTTATTGTTGATATACATGTCAAAATGATATGTTTCCATGGATATTGATAGATTTTGGTTAGGGTTGAAACCGAATGGGTTTATTGTGTATATTGGAATTATTATGATTTAAGATTGATTGATGTTGGGTTAGAAACCCGGATAAATTGTGAGTCCCGAAATTATGCCTCGAGATAGAAATTTGGAACTTGTAGTTGACCCAAATGAAGTCAATTAATTATAAAATTGGTTATTTGAATCTTAGGATAAATTCCTATATCTTCTTGTGTTTATTGAATCTCAATTGCGAAATTTTGAGAATGGCTCGTGAGACTAAATCGTTAATAAGATTGATTCTTGGCTTAAGACTCTAATTGAGTCTCTTGAATGATGATTGAGTGCGAGACTATCGCTAATCCTTGGGTGGTTCATGTGTGAGTCGAGAATGCGTAACTCGAATAACAGACGTTTTGAATGGGTTCAATCATGAACTAGAACCAATAATACTATTGGACTCTTAATGAAGTCCCAAGATTGGTAGGAATGTAATATATGACTTTACTTGGGAACCTTGTTACCCTCCTTGGAAAATCCGGGATTTCTTCGTGACCATTCTTCCTTAGGGAGGATATTCGAACCGTGTATGCCTTAGTAACCTCTATGATGAGCATCTTGAGTTGTCGTAAAGATGACTGAATAGTCATCTATGTGTGGTAATGGACTTATGAAATACCATAACATGGTTAATTGATGAACCTTGAGTAATCTTCGCCTCCCTGTTCTTCCGTATGCATACTTGATCTTTAGTTCTTAAAGGGAACCTCGAGAGGATTTTATAAGGTTATATATATATTATGATTTTATAGAACTGAGCTTGATAAGATTGGTTTGTGAATGATGCATGAACTTCTATGTCTACTTGAGATTATAATCTTTAAGCACAATGTGTGTCTTATCGTCACAATTATCTTCCTATTGAGTATCAACGTGCTGTGATTTATGATTCTAGTAACAAATGGAATTTTGAACTTGAATTTGATCTAAACCCAGTTGGACAATAATCAACTTAGGTTTCCGCCTTTTATACTTGACTTAGTAAATTTGAGCTAAGGTTCCTAAATGGAACGAGAACTTAACCCCGCCAGTAAACAAGAACCTAGAAAGGAGTCTTGGAACACATATAGTGTTCAAACTCTATTTGATCGAATTATAGAAATGACTCGACGAGTCGATACTAGTGAGTCATTTAACAATACCGACTCCACGATAACCCCCTACAATGCTTGAAATCCGTTTAACTAGAATACTAGTTTCGAGATTCTTAATTTAATTCATGCTCATGCTTGATTTCTAGCTGTAAAAGAATAACATGCCCACCTGACTTGAATGAGACCGCTATTACTGTGCTCGTCCTTGCTTGATTTCTTAAATAAGTAAACATTACTTGTTTTCCCCGATAAGTCCAGCTGTCTTACCTGTCTTGTCTTGCTTGTCTTACCTGTCTTGTCTTGCCTGTCTTGCCTGTCTTGCTTGTCTTACCTGTCTTGTCTTGCCTGTCCTGCCTGTCTTGCTTGTCTTACCTGTCTTGTCTTGCTTGTCTTACCTGTCTTGTCTTGTCCTGTCTTGTCTTCCCTGGTTGACAATTCGTTTACCGTTACGAATCATGAGATTCGTGATAGTGATGGGTTGCCGAACCAGAAACGGGCAAACCCCTCCATTCTTGATCACTTTGGAGAAGAGTACCTTGTGTAACCATTATGGGCGCTTGGAATAATACTATCCTGGGTCGATGTACCATCTCGTACATCCGACAACACGTTCCTGTTAACAGTTTATCTTGCAGGAGCTACATTGCGGCACCAGAATTATGTCCTATCCTCTTACATGTGGATTTCTTCTAGTACTTGTGAAATCAAAGTGCTATCATGAATATGTGTACTAAATGCCTATATATACTTGTTCTTGATCGCTTGACGTCGTGATAGACCCGTGAATTGTATGACACGTATGTGTGTAGATATACATACTCCCACTTGATTTCCCTTGATTGTCTTCATATGTATATATGTGTAGATATACATACTCCTACTAGATTTCTCCTGATCATTATCATATGTATATATAAGTAGATATACATACTCCTACTTGACTGTTCCCCCTGATTGTCTTCATATATTTATAATTGTAGTTATGCATACCCTTACATGATAAACTTCCATGAATGAATTATGTGGTACATAAACGAATTTACATACCACACTTGATAATCCTATGAGGGACTTGGATACATGTATATTTATAAATGTGCATACTTCTATTTAATTATTCTATGAGAGACTTGGGATGTCCTACGAATAGATATACATCCATAATCATGATTATTCTTATGCCTTGATTCCCGACTTGTTTGATCTGCTTGTGAAGAACAGGGATTCACCCCGATTTATCTCTCAGTAGTTTGGTAAAGGACCGGTTTTCATTCAGTATAACCCGACTTACGGGGTCTTCGTAGTAACATTATCATTTCCTCTTACGGCAATATTCAATTTATGTCTTATTGTTTAGTAGTAGCGTACTGGGTCATTATGACTCATCCCGTACTTTGTTTTCTAGTTGCAGTTCAGGAGTCGTATTGAAGACGCCTAGTACGTGACCGTAGCAGTCTACAGTTGTTCGATAGCCCGAGCTTAGTACGTGTGTTCGTGATTGTAATAGTCGATGTTTCCGAGTAACAACTTGTGGACTCCTATCTCTTCTAGTATCCTTGTCTTGTATATCATATATTATTCTTGTGAGCTCGTTGCATTGTAAGGTTATTTAGACTTTACAGTCGGGTAGAATACTTGGGTTTTGTTTTGATTTGATTCTCCTTTGGGCCGACGTGTTGTGTCGTTGTTCATAGTCTTGGTTCTTATATTCAGTTGTATCCCAGGCACGCAATAGCTTTGGGCTTTTCTCTATCCTAGTTGTTATTATTGTTGTTGGTTAACCCCGGTATGCTTTAGCCGTGGGTAAGTGTTTTATCAGGTTGGTTCCTTGCTGAAACGCCGGCCTGGAGTGCCGATGGTTTGTCCAGCGTCTGCAATGTTGCGGCACGCGAGTTTCGTTTTCTCCCCATCGTGAGATTTATGTCTCTTGGTATCCTTGGTCTTGGTTTCGAACTTCATAGCTCGGAACTACCTTTCCTTGTCGCTTCCGCATACTGAATTTTGAAATCCCGTATTTTTAGTACGGCCTTTTATTTGTGTTTCGAGCTTTTGATAGCTCGACTGTCCGACTCGCTTTATTATTTAATTGCTTGCCCTCTTTTTGCCTTGTTCTTGCGACGTGACCTTGGGATTCCGTTCCGGAATCCGGGTTGGGTCGTCACAAGACGACATTGAACGATTGAAAGAACAAACCTAGAAATCGGTTGCCTGAGTAGAGAGAGATGAAGGGAACACATAATACCTAGATCTCCCTGGTCCATGCCTAGATATGGTGTTCTGCAATTTTCCAGATCTGGGTTACACTAGATTCAAAAATCAAAATGCCAAAAGAAACCCAATTGTCTAGCTCCCCCTTAACTCCAGTGATTTATACATGATGCCCAGATTTTTTTTGAATCTGGGATTTTTTTCGGAGAAGATGAAGATGAGGGCTAATTAGGTATTTAACATAAGTTAAGGTCCATCCAAAATTTGGGTTAACATGCAAGATAAGTCTAGGTACGGTGGTTGAAAATTTTGACGTCTCGGTGGCCTAATTGCAATTTTAGAAAAAAAAGTTGGCTCAAATATGTGTTTTGCCTTAATCTATTAATAAATAATAAAACAAAAGTCGCTGCTTCCATGTAGCGGTTTCCTGTGAGGTATTTTAATATCTAAACATTATCAATCTATACAACTTTGCCATGATGGAGATTCTTCAATTCTCATCGCTTTTCATTTATGTACTATGACTAGAACTGAAGGAGAAGTGGACTTTTCTATTCACTTTTCTTACATTTTCTTTATTCTTTCTTCCGTTTCTAAAAATGGAAGTTAATCTCTTTTGTTTAAAAATAGAAGTTTATCTAGGTTGAGTGTAATTTGTATCGGATCAGAGGTTTTGAAGTTTAATTTGTTGCTATGAATTATTAAGGAGGTCCGGAGAGTGGCAGAAAACCAGATTGCAGCTAGTGTGGGGATTAATTTTGGTGATATGAAGGTTTTTGTGGAAAACTGTATTGGATAAAGATTGGGACTTGCAGTTTTTATCTCTTACCTTTCCTAGACTTCCCATGGGAAAGACTTACCCAAGGTCCAAGTAAGTTTATCTATTTTGTTGTTGAGTTATCAACAATGCATGTTGTACACAACGAAAGAAAATAACAATCAATCACATGGAATAACTAGGACACCAAGTCGACAAAATTAAATGGCGAACCTAATCTTATCTAGTACATCAGTTTGGCATGTTCTTCAGTCACTGAGTTGGCATTGGAGGCATGGACCTATGTGACACAACATATTTTATCCATAATAGCATACAAGGAAGCCAACTTAGATGTGTTCACTTTAAACTTCTTTCCAGGTCAAACTCTTATAAGACCACCACTTAGTTCCTTCATACACACAGTCAGATCACTAATCAATCCTCTCACACACACATTTGCAGTTCCATAATGCCTGTTGATTACAGAGGGGGGAAATTCTACTATCTTATTCCGAACAAAAACCTTTTCATACATTGGATCACAAACAGAAGCTATTCTTTTCTCAAGATTAGCATAAAACTCCATGACAATTTCCTTGATATAAGGAGCAGCAGATGTTAGGGTGGATAAAAGCTTTCTTTCAGTGAAGAATTGGACTAAGTTTTGTTTAATTAAGTCCTCCATGGGAATTCTCCTTTCATCAATAACTCTCCTAGACAGATAATACCTAAGGGAGACTTCTGGAGTAAAGAAAATATAACCGAAAAGTTTACCTGCTCCTCTAGATGCAGCTTCACCATCAGCTGCATTGGTCATCGGAACTTTCTCAGGATTCTGGCATGGCTAGAAGATTGTCAATCTTATTAGAGGCATCTTTTTCTTCAAAATCCTTATCTGATGTGTCATCGAATTCAGAAGAGCTGGAAGAGTGAACATGGCTAGGTCTTGGAGTTGAGGACCTTAGAGCATTCTTCATATTTGCTAGGAAATCAGTCAAAGTCACTTGCTCTTCGGAAAGTTGCTACTCAGGATCTTCATTAGGAGCTGAAGAAGGAGATAAGCCTTGAGTAGCACTATGATAAAGAGATGGAATGGGGGAATCACTTTGTAAGACTGCTTTGGGAAATGGAATGAGGTAGTTGTCTTCTGCAACTTCTTCTTCTTCAACAGCCTCTTGTTCAATATCATCAATGGCAGCATCCAATGGTGATGCTGCACCACAACTATTTCCAATTTGGGAAGGGGGACCACGTCGAGCTAACACAAACTGGGAGCTATCTTCAGTAGGATCAAAGTTTTCATCATCACTATCAGACTGAATTTGAATTTCTTCCTCCATTTGCCCTGGATTGATTATGAGCTTTTTGGCTTTGGCAACTTCAATCTCTTTAGGGTTTTCATAATTAGTAGGAATCCCCCTAACCCATTTAGAAATTCTTACCTCAGGGTTTCCAATTGGGGTAAATAGGGTTAAATCCCCTTGAGCTTCAACATCAATGGCATTTTCTGGTTCTCTAAGAAGAATAACAGAGAGAGGACCATACAGGGGATCAGCCATGACAATTTCTGTAGACACAACAGATGGCTCAGCTATAGGAATTACTTGTGATGTAGCTTCATCAGTTCGAGTCATGAAGTTTTGGAGAACTGGAAGCCATTTTGAGCAGAACTAGGGTTTCAGACAAAGGGAGAGAGGTGCAAGGGTTTCAAAGAGTTTAGGGAGAAAAATTTCTGAGATTAGAGATTGAGAAAGGAGTGAGCTTGTGATGCTTCTTCAATCTGTAAATAACCCCTTCAAACCACACAAGAAATCTGCAAATACCCGTTCGCAGATAGAAATTCAAAGAGGCGAATATGGAGAAGCTTTTGAATTTAAATTCTGAAAAAGGGATTATGTTGATAAAATCACCACAAGACTTTAATTGGCAATTTTAGGGCAAGAAATCATAGTGAGACACTTGGCAAACATAATATGTGGACAATATTTGTTTTAGAAACCTCATTTAACTCTTTAAATTTTTTTTTATGAATCCTCAAAAATCCATGATTTTCAAAAATACAATTAAGTGTTCCCCATGACTTGATCACACCTTTAGCAGTCCATATCCAAAATCAATCTCATAATGTCACACAAAGATCAAACAACCACTATCAAATTTTTAACATGGATATTTTTTGAAATTGATTTACACATATTATTTTAGGGCAAAATTTCACCAAGCTGATATAATCACTAAGAATGAATGTCCTAAATATTATGCCTAAAAACATGGTAACTAGAGCCTAGGCAAAAGAACAATGCAATCATAACAAGTGAAACAAACCAGATCAAATGATGTAGTTCCTGATGCAAATGCATTGGGAGGTAGGTACATTTAGTAGCAGTTCAATTTTGTGCAATTTTGCATCTTTTCTTTTCTTAATCATACTTCTCTCCCAAGATCAAATTTTTTCTCATAACAGATTCCATAGGTACTTTTCTTCCATACGAGTATAGCTCTACGTTATTTCAAGCTATGTAAGCATGCCACTAGGAAGCTTTCACACTATTACCAAGGGTAGCCATCTTGCACAAGATCAACCCATGAAATTCAAAGATTCACTTTTCCAAAAGAGAATGACTACAAACCTTGTTCATAGGTTGCTCTTTTCCTTTAGGTAGCTTTCACAATCTTCCAATAGTATTAATTTTTCTCAATATCAATCCATGAGAACCAAAGTTCTATAGTACCAAGATAAGATGCTTACAACCCTTGTACTTTAGGCAGCTCTTTCCTTTATGGACTTCAAACTGCTCAAGAACTAGGAGAGAGAGAGAATCATAAACCAACACCTCAACTGATATAGGATTGCAATTCCTAAGCAAACAACAAAAGGCACATACATGTGAGTCAATGATCTAGAGTGTCCTCTAAAGACAATATTCATTAATGATACCTATTTTTTTATTTTTTTAAAATTTATTACTAGGTGTAAAGTTAAATGGCACACATACCAAGAGATTTCCTAAGATTGGAAAATCTCTTTGAATCAAGATTATTAGTAAAAATATCAGCAAGTTGATTTTCTGTGCAAACATATTCTATGCAAAAATTCCTTGTTCCATTGGGTCTTTAATAAAATGGTGTCTTATATCAATGTGTTTTGTTCTAGAGTGTTGAACATGATTTTTTTGCTATACATATTGCACTGGTATTGTCACAATACATGGTTAACACATCACTGTGTAGACCATAATCCTTGATAATCTGATTCATCCATAAAGGTTGTGTGCACCCACTACTAGCTGCAATGTATTCAGATTTAGCTATAGATAGGGCAACAAAATTCTGTTTCTTACTAAACCAAGACACTAAGTTATTTCCAAAATAGAAACAACCACTAGAAGTGTCTCTCATGTCATCCACACTGCCTACTCAATCCGCATCACTAAAGTCAACTAAATTGGTATTAGTTTGTTTAGTCTACCACAAACCCACATAAGATGCCTCTCTAACATACGTACCTAATGATATGTTTGACAACTTTCAAAAGATAGACCTTTGGAATTGCTTGATATCTAGCACACAAACATACACTATACATGATATCAGGACGTGTGACAGTCAAATACAACAAGCTTCCTAGCATGGTTCTATACAAAGTATGATCAACACTTTATGAATCCTCATCTTTGGATAGTTTGTTGAATGTCCCCATTTGGGTTTTATTTTCTTTTCCATTCTCAAGATTTAATTTTTTCACCAAGTTTATAGCATACTTGGCTTGAGAGATAAACATCCCTTTACACATTTGTTTCACTTGAACTCCAAGAAAGAAACTCAACTCACCTACCATACTCATTTCAAAAGATGATTTCATGCAATGGACAAACTCCTTTTCCAAAAATTTGGAAGTGGACCCAAACATAATGTCATCAATATAAATTTTTACAATCAAAATGTATTTGTCTTTTCTTTGAATAAACATTATTTTGTCCACTTCACCCCTTTTGAAACTGACGGGTGTCAAACCGTCAAAAATAATTTTCCTTTTTCCCAAATACAAGTATAGGGTAGTAAGGTTCGTATCCACAGGGAACGTTGTATTTATATCCTTAAGAAATTTATATAGTAACCAAAACCGAGATTTTTGCTTAACTAACTAACTAAACTCGAATGAAGTAAAATAGGAATTTTTATAAACTTATAGAAAGCAAACAATAACTAAATTAAATTCAATGCTGATAAAGGTCCAGTTAATGAACTGAAGTAATTCCAAAAATTAGCTACTGATCATCGATTCCAACCCGACTCAATTGACTGCAAATAAACCAGTTATAGTTGTTGACAAATGCCTAACACCCAATTTCTCCTTACTGATTTGATAATTAGGAGAAGCTCGCTAATTATACTCTAATCAAAAGACAACCCTCGAAACGCTCGAAAGATTTAATGTTTTGAAAGCTTTAAGACAAGAGAAACACAGGTTCTAGATAACAATATTAAAGTAATATCATTTAACCTAGATTAATCATCCTCGCAACACGTATCGAATATGCTTGTGATGCCTAAGCGGTGTGTCACTTGCTACTCCGTTAGAACCCGAAGACAATTACGGATCAACGGTTCTCGAACTAGCAATGTATTAAAATGTCTAACAAAATCGGGCCCTAGAAATTAATTAAACATACTAATCCTAAGTTACAATTCCTTTGCAACAAGAAAGATGAAAGAGAATGACTAAATACTTGCCCTTTAATTTGAGACTTTGAACAATACGGATAAACTAGGATCTCAACATGTAGCAATTTACGAAAAATGCTCACGGGTTCATTAACTAGAATAGAAGCTTTTAGCCACAAAACATGAATAAAATTTACTTACAAATGAAGAAAGAAAAAGCAACCGCAAGTGATGAAGGAAGAAGAAACTAAGCACTGTTGATCTATAAACCCAACTTGATGTGTTCACGTGAGAGTGCGAATAGTGAGTGCAAGAGTGAGGAGAGGGGAGAGAGAGTGCGTGTGTGGTGAATTTGTGTGTCTTCCCTTAAGAGATCTCGCCCCTTCCTTTATAGACTGTCTCTCTAGCTGCTCCAGCCATTTCCCCAAAAATAGAAGACACGATCCCTTGTTCCTCATCCATAAGCAGGCGGTTGAGGACCAAGTCTTTCCCCAATAATTTCAACGTGTTTGGGAAAAGCGAATAAATAAAAGGATATTTTTATTCTGGAAGCGTCAAAAATGATCAATGTTTGAAATACCCTCTTCTAACTCCTTCGGTCTCGTAACAGGGCGTACTACGTTTTTAGTTTTACCCTTTCTGAGGTATTTTTACGGGTTAGCAAATGCCATTCGATTTTGACTTTTTAGCAAAATATGCCTTTGCTCCATCTTTTCTTCCATCGACTTCCTTAAGAACTTGTGAACACCAATGATGCAAAATACCGGTGAAAGTACAACATTTTCCTTAAAATCATAATGCAAAATCACATAAAATGTTATACTTTATTCTGACTATCAGAAACTTTTTTAAAGATGAGTGCGTAACTCTCCCAAACCAAGCTCTATGAGCTTGTTTGAGACCATACAAGGCCTTTTTCAATTTAAAAATATGGTTTGGTTTATGGGGTCCTCAAATCCTTTAGGTTGTTCAACAAAACTTCTTCTTCTAAAATACCATTTGAAAAAACACTTTTCACATCAATTTGTTGAAGAGTAATGTCTAATAAACATACAATGGCAAGTAAAAGAGCGTATAAACTTAATGCGGCAACATGTGCAAAAGTTTCATCAAAATCCACTGTAGACACCCAATTTCGTACCCGGTATGTGGTGACATAAAATATCAGAAGCTGTCAAAACTTAACAAATGTCAAGTTACGAGGAGTTAAAAATGCGAGGATCGTAGCTTGATGAAGCTACTTGAGGGGTGAAAGTGCAAAAAATCAAGGTGAATAGTTGGCTTG
>CM028382.1:72929473-72990216 GCA_013146195.2 Codonopsis lanceolata | reverse complement strand
AATATATATATATATTTAAAGTTGGTGAGGAGCACTATGGTTGTGCCACCTCACCACCTTTAGATAAATCTTCATTCTAAATCATCCATGTGTTTTAAAAACCTTTGGTTTAGCCATTAGCTAATAATAATACCTAATAACAATCAATGATAAGGGGTATTAGTATTAGTATATATAACTTCTTCTATTGTCAATAGTAGAAGACTTATATTTAAAAACTTTTACAACTAACATTACTTCTAACCAATGTGGGATAAAACTCTTCAAGGTTAGATATTTCTAATGACTCACTTTTAACATCATACTTTAAGCTTTGATATCTTATTCATCCAAAACTTGATTTGGACAAATAAATATATCATTTCGATGTTCTTGCCGAGTAGAACACATTTACACAATTACTTTTGTCAACAAACAATGACACGTAAAGAAATTTGTGCCTCAAGTTGCACAACTTTTACTAAAAACACTAATTTTTTAATAAGTATTATACTTTAACTCTTGATATCTTATTCATCCAAAACTCATTTGGACAAATAAATATATCATTTCGATGCTCTCACCAAGTAGAACACATTTGCACAATTACATTTACCAACAAACAAATGACACGTAAAGAAATTCGTGCCTCAAGTTGCACAATTTCTCTCACTAAAAACACTAATTTTTTTAACAAGTATTATACTTTAAGTCTTGATATCTTATTATCAAAAACTCAATTTGGACAAATAAATATATCATTTTGATGCTCACCGAGTAGAATACATTTGCGCAATTACCTTCGTTAACAAACAAGCCACGTAAAAGAAATTAAATTGCCTCAAGTTCACAATTTCTTTCACTAAAAACACTAATTTTTTCAACAATAGAATAGATGTATCCACATTGGTTAGAAATGATGTTGGTTTAAAAATTCTATTATTAAGTACCAAGAAATGCATCATGCATCATACATTGGTTGAAAAGTGATGTTGATTTTCAAAGTCACTGAAAACAAAAATTTTTTAAAAGCTTCCACATGGATGCTTTAAAATGAAAGATTTACATCAAAGGTGGTGAGAATTGCATGCACAACCCATAGTGCTCCTCACCAATTTATATATATATATATATATATATATATATATATATACTCATTATATATATATATATGATAAAAATATTTTACAATTATTACCAATAGAAGATGTATTCTCACATTGGCTAGAAAATAATTTAGTTTTAAATTATTTTATATTATAACACATTGTTTAAAAAAAGAAAATGTTAGATTTTAAAGTAAAAGACTAAAGACTTTCACTTTTACAAGAGATGTATCTCACATGGTTTACAAAATATTCTACTATTATTACCAATAGAAGAGATGTATCAAATTGGTTAGAAATTGATGTTTGTATTAAAAATATTATTATTAATTACTAATTGAAAAATTCTACCATTATTGAAATAGAAAATGTATATTTCACATTGGTTTTAAGTGATGTTGTTTTAATTATTTTTAAGATTATATAAAAGACTTACTATTATTAACCAATATAAGATATATATATATATATATATATATATATATATATATATATATATATATATATATATATATATATATATCTTTTGGTTTTCTAACCATTAACTAATAATAATACATAATAATCATAATGATAATGAATATTAGTATTAGTATATATCTTTAACTTCTATTATCAATAGTAAACATATTTATATTTAAAAAAATTTACAACTAACATTACTTCTAACCAATGTGGGATAAAACTCTTGAGGTTAGATATTCTTCTAATGACTCACTTTTTAACATCATACTTTAAGCTTTGATATTTTATTCATCCAAACTTGTTTGGACAAATAAATATATCATTTCGATGTTCTTGACAGTAGAACACATTTGCACAATTACTTTGTGTAAACAAATGACACGTAAAAAATTTTGCCTCAAGTTGCATAATTTCTTTCACTAAAAACTATATTTTTAATAAGTATTATATTTAACTCTTGATATCTTTATTCATCCAAACTTCGATTTGGATAAAATAAATATGATTTCGATGCTCTCATCGGTAGATAATTTCTTAAATTATTAGCAACAAACAAATATTTAAAAATTGTACCTCAAGTTTACTTCTTTCACTAAAAACAAATTAACTTCAAAGTTAGATATTCCTTCTAATGACTCACTTTAACATCATACTTTAAGCTTTGATATTTTATTCATCCAAAACTTGATTTGGACAAATAAATATATCATTTCGAAGAAATTTGTGCCTCAAGTTGCATAATTTCTTTCACTAAAAACACTAATTTTTAATAAGTATTATACTTTAACTCTTGATATCTTATTCATCCAAAACTTCGATTTGGACAAATAAATATATGATTTCGATGCTCTCACCGAGTAGAATACATTTGCGCAATTACATTCTCCAACAAACAAATGACACGTAAAGAAATTCGTGCCTCAAGTTGCATAATTTCTCTCACTAAAAACACTAATTATTTTAACAAGTATTATACTTTAAGTCTTGATATCTTATTACCCAAAACTCGATTTGGACAAATAAATATATCATTTTGATACTCTCACCGAGTAGAAAAAAATTTGTGCAATTACCTTCGTCAACAAACAAATGACGCGTAAAGAATTTCTTGCCTCAAGTTGCACAATTTCTTTAACTAAAAACACTATTTTTTTCAACAATAGAAGAGATGTATCCCACATTGGTTAGAAATTGATGTTGGTTTTAAAAATTCTATTATTAAGTATCAATAGAAGAAATGCATCATACATTGGTTGGAAAGTGATGTTGATTTTCAAAGTCACTTGAAAACCAAAAGTTTTTAAAGCTTCCACATGGATGCAAGTATTTCACATTGGTTACAAAGTATTCTACTATTATTATCAATAGAAAAGATGTATCACACATTGGCTATAAATTAATGTTGGTTTTAAAAATACTATTATTACCAATAGAATAGATGTATCATACATTTGGTAGAGGGTAATGTTTGTTTTTAAAGTCTTTAAATAGAAGACTTCTACCATTATTATCAATAGAATATGTATATCTCACATTGGTTAGAAAGTGATGTTGATTTTAATTTTAGATAAAAAAACTTTTACTATTATTACTAATAGAAGAGATATCTTACATTTGCTAAAAATGATGTTAGTTTTAAAGTCTTTAGATAAAAGACTTTTACTTTTATCGTCAATGTAATAGAAGAGATGTATCCCACATTATTTAGGAAGAGATGTTGGTTATAAAATTTTTAAAATAAAAGACTTCTTCTATTATTACCAAATGAGGATATGTATTACACATTGGTTAGAGAGTGATGTTGATTTTAAAAGTTTACAATTATTAGCAATAGAAGAGAAATATTTCACATTGGTTATAAAGTGATATTGGTTTAAAAAGTTTTTAGATGATGTATCTCACATTGGTTACAAAGAAATGTATCTCATATTATTTAGAAATGAGTATTAGTTATAAAAGTCATTAGATAAAGACATTTTTTGTTATTACCAATAGAAAATATGTATCCACATTGTTTAGAAATGAATATTGTTTAAAAAGTCTTTTATCCACTACTATTATTACTAATAGAAAATATGTATACCACATGGTTAGAATATTGTGTTGGTTTTAAAGTCTTTAGATAAAAGACTTAAACTTTCATTACCAATAAAAATATAAAATATGTATCTCACATTGTTTAAAAATGAATTATGATTTTAAAAGTTTTTTAACAAAATGACTTCTAATATTATTATCAAGTTAAATGTTAATTTTAAAAGTCTTTAGATAAAAAAAATTACTATTATTATTAATACAAAATATGTATCTCACGTTAGCTAGAAACTTATATTAATTTTAAAAGTATTTAGGTAAAAAAATCGTTTAATATTAGTAACAATATAAAAAAAATTATAACAATAGAAGAGATTAACAATTTAATTATAATGTCTAAAAGTTATATTATTATTACAAAAATATATATATCTCACATTATACCCGTGCATAGCACGGGCTAAATAACTAGTCTTACTATGATAACTAAGTTGAACAACAAGCTACTGGGATAAAGTAGCATTTTGATTTTGATTTTTGATTGTGAATTATGCCACTTGGCCAGTGGCTTGGTTATCCATGTAATACCCCGATAATTTTAACTAAAATATTAATTGATGTTAATTAATATTACAATCGTTTTGGACATATGTAATTAATGTTATAATTGTTGTTAATTTAATGTTTTGAACCTATTTAGTAACTAATTAAATTGGGTTGGGCTTGACCCACTTGTGACTAGATTTAATTATAATTCCCTGTTAATATTACTTAATGAAAAATTGGTCCATTTAACCTTAGGGTTAGGAAACCTAATAGGGTTTTTATATAAATAGGGTTGAGAGGGGAGGAAAAGAGAAGAGTACAAAAAAAAAAAAAAGGGCTAAAGAGAGAGGCGGCGTTGGAAACTTGAGCAGCAAGGTTGTGAAGGGCCAATTGAGGTATCAGTCTTCAATAATGCATTCAATTCTTTTGTGTTCCGTAAGGGAAAGGGTTAATTAGCCATATTATTTCTTTTCTTTAATGTGAATCAGTACAGAGAGGGCAATTGAGAGGGGAGACCAACTGTGGATTTTGGTTTCTACATATGATATTAGTTATAGCATTTAAAAAAAAAACCCGAAGAAAACAATGTCACTTTCGGTGTGTATTAAAAGACAGACTAATATTGTAAATTAGTTATAAATTACTGTAAGATTAGTATACAGTATACTTATATAATTGAATTTATATTTTGAACTTAGATTTGGACAAGGAAGGTTAGGACGATTGTACGTGTTGCGGATCTTTCTTTTGCTAAGCATCTTGAGGAAAGAGATTATACCTCTTTTAGGTCTCCGATCTTTTATGTATCATTCGTTAGGTTTCCATTACTCCTTTGATATCGATGTTTCTTGAAACGTACGCCGACTTTAAGTCGGTAATTGAATTTGAACTCCATCGCTTACACTTCTTTCGAACTCAAGATTTGATTATCTGTTTATTCTCACATAATTATTGAATTTCATATGAGATACCTTTTATATGAAAAGTATGATTTTTGGCGATGCTTGATTTTGCAAAAGTATTTGATTATTTGAAATTCCACCATGATCACTATGCCGGTTACATGATTATTGAACAGTCGAATTATTTGAATGTCACCTAGCTAGTGGTATGGTTATCCGGATATACCAATGATCTATAAACTATGATATGTGAAGTTGATTTATGAACTATGAACTATGATTTATGAATTGCTTATGTGATCATGGAATTCTATGAGTAATCTGTTGTCATCAATTGGTATGGGACGGTTGATGACAATTGGTTACTCGAGTTTACGTGTTGCATTATTATCTTTCACTTTGAATCCTGAGTATATATCTATGAGTAGTTTGTTGTCTTCAACTGATATGAAACGGTTGATGACAGTGGGCTACTCGAGTCAATCGTTGAGTATTTATCTTTCTTTGGAATTCTGATCTTCTGTTTGACATTTGAAAAACTGTTTCCGCTTATCGATTTTGAGCAATGGAAATTGGACACTTGATTCATATCTAATTTGTTTATGGTCAACTCCTCCTTAGTAACCGGATGAGTTGTATATGATCTTATTGAGCATTGTTCGCTCACTGTTTCATACCCTTCTTTCTTAGGTAATGAGTAAGATTCATTAGAGGATTTTGGCTCAGGTAGACCAAGATGACGGTTCCGAGATTTCTAGATCTAAACCTTTTATCTGGTTATAAGATAGTACTTTGACTAAGCTTATGGACTTATGTTAAGTTTTAAGTTTTGTATTAAATTACTTTGGGTTATTTTAATTTTGGTCAAGAGTGTGAAGATTTATTTATTATGAGATTTGAGAACATTTATTAATTAAGTTATGATTGAGGTGACGTGGCCAAATGATGGGACCGCGATGTTGGTACCGAGTTTGGGGCGTTACAGGTTGGTATTAGAGCTTAGGCTTTAGATCCGGATGGTCTTAGGACTTAAAAACCGTTAGATTTAGAAATATATGATAGTGTTAAGATCTTGATTTTATTCACTGAGAAATGATGGTAGCTTTAGTTTCTACTAATGTTAAGTGAGTTTTACTATCACGTTGCTTCATTGAGACTTATGTTAGATATAGTACGATGATAAGATTGATAGACACGACTGGAGATATATATAGGCCACCGTCTCTTCCTTCGTTTGTGTAACTCTTTGAGGTAATACTTACGTCTAAGGGAAAATAGATAAGTTTAGGTTTGATTCTTTAGAGTATTGAAGTATATTTCTCGATAAGCATTTTAGGAATTCACCTTGTTGTTTGATTTGATAGATAGATCATGTGTGTTAGATTATAAGATGTACTTTGATATCGGGGCTAATTAGAGATTTCGTATTAGAAATTTTTTTGAGTTTGAATAAATAGAAACTTTGGATGTTGCTTTGTGATTTGAATTAAGAAGAACCTTAGATACGGTTAATTACTGGAATAAAATTTCGTTATTTTCTATTTTGTTTTAAAAAATCTTTTTTTATTATGATTTATGATAGCACACATGATTGATTAGTGTGATTAGGGGTGTCAATCCGAGTCGCCAAACCACAAAGTCGAGCCGAATCAAGCCGAATCATGCGGTTTGGTTTGGTTTTGGGTGCTATACGGTTTGGCTCGGTTTGAGATTTTGGGAAGTCGAGCAGTTCGGTTTGGTTTGCGGCTTGACATGCCGAGTTGAGTCAAACCGAACCGAACCATTTTGAGCTGAACTACCAAGTCGAACCATCGAACCGAACCACCAAGTCAAACCACTGAATCAAACAACAAATTCTTTAAAATTCATAACCTTTATACTTTAGTACTCTTATACTATTAATATTTTTATACTATATAAACTATAAGGCTAATATTCTACTCCATAATTAGGAATTTGCCTTTAAATTTTTTGAATTTACATAAATGTTTTAAATATCATGTACGTTATTGTATTTTTATTATATTAGATTCAATTTATTGATTATTAGAATTAAAAATGTTAATCCTTTAATTTGAAAGTTTGTGCAAATTTTTTTAAAGTGAGTTTATGAATATAATTGTATTATATTTAATTTTGAATGACTAGAACTTTTTCTAAATTCAAATCGAACCACGAAACCGAGCATTGGAACCTAACCATGAAACCAATTAAACCATGGAACCAAGTCGAATCATCGTGGTTTGGTTCAGTTCAGCTCAGGACTTTATATGGTTTAGCTCCGGCATGATTTTTCCCAAACCGATGACATGCGGTTCAGCTCATAATTTATTCGAAGTCAAATCAAGTCGAACCATTTATACCCCTAAGAGTGACCTTGCGAGTTAGCAGTTCACTCAACTTAGACTAACTATTTATGTCGTTTAGTAAGCCACATTTTGAAGTTTCGATTTCATTAAACATAGTAATGTGGATCACTCTTATTTATACTAGATGGCACGTGGAGGTTATGCTGGAACTCGTGGTCGTGGACGTGGCAGGGGTATTAGAGCTGGTAGAGTCATAAAGGACTCCACTTCCGAAATTATCGGGGAAAATGGTGTACCCCCACAAAACGTGAACGTCAATGGAACTACACCCAAAGTGGTCCAACCAAATGCTAACGCTAATGGACATGTACCTGTAGCGGCCCAGTCGAATGCAGCTGTTGTTGGTCCAGCCCAAGCAGACCTTACCCTATTGACCTTGCTTCAAACTATAGCGCAAGCCCATGTGGAAAATAGGAACCAGGAAAATACAGCACTAGCTCAACCTGTAGCCCCAGCTCTACCTACGGGCAAGGACCCATTAGAATGTTTTTAGAAGCGCAACCCAAAAGGGTTTACAGGGGCACCTGGCACGGAGAAACTTGAGGAGTGGTTGAATCACATGAGGAAGATCATGGAGACGATGGCATGCACCAGTGAACAACAAGTGAAACTTATAACCTTTGTGCTTCAGGGAGAAGCTAGTAAGTGGTGGGATTCCGAGAAGACTACACTAGAGTCTCGGGGTGTTGAAGTGCTCACTTGGGACATATTTGTGGAGGCATTCAACAAGAAGTATTTTCCACCAAGTATGAAGGACAGGAGGTTGGTGGAATTTCTTAACCTTGAGCAAGAGAAAATGACGTTTGACGAGTACAATGCCAAATTCATCGAGTTGTCAAAATTTGCTCCTACCCTTTTTGCTGATGAAAGTCAGAAAGCTAGGAAGTTTGAGAGAGGTCTAAACCGTCGGATTAGCTATAGGTTGACTCCTCTTCAATTGCCAACATATATTGAAGTGCTGGACAGAGCCCGTGTAATGGAACTAGAGTCTGCTGAGTATCAAAGGAAGAAGGACGAGAGAAAGAGGGGTTCTAAGGATGGCTCTGACAGGAATCATGGTAACCATCAAGGGGGAAATGGCTATGGAAATAAGAGAAGGAACACGGAGAACAACAATAACAATGGAGACCAACCAAACCAAACCGAAATTATAATCGTGGTTAGCACCAAAATCAATGGCGTAATCAAAATTTGGATCGAGCCCGATAATAACATGCGGTACCAAGTGTGGCGAAAAGCATAGACGTATACTTGGTACCGATTACAGAGCCTCGCTTTTAACCGCAGAAGATGGAGCATAGGATCAAGGATTGCTCTGAGCCACTAAAGGTAAACTTTGTGCGAGGAACGGGAAGTGACAATAAAGCAAAACCGAAAGCTTAGGGGAGAATTTTTTCAATAACTGTTAGGGATGCTAGATCAACAAGTGATGGGGTGACATGTACCATGCAATTTTATCTTTGTGACGTTTAAGTTTTTATTGATCCTAGTGTTTCATACTCAATCCTATTATCCCACTTACACGACTTAGATTCTCACCCCAGAACTTATACTTTGATTTAGTTATAGACACGACGACCAAGGGGTACATTTTGGTTACACTAGTATTGATCTTGCCCATTAAGTTGGGAGTAGAGGATGCCTATCGATTTGGTTCCACTACACATTTATGAGTTTGACATAATTTTTGGAATGATTTGGTTATTGCTTTTAGGACGTTCGGGTCGTTAGAGACACTGAGTTTCTGGTAGTTACGTTTGGACTTACAAAGATCATAGCTACATTAAAGGATTTAACAAATTGATCTTTATAAAAGTTTCTCGTTTGATATGTGATTATGACCAGGTTCACTATAATATTTGGTTTACTCCGAGTTTTCGGAGGAACGCGAATCAACATCTAATGAGTTTTGGGCATGAATAAGGAGTTTCTTTTGATAGGATGATAAGGTGTTTATTTAAAAGTGTTCGAGGAGAACTTAGGTTAAAATTTAGTGGAAACTTAAGGTTTAGATCATCATTTGTGGATGTCTTGTTAGTACTGAGTTGGCAATAAGTGTTAATTTCATTTTGTGCTACATCTTAGAATTAAATCGACTCAACTCAAGGTATTAAAGAGTTGGAAAATGGAAGGTTGTTAAGAGATCTTGTGTTCTCAATAATGAGCTTTCGTCTCCTACATCAGACAACATTCGTGCTAGTAAAAAGTTAGAGTGCATAACAAGCGTGATGGACAAGTTATGCGATTCTAGGTTTGGAAAATTTTGGAGGACAAAATTCCTTAAAGGTGGAGAGAATATAATACCCTTAATATTCAAACTCATAAAATAAATAAAAATCACCATAACCTATTTGAGTTTTCTTGAAACTTGGACCTTTGTGATTTGTCCACTAGGCTGTAGGAGTCATTCAGAAAGAAAAATATGCAAAACATTAAATATTGGATTTGAGCTTCATTTGACGCATTTGTTCGTTTTGAGCTTCAATGGACGTATATATGTGACTAGATAATCTGTTTTGACTGAAATCTTAATCGGGTTTATTAGACTAATTGAAAGGACACCGTTTGGGATATCAAGAAAGGGATACGAGAAAAGTACATGGACTTTGTTTGAGTAGGTGCATTAGTTTAGGGACTAAATTTCTTTTAAGGGGGTGTGAGTGTAGTATCCCGATAATTTTAACTAAAATATTAATTGGTGTTAATTAATATTACAATCGTTTTGGACCTATATAATTGATGTTATAATTGTTTGTGTTAATTTAATGTTTTGAATCTATTTAGTAACTAATTAAATTGGGTTGGGCTTGGCCCACTTGTGACTAGATTTAATTATAATTCCTTGTTAATATTACTTATTTAACCTTAGAGTTAGGAAACCTAATATGATTTTTATATAAATAGGGTTGAGAGGGGAGGAAAAGAGAAGAGTACATGATTATTGAACAGTCGAATTTATCGAATACCACTTGATTAGTGGATATGATTATCTAACAGTTGAATTATTCAAATGCCACCTAGCTAGTGGTGTGGTTATCCAGATATACCAATGATCTATGAACTATGATATGTGAAATTGATCTATGAACTATGAACTGCTTATGTGATCATTGAATTCTTTGAGTAATCTGTTGTCATCAGCTGGCATGGGACGGTTAATGACAATTGGTTACTCGAGTTTACTTGTTGCATTATTATCTTTCACTTGGAATCCTGAGTATATATCTGTGAGTAGTTTGTTGTCTTCAACTGGTATGGGACGGTTGATGGCAGTGGGCTACTCGAGTCAATCATTGAGTATTTATCTTTCTTTGGAATTTCGATCTTCTGTTTGACATTTGAAAAACTACTTCCGCTTATCGATTTTAAACAATGGATTTTGGACACTTGATTCATCCCTGATCTGTTTTTGGTCAACTCCTCCTTAGTAACCGGAGGGGTTGTATATGATCTTACTGAGCATTGTTCGCTCACTCTTTCATACTTTTCTTTCTCAGGTAATGAGTAAGATTCATTAGAGGATTTTTGGCTCGGGTTGATCAAGATGGCTGTTCCGAGATTTCTAGATCTAAACCTGTTATCTGGTTATAAGATAGTACTTTGACTAAGCTTATTGACTTTTGTTAAGTTTTGTATTAAGTTACTTTGGGTTATTTTAATGTTGGTCAATGGTGTTAAGATTTATTTATTATGAGATTTGAGAACATTTATGAATTAAGTTATGATTAATGGTGACGTGGTCAAATGGTGGGACCGGGATGTCAGTATCGAGTTTGGGGCGTTACAATTCGGATATACCATTGTGAACTGTGATTATTATTATATTGTGAATCCTTGTTTAAACGGGGTCATAAGACCGCTTTTGTGATCATGGTATTCGCGGGTTGGTCGTCATCTCCAACTGGTATGGGACAGTTGGCGACGATTAGACCTCTCGTAAGTGCTTTGTTATCTTTATCCTTCATATGAAATCTCAAGTTCTTTTGTGACATTATGAAATTTTAAAATAATCATTTTATTGTGATATTTCCGAATATGAACTATTTAGAATATTGATTCCTTTTGAATACTTTCTTTTCGATAAACTCCTCCCTTGATTTGAGAGGGGTTGTATATAATCTTACTGGGCATTGTTCGCTTATTCCTTCCAAATCTTTTTCCTTCCAGGTTTTAAGTAAGTTGGAAATCGTCAAGAACGACCTGAATATTTATCTTTTGAATTTTCTCATTTTAATTTAGTGGATAAGGATTTGGTTTAGCTTTTTGAACTACAGTTTTGACATTTTGAAATTGTAATAAGTACTTAATGATTTTATTTAGTTGAATTAAATAACTCTCAAGAGATGATTTTGGGAACATTATGATTTTGTATTAGTATTAGTGACGTGTCCAAGATTTCGGGATCGTAAATTGATACCAAAATTCTGGGGTGTTACAGAAAGAGAGGGAGATAAAATAGAGTCATAAAAATGAGATTAAAATCTTCTATCACACTCCCTGTCACACTACTAGCTTCCTATTCTATTGAATCTTAATCCAATAAGTATTTTTTGTAAAAAAAAAACGTCACCTAAAATAACAAGGACACATGTAATACTAAAATTCAATGAGATAAGAAATCTGACAGTGGGTGAAATAAAATTATTTGAATCGTAAAAAAAGTGTGATATTAAGAACACAAGTGCCTACTGTAAGGGTAAAATAGGCGAAGCCTATTTTATTTTGTTTTCACCTTTCTTGGTCAAAGAGGGATGCTATTTTAGTTAATGATTATTTAGGTAATAGATTTTGTTTAGGACTCTTTTAATAGATTGATTTGATAATCTTTCAAAAGATTTAGGTGATATATTTTTGGTAACTATATCTTTGCAAAATAATTTAGTTATTAAAGATATCATAATAGGAAATTACATATTTTTGGTAACTAGATTTATGTAAATAAATTAGTTATTCGATGTATCTTAGTCTTACTAGGAAAGATAATCTTGTATGTTTTTTTCGTTAATCCCTTTCCTAGTAGGAGTTGGTTTGTTTTGGCCGTGAACTTGTAGGAACCTTTGGCTATTTAATGAAAGCTGGATGCGGTGAGCAGACCAGCGAAAGAAGATCAAGAAGAGATATACGCTGTGCGCTGAGAGGCTGAAAGAAACTACATCAAAAGCCATATACTGAGAGTAATCTGGCTGTGTATTTGCAGCAGTTCATCTTTTCGAAGTGAAGCTGCTTGGAGGGTTTAGAGAACACAACAATAACAACTTCATCAAACCATTTAAGTATCGTCGCTTCTTTTTGTCCGTTTTGGAAGTAGATCTTCCTTCTTTCTTCCCACGTTTGGTTTAGGTTTTATGTGAGATTTTTGGTTCTCCAAGATCCTATATCTTGTGAGAATTTTTTTTTTTTGTTGATTGTTAAGTACAAAACAGTTTTGTTTTTTTAATATAATTTGTGTGGCCTTGAGGCTTGATCTACAAGTATCAAACTTGTAGATTGTTTTTGGTGAATTTCTGTCTACTAAATTCTGCTTGAATTAAAGTCTGAAATCGAAACTTCCGCTGCTATTATTTGTGATATACTTTCTGTTCTCATTGTCGTTGTCATTATTGCAACAATCACTGCAACATTGGCAATCACATTGACCCATATTGAGAATCCGTGGTGTCGCGCTCTTTCAATTGGTATCAGAGCCTACTCTTGATATCACTAAGAGTCGATTCTGTTTAAAGTCGTGATGGATTCTAAGTATGAGAACGTGGTTCGCCCTCCTACTCTCACAAATGTTAATTATTCTATATGGAAAGTCAAGATGCGCATCTTCATCAAATCCATTGATGAAAGAGCGTGGCTTGCTGTTTTAAATGGTTGGAGTCCTCCCAAAACTGTAGATTCTGATGGTGATGTCAAGATCACCAAAGAATCTGAGTGGACCAATGATGATAGGAACACTGCTTCTTTTAACTCGAAAGCCTTGTCTGCAATTTATAAGGCCTTAGATGCCAATACTTTTAGGGTGATAGCAAATTATGAATCTGCCAAAGATGTGTGGGAGGCCCTTCAGACTTTATGTGAAGGACCTGCCAGTGTTCGTTCTTCTAAACTAAGAATGCCCAGCACTCAGTTTGACTTGAATGCTGTTTATGATTCTGACTCTAAAAATGCAGATGTTTTAGCAAATGTGTCACCCGATGTTGCAACATCAGGAGCAACATTGGGAGAGACATTGAGCAGAAACAGGAACGATTTCTTCAGTTTTAATTCCACAATTGCGTAAGATGATGGAGAGACAGATTCGCACTTCTTTGGAAGGGTACAAGGAGCTGTACAAGGATTGGGAGAAGAGAGCTCACCAAGTTACACTACTTGGTAAGGCAAATGAACTATTAAAAAAGGCAAATGCTGATCAAAAAGAATGCATAGTGAGGCTGGAGAGTGTCCTAAGTAGAAAGGATGTGGAGATTGAGAAGTTAAAGGAGCAGCTTACTCAAGCAAAAGAGACCATGACCAAGTGGAATTCTAGCAAACAAAAGGTTGATGATCTGCTGAATTCTGGTAATACTTCTAGATCAGGTATTGGTTTTGTCCCTAAGGTATTTGTGAAAGAGGGAGAAGGAACATCTGGAACCAAATGCACCAATGAAAGTTTTCTGAACGTTTTCTGTGAAAAACCGAGAGCAAGAAAGAAAAATTATGTTTGTCACTTCTGCCATAAGCCTGGTCACATACAACCCTTTTGTTTTCTGAAAAATGTCATGTATGAGAATGAAATGAGGCAAGATTTCTTTGAAAAAGCTCATTGCGAGAACAGTATGAAGCGAGCCAATGCGCGCGCCAATGCAAAGAACATTGGCGCACACATTGGAAGCCTTATTCAAAGACAAATCAGAAATTTTTCAAAAATCTCCAACCCAAAGTTTTTAAACAGATATGGGTTCCTAAGGGTAGTAATGACAAAGGCAAGTCCAAATATTGTGAACCCTTTGATATATGTCCTGGTGCTAAGCGGTTCTATGAAACCATTGATGAATACCATGATGAATCTCCTCCAAAATCTTCGAACCATCCGAAACCAAATCTGCACATGATCGATCGAACTTGCATATTCGAAAGTTCAGCCAATGTGATTCACAATGTTTCACCCAATGTGTCACCCAATGTTGCAACAATGGGAGCAACATTGACGTAAACTTGGCGGTCAGAAAACAGGTCTGAACTTTCTAGAATCAGTCCTTAACATTCGAAAATCAGTCAATTTGAATGGTTGCAGCCATGACATTCCTAGTGTATTCAAAAACCATCCAATCTCTCAAGTGATAGGTGATATTCATGATGGCATATACACAAGGAGAAGAAGTAAGGTTGAATCTCAAAAATTTGCATGATTATCAAAATATTTTTGAGAGAAAGCTTAAATCTTTTATGGATGCTTCAAATGATCAAAGATTATGTGTTCACATTGATACGTTAACCTTGTTTTTTGATAACACCTATGCATTTTGCTTAGCACAAAATCCAGCTCATTATTCTCGAACTAAACACATTAATTTAAGACACCACTTTATTAGAGACTTGGTTGAATATGTAAATTGTTTGCATTGAACATGTTGGGACCGAAAATCATCTTGCTGATATATTTGCTAAGTGTCTTGTTTTTGAGAGATTTTTCAATCTTTGGAAATCTCTTGTATTTTGTGTGCCATATGATTTTACACTTAGTTAATTATTAAAAAAAAAAAATTAGGCATGATTGCATTTTGTCTTTAGAGGGCACTCTAGGTCAATTGACTCACATGTATGTGTCTCTTGTGGTTGCTTGGGAATTTCATTCAAAATCAGTTGTGATTTTTTGTTATGATTCTCTCTCTCTCCCAGTTCTTGAGTATGTTTAAAGTCCACAAAGGAAAGAGCTACCTTTTGAAATTTTTGGGATGCTGCAATTTGTCAAGGTACTATGGAACTTAGGTTCTCATGGGTTGATCTTGAGAAAATTGACTCCCCTTAATTGAAAAAGTGTGAAAGCTACCTAACGGAAAAGAGCTACCTATGAACAAGGTTGTGGCATCTTTCTTTTGGGACTATGAATCTTCGGATTTCATGGGTTGATCAAATGCAAAATTGCTTCCCTTGGTAAATAGTGTGAAAGGTTCCTAGTGGCATATGGTTTTTTTAGCTTGAAATAAAGTAGAGCTATATTCCTAGGGAAATAAAGTACCTATGGATTTTGGTTGTGAAAAATTTATGATCTTGGGAGAGAAATTTGGTTGAGAAAAAAAAAAAAAAAGCAAAATTGAAAATAAAATCACAATTTTGGCGAATGCTTCTCCCAATGCAGCAACATTAGGAACTACATCCTTTGATCTGGTTTTTTATCACTTGTGTGTGATTGTTTTTTTTTTATTTCTTTTGCCTAGCTTTTAGTCATCATGTTTTTAGGCATAAAATTTTAGGACATGCATTGTTGGCATCGATATCAGCTTGGTGAAATTTTGTCTTAAACTCAAACCGTGCAAATCAATTTTCAAAAATCTCCATGTTGAAAAATATTTAGTGGTTGTCTAATTTTTGTGGGAAACTAAGGGCTTTTGAATTTGGATATGAGGTGCTTAGTTTTTGCTAGGGGTGTGATCAAGTCTTGGTGAACACTTCTTTGTGTTTTTCAAAATCCTTGATTTTTGAGAATTCCTAATAAATTGCTTATCCCTCTTCCTTTTCCTCAAATAGGGGAGAGAGATCAAGTGTTTCTTGTGTTGGTGATGATTTCGATTTGTGTTGTTTCTTGTGTTGGTGATGATTTGATTTGTGCACCTTGCACAAATTCGAGATGAGATTTTCTAATCTATGAAGGTTAGATGATTTTGTTTGGTGTTGTATAAACACTTGTCTTTTGATTTGACCGAGAAAGGTTCAACAAAAGGGTGATTGTAAGGGTAAAATAGGCGAAGCCTATTTTATCTTGTTTTCACCTTTCTTGGTCAAAGAGGGATGCTATTTTAGTTAATGATTATTTAGGTAATAGATTTTGTTTAGGACTCTTTTAATAGATTGATTTGATAATCTTTCAAAAGATTTAGGTGATATATTTTTGGTAACTAAATCTTTGCAAAATAATTTAGTTATTAAAGATATCATAATAGGAAATTACATATTTTTGGTAACTAGATTTATGTAAATAAATTAGTTATTCGATGTATCTTAGTCTTACTAGGAAAGATAATCTTGTATGTTTTTTTCGTTAATCCCTTTCCTAGTAGGAGTTGGTTTGTTTTGGCCGTGAACTTGCGTGGAACCTTTGGCTATTTAATGAAAATTTGGATGCGGTGAGCGGACCGAGAAGATCAAGAAAGAGATATACGCTGTGAGAGGTGAAAGAAACTACATCAAAAGCCATATAGAGAGTAATCTGTGTATTTGCAGCAGTTCATCTTTTCGAAGTGAAGCTGCTTGGAGGGTTTAGAGAACACAACAATAACAACTTCATCAAACCATTGAAGTACTGTTCTGTTGCTGCTTCTTTTTGCTGTCTTTTGGAAGTAGATCTTCCTTCTTTCTTCCCACGTTTGGTTTAGGTTTTATGTGGGATTTTTGGTTCTCCAAGATCCTATATCTTGTGAGAATTTTTTTTTTTTGTTGATTGTTAAGTACAAAACAGTTTTGTTTTTTTAATATAATTTGTGTGGCCTTGAGGCTTGATCTACAAGTATCAAACTTGTAGATTGTTTTTGGTAATTTACGTCTACTAAATTCTGCTTGAATTAAAGTCTGAAATCGAAACTTCCGCTGCTATTATTTGTGATATACTTTCTGTTCTCATTGTCGTTGTCATTGTTGCAACAATCACTGCAACATTGGCAATCACATTGACCCATATTGAGAATCCGTGGTGTCGCGCTCTTTCACCTACTCTTTAGTTGAGAACTTGAGATGATATAATGAGTATTATCTTCACAATAATGAGTATAAGTGACTAATCATTTGACGAAGCTTCCTTTAACATTTCCACAATAATGTACGTATTTTGGTGAAAAATATAGTGGATTATGTTGGGGTTATCATACATCGGTTATGGTATGGAGTATGGACGCGTGTTTGGTTAAGTATAAGATAAAGTCTCACCTTTCGAGCTAACTTTTAGAGTTGATTGGACCAATAGTATGTAAGTATGTAACACTGTCTTGAGTTTGCATCAAACCATCCTAAAATTCGCTAGTTCACTTGTTATTCGTAGCGTACTATTATCTTATTTAGTTTATAGGGCTGACTATCCAACTTGACAATCAATTTTTATGACCTTTTGTTTAGTCTCCATAGTTTTTGGAATGTCAAAAGATTTTATTTTCAAGCGTTCGATAAATTTTAAAAAATATGAAGGAAAGCCTTTTTCATTGTTTGGCACAAATGGGAAATATTATAAAAAACTATTTAAGAATATATACAAAGTTATCTTCTATTCATCATAAAATTAATGCCCCCATTTAATATAGACTTGTTTTAAAAAATGTTCTGACCTTAGTAACCATTAATTTAGGGTTAAACGCACTATTGGTCCTTTGACTTTGTTTCATTCTTTTGTTAAAATTGGGTCCTACGAGTTTCAAATTTTCACAGTTTCAATTCTATTGATGGATATCGTTAGAGAAACTCTGTTAAGTTGCTCATGTGTCTCTCATGTGCATTTAGTAAGGGCTCAAAATTAAATTTTTTCAAAGTTAACTTATATCACAATTTGCAATCGACTTCCTACGGTTTGAAAAAAGACTACACAACATTTTTCCCCAAATGCATTTACATCCAATTGAAATTAAAAAAAAAAAAAACCCCAAACATATTAGCAAACTTAGTGATACGATCCTGACAAGCGTTAAAAGTGTTTCCAAGAATTCAGGGGTCTATTTGATAAGTTTGAAAACTTGTAGAAAAGTTTGGAAGCTTATGAAGTTGATTAGAAACTTGAAGGGGTCAAAGTGGCAAAACAACAAAGTAGAATACAATTTTGGACGACCTTTCTGTCAAATAGGCGCTCGCGTCTATTTTCGAGAGGCGACCGCGGCCGCGTAGATACTTACGCGGCCGCGTCACTCACAAGGCAACCGCGTGGCCTGTATTTTATGTCTTCCGGATTCTTTAGTTTTAGCGTTTTAAAACTTTTCCCTAATTGTAAGTTATGTCTTTTACAGCTTTCTTAGGTCTTTTGCAGTATAAATAAGGGTTCTCAATGTATTGAAAGATAGTTTTTGTTGATTTTTGATTAATAAAATTGAGTTGATTTTTTTGGATAGAAAATTGTGTTCTTATTTGAGTGTCCTGGATTGGAAGCTCGGATAATAAACATTGTGGATTCATTGTTTATAATTGAATTCTACTTATCAGTCGGAGTGTCATCCCAATTATAGCGTCATTTACAATTCCAAGGTTTGCGTCATCTCAAGGGCGTTGGTCGCGGAATCATTCATCCTAAAACCTTTCTAGGAAATCTTGGGTTCTCATCACACAAAATATCTAGGTTTACATCCCGTTCGATAATTGCAATAGAAGTATTTTAAGAGTCTAATCCGATAAACTTGTAAAACTACTCATTGGGGTGTACTGCAATTTCACCCTAATGAATAAATCAAAACCATGCCTAATTAAACCCATGAAAGAGTGTGGAAGCTAGCCTCTAATCACTAAGATCAAAATCTTCCCTTCTAGCGATTTACACCCATTTTCCGTCGATCAGAAAACTCTGGATTCACTTCAACAATTCAACTCCATAGCTGTGCCGCCTATGACTGTCCAAATTTGGATCCAAATTCATATTCTGTTTAAATGAGGATGCTAATCAACTCCCCCAACTATCTAATTTCTCAATTTTCTATTTGTTGATGCATTGTTATTTATGGGAGATTTGTCTGTTTTTTTTATTTTAGTTTCTATTTGATTTAGGTGAGGGTTTATGTAGGAAACCTCTTTCTCTCTCTCTCTCTCTCTCTCTCTCTCTCTCTCTCTACAATGGAACCCCCTCCTTCAATCCACGCCATCAATTTAGCCCATGTACGGTCATCTTCCTCGACTCCGGCAAGGTATTGTGCCGGTGGTCATTTCTTGGCAACCCACATCCTCAAAATCGCTTCGATCCTCATCTCCAAGCTCCGACAAAGGTTTGCAATTCTCTCCACAAATTTCGAGCCTACGGTATGATTCGGCAATGTTAATCATGGATTATCCTAGGGCTTAATTTCTGCAAAAAATTCAAACCTAGGGTTTCATCTTCCTGTACTCCACTTTTTGCAAACTTTGAGCCTTAGGCTTCATCATCCTTGACTCCAGCTAGACAACAACCACCCTTCTAAAACATTTGGGGAAGAAGGTATTGTGGTTTTATTTTCAAACCCTAGGGACTCAATTGCAAATTGTGATATAAATTAGGTTTGAGAAAATTCAATTTAGCCTTTACTAAATGCATGGAGGCAGCCTTTACTAAATGTATGAAGGCACCTGGGCAACTTAATAGTATTTCTCTAACGTCATCTATCAAAAAGGCTGAGACTATGAAAAATTGAAATCTTAGTACCAAATTTAGACAAAAATTGTTAATGGACTAATTCTGAGATTGACCAAAAATCAAGGGACCAATGGTGTTATTAACCCCTTAATTTATCGCCAAAGGTGTCAAATCATTAGGATTCATTTGTATTTCAAGTTCACAAATAAGGATGACAAAATTGAAAATTGATGCAAAAATGGTCAATTGTTTTAAGATGTCCCAAACAATATATTGGACACTTATTTTAAGACAGAGTGAGTATTTTTATCAAAATACAAATTATAAATAGTGTACACAAACATTAAAAAAAAACTCAATTAATTTTTCTATAAAAATTATATGTTAAGAGTATTATTGGTTGTATCCGTACAAATGTGTGTAAATATAATGTGTAAGATTATGATTATTTTTTTAAAAGAAAGAAATTACTCAACTGGGTGATCATGGCATAATGTAATATTATTACATTGAAGATAATTGGACAGAAATGACATGAGAGGGGTTTGTTGGAGGAGGGGGTTGTGGGGAAAATGGAAGGGAGCGGATGGGGTGGTCAGGTGCTCGAACAAGGGTTGAATACACACCTTATGTTGAAATATGATACTTAATGAGGTGAAATTTGAAATGAATACATTTTGGAAAATGACTTGCGGAAATTGAGTCGATAAGTCATTTTTGAAAAAAAAAAAAAAAAGAGGTTTTGTTTTCCATTGATTCATAAAAACTTTTACATATACTACATTTTTTAAAAGTTACCAAACGTCGAAAAATAAAGATAATATTTCTTGAAACAAACGAAGCCTTATTTGGTCATTTGACTACTCCTTGTGTTTTAAAATTAGTGTCGTTTTATAAAAATGCACAAATATCAATTATAGGTTGACAGATATATCCTTATTAAATGCCCTTATTTCTTTTTGCTAAAAGTATTTAGAAGGGAAAATTTGGAAGAAGGAAATTATTGCAATATATTTAATGACAAGATGATTAATTGTTGATCAAGAGTATCCCATTTCTATATTTTGAAACTTAGGCAATATATTTTAGTAATTTATTATCTAGTGACCATAGTTTTTTTTTTTTTTTTTAAGGAACATCTCAGAAAGTTAATATATTTATTATGTATTAGGTGATAAATTTTCATTCATTAAAATATAATATCTAAGATAAACTTTTTTGGGTTGTTTCACTTTATAAATTTACCAATTCTAACCGTTAATTATTAGATTTTTCAAAAAATTAATCAAGTGGACAAAAAAGGAACTATTTTTAGGAGATGCTGATTTAAAAATACTCTCCACCTTCCGATTAAAAAAATTGCAATTTTGACTTTTTTGAGTCAACTTAATTAAAGTTTGACCAATGATTTACGTGACCTTACTTGTCTTTACAAAGTTACAAAAATTGGAATCCATTGTATTCTTAATGTAGTTTTTGAGTGAAAGAGATTTTTTTTCCGAAAACATAATAAACGCAGTTAATTTTAATTTGATTTAGTCACATGTTGACTTTTAAAAAGAACAGAGGGGATAATAGAATTTGGCATCACTACTTTGGCTGTGTATTAGATAACCCCTTTGCAATAAGATATGATTCGTTGAATCGGTTTCAAATAATATACTCAATTTGTCGCAGTAATATCTTTTTTGACTAATTTTTCTTTGATCCAATTGACCTTTTTTCTGGAATTTTATTAACTTATTTTTCTTGTATCTAAAGCGATAAGTAACGATCTATATCCAAAACCGTTAACATACACAACCCGACCCGTTTAATTTTTTTTTTTTTTTGGTCAAAAATAAAGGGTCGGATTGTATCGGGTTAAAGCTGGTCGGACCTGTTACCTATTTCGGCTCGCAAAATTTGTGCTCTATAAACGTATAGTTTTTTTGTGGAAGCTGTGGGCCAAAGTGGGGCGACCCATTTCGACCCGCCACGAATTCCGCATCGATCTATTTCGACCCATGACATATTTCGACCCGTTAACCATTTTGACCAAACCCGATCTAACCCACTCAATCGCCAGCCCTAATATAAAGGAAACCATTACCACCTTGAAACCATAAACATGACCATGAAATCATCCATGGGAAGTCTCCCCATTTTTCTTACCCTAACATTTTACTTTTTCACCACAACACATGCTATATGTTTAACAAAAAGGTTCACCGTTAGTATCGCCAATAATATTACTACGGCAAATATAATGGCGCACTGTCAGTCAAAAGATGATGATCTCGGATATAGATTCGTTGCCAAAGGTCATCCTTTGGAATTTAGGTTTTGTGTGGATATATTTTTTCACACCCTTTTCTTTTGCACCTTTCAGTGGTATCCCTATACAAAATCTTTTGAGGTATTTACATGGGAATTGTCTCATGCCTGCAAAGGTACATGCTTCTGGACAGTGGCCACTGATGGGTTTTATTTATACGACGTCAATCTCGGTAAGCCAGTGAGGAAATATGTTTGGCATTGATGCGTCTCGATCTACCAATTTTATACAAAATCTTTGTTGTGTAAGCCTTTTAGCTAATAAAGAGATAATCTCTCTCTCTCTCTCTCTCTCTCTCTCTATATATATATATATATATATATATATATATATCCCCCTTGCACAACTCTTTGATACACAGAAAGGAAAAATAGTTAATCTAGAAATTTTACTCAATAATCTTGACATTTTTTCAATGTACTATTTTTGGGATGAAATAGTCATTGGGGATTGAAATGAAGATGCAATTATGTCATTATCGTTGATCAATCGGCATCCAATTTCTAACAAAATCATATTTCTGGGATGAAATAGTCATTAGGGATTGATATACACATTGATTTGTTTATGAATATGTTTAGAGCTTCACCAATGCTAAAGTAAATGCTAAAGAAATTAGATGTTACCTTGGATTTATATCATTTTTTTTTTAAAAGAAAAAACTTATTCAATGCAAATGTGGATGATGAACGTGTATATAACATGCCAACTATTTTTTTTCTTATCGTGGATAACAATGTCAATTTTTTTCACATTCTACTTGAGTGTATGAATACCTCCTAGTAAGCATTTTTCTTTCAAAAAACTCTTTCTATTATTTGGTTGTTCCCTTTTCTTTTATTATTATTTTTTTTTGTAAGATTTCATTTTAAGTAAACCACACATTTCACAAATATTTATAATACATTAAATTAATTTTTTCTTAAACGGTGTGTCGAGTCAAAGTAGACAAAAAATTTAAAACAGATGGAGAAATATATAAAAGTATAAAAGTAAAAAGTAAAAAGTAAAAAGTAAAAAGTAAAAAGTATAATGAGTTCAAAGAAATCCAATCAATTAATTAATTTAAAAGGTTTATCCTTGAAATATAGTCGCAGCACTCATTTGCTAAATGTAAATAATGCTTATAAAAAGAATCATCTTGAAAACTGTAAACTTATTTTTGTATTAACATTCGTTAAATGTGCTTTATTTGAAATTATAAACATAAGATTAGTATAAAGAGTTAATGACAGTACAAGTCAATTGACTATGATCAATTCTACCATTAGTCCCTTAAGAAAATTTCGTAACACAATCATCCTAAAAGTTTCAAATAATTATGCAGTCAGTACTTTTAATGGATGCCATTATAGAAATTATGTTAAGTGCCCTATGTGCCTCCCCTGTGCCTTTGGGTAAAATGAAAATTTTCACCTCTAAACTATATACTCCCTCCGTCCTTAAATTATCGTCTCACTTTTCTTTTTCGTCCGTCCCAAAATAATTGTCCACTTTGAAACTTACCTTTTTAGAACATCACTTTTACCACTTTACCCTTACTTTTTCACTCTACTTTAATTATGAGCCACATATACATGGACATTAATGGAAACTACACATTAAACCAATATAAATAATCAAGTCAATTACTTTTTCTTAAACCGCGTGGGTCAAACAGGACAATTATTTAGGGACGGAGGGAGTATAATTTACCATTAAAACTCGTAGGGTTTGGGAAAAAAAAACTACAAGGCCTTCTTGCCTGGATTCATTTCCATCACATTGAAAGAAAACAAAACCCTAACCTTATTCATAAGATCCACTCCAAGATTTTATGACATGTTTTCAACTTAATCCACAAACTCCAACCACTTTCCAATGATCTTGTTGCAACTATTTTTCCAATATATTAGTTCTAGCAGTTTGATTATTCACACACAGAGTGAGAACTGGTTCCTATGTCCATTTAAAATAATCACAATAACTTTAAAATATCCTCAATCTATAGTTAAAAAAGAAAATGGATCAGAAGGAAATTTCTTTATTGTTTGATTTTTCTGGTCCTATGAATTCCTTGGCATGCAAATTCCACAGCCGCAAGGGAAGAACCTTCACGTTTTCTTCTCAACCCTTTGCAACCAAGGTGGATCTCATAGAACCCTCCTAGGTCTTCCTAGGTAATGTAGTTAGGACCAACATTGTAGTTAGCGCTCAAACGCAACGTGCTTGTTTCCATCACAAGTGCATCTGCTCCGCCGCACAGTTGTTTAGGAAGAAATTGGCTACGCGGCATTTCCAACCATGTCACATCATGAAAATCTCACATGGGTTTTATGGATCCATTGATAGATTTGGGCTTGTCTTCTGCTGATGGACCTTTGTTTGAGGTTTCAAACTTGAGGGGTATTAATGGGCTAATGAGGTGAACAACAACCATAGGGTTTTCTTGGGTGTTCTTCCGAGGTGGTGTGCCAGTTGTAGGCTAGGCACGGAGGCTCCTCATCAATAAGGTTAGGGTTTTGCTTTATTTCAATGGAATGTAAATGAATTTGGGGAAGAAGGCCTTGTAGTCTTTTCACAAACCCTAGGGGTTCCAATTGCAAATTTTGTCATAGTTTAGGCGTGAAAATTTTCATTTTAACCCTTATCCAAAAATGTACATGGGAGACACACAGGGTACTGAACGAAATTTTATAAAGGCATCCATCAAAAGTATTGATTGCGTAAAAATTTGAAACTCTTATGAAGATTTTTTTCCAAATTTCTTTTAAGGGACTAATGGTGAAATCTTTCGTAGTCACGGGATTTGTAGTTTTATTAACCAATACAAATATGAAAGTTATAAGTTAACATATAAGTTGACATAGTAGTTTTTGAGGGGAATTTTTTTTTCTAAAGATTGTGGTCTTCTACTTGTTTGTTTAACATAATATTTTCAAATATCACACTCAAATTAGAAATGGTCAAAATACTTTTAACCACCTAAAGTTTCCACTAATATCAATTTGCCCCCAAGCTACGATTTGTCTCATTTCCATATTCAAGGTTGATGAATACACCTTTTTCAATCACTCTCATTTCTTGTGTTAGTGGTTTTTGGAAAGACAAATTTTGAAGAGAGAATTATTGCGACAAGATAAAATAGTTAATTGTAAAATGATTAATTGTTGAGACTTGGAAAAAGAGAAGGGTAATTAGAAAAATCATGCATTAAAAACTTAAGACTACACTTATTTTGGAACAATTATTTTCTTGCTAAAAGTGACATAATATGAAACGCAAGCAATCGATTGTCAAGAAGGAACTATTTTAGAAAGTCATCCTAATAGTAATAGGTATCGAATCACTATTTTGTGATATATTTAGAGTGAGGCTAATCACACCCTAATTTTCTATATCTACATCTCATGTACTACATTGTAAATTATAGGATATTGGATACAGTATCTCAATGCATTACACGAGGTACAGAGATAGGAAATTGGGGTGTGATTAGCCCCACCCATACATTTATATGATATAATTTTAATCATTGATACAATATTAAAGATAAAATCAACAATTTTTTTGAGTTTTTTAAGTATTAGTACATTTTTTTGTATATTATGGACAAACAAGACCGGCCCTGTCATAAGGAGAGTGAGGTCATGGCCTTGGACCCCCTAAAAATACCCAATTTTTTAGGCCCTCAAATCTCACAAAAACCTTACATATTATTAAAAAAAATAATAATAAATTCCCTAGTCTAATTTCTAAAAAAGACTTGGGCTCCGTTTGTTTCATGAAAAATGGTTTTTGGAAAACGTTTTCCACATTTTCCAGTGTTTAGTAATCAGAGGAAAATGAAGTCAACATAAAGGTTTTTCCAAGTCAACGGAAAATAAAGCCTTTTTTTCAGGAAAATGACTTGCGGATTCATCTTCCAAATGTTCGAACACTCCTTCGCCCTCTTCCATAATTACACATGTTTACAAACACAATATTTTACTCAACAAATACATTGTTTAGATATATAATTAAAGTTTGTGCAAATTATTTATAATACTACAAAAGAAGGGCCCCGTTCGACGTAATTGGCCTTGGACCCCCGATTTTACAGAGTCGATCTGTGGACAAAGTTTAATCAATTTGACAGAGAAATAACTATTTTAATAGGACTGGGGTGACTTAACAAAATAATACATTGAACTAAGCTTCACTATCTTGGCTGTACATATATAAACCCTTTGCAATAATAAATACTCCCTCCGTTTTTAAAATATTGTCTGGTTTGATCCGATACATCGTTTAAAAAAAAGAATTGACTGGATTATAAATATTGGTGCAATATGTGGTTTGCCTTAATACGCTTGATTATGTTGTCATAATTAAAATAGGTAGAAAAAGTAAGAATAAAGTGATAAAAGTGTTTTCCTAAAAAAAGATTTTGAAAGATGACAATTATTTAAAAACGGACGAAAAAAGAAAGGTAGACAATAATTCGAAAATGAAGGGAGTATGATATACTAGGTTTTGCACCCGGACATATGTAACCGTGTAAACTTTATCAATGTGTGCTTGAGAGGTACAAGACTAAATCAATATATGTTTGAAGTTTTGTAGGGGTCATATGTAGAGCTGTCAAACGGGCCGGACCAGGCCATCCCAACCCAAGTCCATCGGGAGCGACGGTCGAAGCGCAGGTCCTCATAGAACTCAAGCCCCGACCATGCGCGCGGGCCAAAAATAACTATTTTTTAATTAAAAAAAAACTCACAAATTAGCTAATAAAAGTTCTATAGCACATCAATAGTTCAAAACACATATAATTATTGGTCTAAGTTACACAATTACAAAGCAAAATTGTAACTAAAACAAATATAAATAAAGGTAGTAAGTTCAACAATTAAACAAAACAGAAACTAGAAAAACTATAATGTTACAGACCAAATAAAAAATACATGTGTTATTTGAAGGGTATTTTTTTCAAAAAAGTTATAACCAAATTGAAATTCATCATATTGTCCCCAATTTTCTAATATGTGTTTTCTGATGATAGACAAAGTTTTTCGGGTTCTAGTTCGTATAACCATACTAACTAACAAATGTTCATTTTTTGATTCGCCAGACACAATCTAGTATTTTAATTTTATTTTTATCAAGTTTATATACTATTGAGGTTTTTTATAAGCTAATATCAGATAGAGATACTCAATTGAATAGATCAGCTTCGATAAAATTACTAACCACAACCATACTAAACTAGATTAGAACTTGGACAATCAACTTCGGTTCCTCTTTGTAAGTGTCTCTTCCATCAATTTAGAATATGAGTTTCAACAAAAATAAATAAAAAATTTGGAAATAGATCATACTGTGTCATGATAAATTCATCCAACCAAAAGAAAAAAAGTAGTCTAAACATCCAAAAAAGAAAACAATGATTTGGCTGCAAAGTTTCTTACTCATGTATTTCAAAAAATCTCACTGTTTAGCCAACTTCACATTACCAAACATCCAAAAACACAAATAGAAGTTGTTTTGAGTAACCAAATACACCCACACATCAAATCGGGGTGCACTAATATCTTCATTCACTAATCCAAATGGAAGTTGTTGATATGATATGCATATTTTGTAGAATCATATTCAATTAATATACTCAATTAGTCGCACTAATATATTTTTTTACTAATTTTTCTTTGATCAAATCAATATTTTTTGGTAAATTGTCGTACTAATATGTAATAAAATTATAACCATAGCAAACAATGTCATTCAATATGAATTATAAATGACATCAATTAAAATTAAGACCTATATATTAATAGAAACAATAGCCCACTTGAAACTATAATCACCAATTCACCATGAGATTATCCTTGGGAAGCTTCACCTTTTTTCTTGCCCTAGCAATTTATTGCTTCAGCTCAACACATGCTTCATGTTTCTTTTTCCCAAACTATACAGTTAGTATTACAAATCACATTGAGCACGATAATATCACGGTGCACTGCAAGTCAAAAGATGATGATCTCGGAAATCATACCATTAGCACCGGCCAAACTTATTACTGGAGCTTTTGTACAAATCATACTCTTTTTTTCTGCTGCTTTCGGTGGAAGAACTATAGACAAGGGTTTGACGTTTTTAATTGGGGACTGACTCCCGAGTGCTCTTATCATACATGTGCATGGAGAGTGAATCAGAACGCATTTTTTTTGTACAACCTGAAGAAATATGTGTGGCTAATTTGATGTGTCTTCGTCTCGATCGGTATAGGAAGAAATATGTTTGATTTTGTTGTTTCTCGCTCTTCCAACTTGATACATATCTGCATTGTGTAAAACTTTTATCTATTAATCTATGGTAAAACACACATTTGGGCCACTATATTTTTCTAAAATTACAATTAGGCCAGCGAGGCGTCAAAATAGGCCAGAGGCGGCAAAATTTTCATTGTACGAGTTATCTTACATGTTAACCTAATTTTTAGATGGATGTTAAGTTTGGACGTTACCTTGGGTTAAATAGCAATTTTGTCCTCGTCCTCTTCATCACCATCTTCTTCGATTCTTTTGGTATTTTGATTTCCAGATCTGAAAATTGCAGGAGAATACCAAATCTAATATCAAATCAAAACTCATATCTAAATTTCACCTATCTGATTCCCGATTTAATCACCATTGGTGATACAAACTCAGAAGGAGGGGCAGCCATGGCGGAAGAGAAAGCAATGGAGTTCAAGAGTTTCCAGATCTGATTGTTTATGCGTATTTTGAGTTTTCCATTGTATTGAACGACTTTCCATTGCAAGTCAAACTCCAGATCATCGTCTTTGTCGTCGTTGTCGCCAATGTCGATGCTTGAGAAGCCATAACCTGAGCTGACCTCTGAGCAGCGGCTTTGACGATGAAGTTCTGATTGCGCTTAATATTGTAAATGTCGGCGGTGGAGGAGGAAAGGGAGTGGTGGTAATGTGAAAGAGACTTCATCGGAGAGGAGGAACCGGCTCTGACCCTGGAATCACTATTCCACTGGCGAGCATAGACTACATCAGTTCTGAGGCCAGGGCTTCACTAGAACCAAGCAGAGCTTCTCGTCAGACGATGATTGATGATCTTCAATCTTCATGTCGCTAAAACGGATGAGTCTAAATACCGAGGCTAACGCTGTGGAGACGACATTGAACGATTGAAAGAACGAACCTAGAAATCGGTTGCCTGAGTAGAGAGAGATGAAGGGAACACATAATACCTAGATCTCCCTGGTCCATGCCTAGATATGGTGTTCCGCAATTTTCTAGATCTGGGTTACACTAGATTCAAAAATCAAAATGCCAAAAGAAACCCAATTGTCTAGCTCCCCCTTAACTCCAGTGATATATACATGATGCCCAGATTTTTTTTGAATCTGGGATTTTTTTCGGAGAAGATGAAGATGAGGGCTAATTAGGTATTTAACATAAGTTAAGGTCCATCCAAAATTTGGGTTAACATGCAAGATAAGTCTAGGTACAGTGGTCGCACTGAAAATTTTGACGTCTCAGTGGCCTAATTGCAATTTTTAGAAAAGTACAGTGGCTCAAATATGTGTTTTGCCTTAATCTATTAATAAATAATAAAACAAAAGTCGCTGCTTCCATGTAGCGGTTTCCTGTGAGGTATTTTAATATCTAAACATTATCAATCTATACAACTTTGCCATGATGGAGATTCTTCAATTCTCATCGCTTTTCATTTATGTACTAGGACTAGAACTGAAGGAGAAGTGGACTTTTCTATTCACTTTTCTTACATTTTCTTTATTCTTTCTTCCGTTTCTAAAAATGGAAGTTAATCTCTTTTGTTTAAAAATAGAAGTTTATCTAGGTTGAGTGTAATTTGTATCGGATCAGAGGTTTTGAAGTTTAATTTGTTGCTATGAATTATTAAGGAGGTCCAGAGAGTGGCGGAAAACCATATTGCAGCTAGTGTGGGGATTAATTTTGGTGATATGAAGGTTTTTGTGGAAAACTGTATTGGATAAAGATTGGGACTTGCAGTTTTTATCTCTTACCTTTCCTAGACTTCCCATGGGAAAGACTTACCCAAGGTCCAAGTAAGTTTATCTATTTTGTTGTTGAGTTATCAACAATGCATGTTGTACACAATGAATGAAAATAACAATCAATCACATGGAATAACTAGGACACCAAGTCGACAAAATTAAATGGCGAACCTAATCTTATCTAGTACATCAGGTTGGCATGTTCTTCAGTCACTGAGTTGGCATTGGAGGCAGGGACCTATGTGACACAACATATTTTATCCATAATAGCATACAAGGAAGCCAACTTAGATGTGTTCACTTTAAACTTCTTTCCAGGTCAAACTCTTATAAGACCACCACTTAGTTCCTTCATACACACAGCCAGATCACTAATCAATCCTCTCACACACACATTTGCAGTTCCATAATGCCTGTTGATTACAGAGGGGGGAAATTCTACTATCTTATTCCGAACAAAAACCTTTTCATACATTGGATCACAAACAGAAGCTATTCTTTTCTCAAGATTAGCATAAAACTCCATGACAATTTCCTTGATATAAGGAGCAGCAGATGTTAGGGTGGATAAAAGCTTTCTTTCAGTGAAGAATTGGACTAAGTTTTGTTTAATTAAGTCCTCCATGGGAATTCTCCTTTCATCAATAACTCTCCTAGACAGATAATACCTAAGGGAGACTTCTGGAGTAAAGAAAATATAACCGAAAAGTTTACCTGCTCCTCTAGATGCAGCTTCACCATCAGCTGCATTGGTCATCGGAACTTTCTCAGGATTCTGGCATGGCTAGAAGATTGTCAATCTTATTAGAAGCATCTTTTTCTTCAAAATCCTTATCTGATGTGTCATCGAATTCAGAAGAGCTGGAAGAGTGAACATGGCTAGGTCTTGGAGTTGAGGACCTTAGAGCATTCTTCATATTTGCTAGGAAATCAGTCAAAGTCACTTGCTCTTCGGAAAGTTGCTACTCAGGATCTTCATTAGGAGCTGAAGAAGGAGATAAGCCTTGAGTAGCACTATGATAAAGAGATGGAATGGGGGAATCACTTTGAAAGACTGCTTTGGGAAATGGAATGAGGTAGTTGTCTTCTGCAACTTCTTCTTCTTCAACAGCCTCTTGTTCAATATCATCAATGGCAGCATCCAATGGTGATGCTGCACCACAACTATTTCCAATTTGGGAAGGGGGACCACGTCAAGCTAACACAAACTGGGAGCTATCTCCAGTAGGATCAAAGTTTTCATCATCACTATCAGACTGAATTTGAATTTCTTCCTTCATTTGCCCTGGATTGATTATGAGCTTTTTGGCTTTGGCAACTTCAGTCTCTTTAGGGTTTTCATAATTAGTAGGAATCCCCCTAACCCATTTAGAAATTCTTACCTCAGGGTTTCCAATTGGGGTAAATAGGGTTAAATCCCCTTGAGCTTCAACATCAATGGCATTTTCTGGTTCTCTAAGAAGAATAACAGAGAGAGGACCATACAGGGGATCAGCCATGACAATTTCTGTAGACACAACAGATGGCTCAGCTATAGGAATTACTTGTGATGTAGCTTCATCAGTTCAAGTCATGAAGTTTTGGAGAACTGGAAGCCATTTTGAGCAGAACTAGGGTTTCAGACAAAGGGAGAGAGGTGCAAGGGTTTCAAAGAGTTTAGGGAGAAAAATTTCTGAGATTAGAGATTGAGAAAGGAGTGAGCTTGTGATGCTTCTTCAATCTGTAAATAACCCCTTCAAACCACACAAGAAATCTGCAAATACCCATTAGCAGATAGAAATTCAAAGAGGCGAATATGGAGAAGCTTTTGAATTTAAATTCTGAAAAAGGGATTATGTTGATAAAATCACCACAAGACTTTAATTGGCGATTTTAGGGCAATAAATCATAGTGAGACACTTGGCAAACATAATATGTGGACAATATTTGTTTTAGAAACCTCATTTAACTCTTTAAATTTTTTTTTATGAATCCTCAAAAATCCATGATTTTCAAAAATACAATTAAGTGTTCCCCATGACTTGATCTGTAAAACCCTAGTTTATTGCTTTCTTGTTTATTGCATGAGTTCATACATTAATAATCATCATTAGTATGTTAACTTAGCTCACTTATATGTTTAAAGTCGATAGCATGTTCATTGACGTCGTTTGGGATGCTCGTTTGCACCTTTCTTTCACGAGTTGCTTTGAAACTCGGGTTTGTGTTTTATGTGGTAAACACTTGGATAAATGTTAGAGACCACTCATAACATCATTAACACTCTTTAGATGTTGGTTGAATGCTAATTTCATCGTCGGTTTGATCGCTAGTTTGATTCGAGCGTTAACCCTTCTCCGTTTGACCTTTTCGGTTGTCGTTCGGAGTGTTAAATGCGAGTTCTTAGCCATGTTTGATTGAGGTTTGATCATTGATTTGCTTTGGTTATTGTTTAGAGGTGTTTAGGGTTGAATTCTAGACCATTTCGGGCTTTGGAGGACTTGAGTGTGCAAGGGGGAAAGGCCTAGAACTTGCGAGGGGCTGAAATGGAAATTTTGAGAATGCTGAGACCATGCGCTCGCATGGGTTCACTACCATGCGACCGCATCAAGGCTTTTCCAGATTACGGGAATTTTCTGCCAATTCAGCAATTTGCCTAACTAAACCCCACCCAAACCCAACCTAACCCACCCTAAACCACCCTAGTTCGTCCTACACCTCCTCTCATGCATGCTTGACAAGTTTCAAGTGGTTTGGATGCATGTACAACACATGGCAAAGAAAGACCTCCAACATGCACACACATGCATTGGCCACCCCACTTCAGCCATTGCATGCCCATTACCTCCACTAAACCCACCATTATCAGTCATCCTCTTCCAAATTCGTGGCTGAACATTTCTTGAGAGTTATAGAGAGTTTATACAAGCTTCTTGAGTGTTCATCAATGGTGGCCAAGCTTTGAAGAAGCCATTTCCAAAACCGATCGGTAGAAGTGAAGAGGAGAGCAAGGAGAACACATACCCAAACCTTTCATGGACGTTTTTGTACTTCTTTTAGAGCTTGTTTAAGGTAAGTTACAACATCTCTTCTTATTTCTTTTAGCCTCATTGACCCTAGGGAAAACAATCTTGCTATATGAGGTCAATGAGTGCACTTAGGACTTTGTAGAGATGCCATGTTCTAGATTATGTTATGTGATGAATTTGGGTTGTATGAACAGATTATAGACCTATTATAAACCATGATTTTAATGTTATATAGGTGTAGTAATGTATGATATATCATGCTACTTTGTTGTCTAAGTGTTGGGAGCATATTGGATGAGATAGTTAGGCTTGTAGAGATGCCATGATCTTGTATGTGCTAAATGATGTATTTTGGGTTGTGTAAACAGATTATGATCAGTTTGTAAATCATAATTTTAATGTTATTTAAGTGTGATAAAGTATGATAAATCATTCCATCTTGTTGTTTAAGCATTGGGAGCATGTTTGGTGAAATAGTTAGGCTTGTAGAGATGCTATGTTCACGTATATGCTAGATGTTATGTTTTTGATTGTATGATCAGTTTATAAACATGTTATAAACAGGTTGTAAACCATGTTTAAGATGTTATTTAAGTGTGATAATGTATGATAAATCACCCTACTTTGTTGTTTAAGCATTGGGAGCATGTTTGATGAAATAGATAGACTTGTTGAGATGCTATGTTCACGTACATGCTAAATGCTACATTTTTTGTTGTATGATCAGATTATAAACAGGTTGTAAACCATGTTTAGGATGCTATTTATGTGTGAAAAGTATGATAAATCACCCTACTTTGTTGTTTAAGTGTTGGGTGCATATTTGATGAAATGACAAGAATGTATATGCCTAGTTTGTGACTTTGATTCTATGTTTCATACTTGATTATTTGATTGGGGTTTTATGGGTTTAATGACCTTAGTAACCTATTTAATCACGTTAGTATGGACATAGGAGAGTATTGAGGCCAATGGCCTCTATACCTAATTTTGAAAGATTGACTATGACTCAACGGAGTTGACCATTGGAGTTAGTATGATATTAAGGAGTAATAAGCCTAAGTCCTACAATTTTGGGGTAGTATTAATGGAGGTTAATCCTCTAAGCATTTTTAAAGTGTATGAAGAACACTTGACGATTAGAGTCTTGATTTACCTCTAATGTGATTATGTGCTAGTTGTGAATTAAAAGCATGACTAGATGATTGTAGAGTACTTGCCTACTTATTTGAGCATATGAATATGAATTACGTGTGCTTGAAGTTTGAGTCAGTGAGTCGGTTTGTTGAGTCTTTGGGGCGGGGACGATGCATCATCTTCACGAATTGTGAGATTCGTGATTTTGATGGATCGCCGTGCGGATTACACACCCTCTATCGATGGCCACGGTAGGGAAGTAGTTTATCTTAGTTGTAGTATGGAAACATGACTTTGATAACTATCGGAACTTCGGCGGGAAATGTCTCGGGGCGTCGATATCCACGAAAGGGATATCGAGGACACATAAGTTTGGCACATGTTTTTGCGGGAGCGACATGCTTGCGGAAAAAAGGGTAACGATATCACCTCCCTTTTGTATGAATTGACTCACGAGTGCTATATGTGAATAATGTGCTACGTGAATATGATATGATATGAAATGTTGGTTGATTGAATTAATGAAATGTTATACTTGTTGATAACATGATATTCAAGATTGTTAAGTATGAATGCCTTGACATGATTATTTATGAAATGTATATTATGTCAATTGCATGAATTATTATTGTTGAGCATGATGCCATGACAGGAAGTTATTGTTAGTAACTTGCTAAGTCTTTATGACTTACTTCTATTTGTTTTGATTGTTTTCCCTAGATCCGAGCCGTGCAAGTGGATCGAAGTGATTGTTGTTTTACATTGAAGAAGCTTTGGCAAGGTTGCTACCTTGTATTATTAGTACCTTTTATTTTGGCAAGGACGACGGGACATAAAGTTATATAAACTTTATGTGGGGTAGCAAGACTTCTATTGTGTGATATTTGAACTTATGTTTATTATTTCTTAATGTTTTGAGAGCCGACATATGTTAGTCGTGTCTATGTATTTATGTTGATCATGCTTTTGTTGTTTAACCATGTATTGGTTTGTTTAATATGTTTATTATCCGGCATGTTTTTAGCCGTTAAGCATGCTAGACTAGAGTTCTAGACTTAGTTTAATATTGGGTTCCGGCCGTAGCGTCGCCGATGACTTGATATATAATTGCCATAAATTGTTATATGTGCCTATTGTTGCGTCACATGATTTTATTTTTGGACCAAGAGATTCATTATCTCTAAGGTTGTATTAGTTTGAGCTTGTTAGCTCGGGCGCCACTGTTTAAATATTATACGCTTCCGCATGTGTTAAAGTTTTTACGCCGTTATGGCCTTACCCACTATTTGCTACTTGTTTATGTTACGTGCCTTTTTGGAAGCGGCACGACCTCGGGGTCTCGTATTGGGACTCGGGTCGGGTCGCCACATGATCACACCTTTAGCAGTCCATATCCAAAATCAATCTCATAATGTCACACAAAGATCAAACAACCACTATCAAATTTTTAACATGGATATTTTTTGAAATTGATTTACACATATTATTTTAGGGCAAAATTTCACCAAGCTAATATAATCACTAAGAATGAATGTCCTAAATATTATGTCTAAAAACATGGTAACTAGAGCCTAGGCAAAAGAACAATGCAATCATAACAAGTGAAACAAACCAGATCAAATGATGTAGTTCCTGATGCAAATGTATTAGGAGGTAGGTACATTTAGTAGCAGTTCAATTTTGTGCAATTTTGCATCTTTTCTTTTCTTAATCATACTTCTCTCCCAAGATCAAAATTTTTCTCATAACAGATTCCATAGGTACTTTTCTTCCATACGAGTATAGCTCTACGTTATTTCAAGCTATGTAAGCATGCCACTATGAAGCTTTCACACTATTACCAAGGGTAGCCATCTTGCACAAGATCAACCCATGAAATTCAAAGATTCACTTTTCCAAAAGAGAATGACTACAAACCTTGTTCATAGGTTGCTCTTTTCCTTTAGGTAGCTTTCACAATCTTCTAATAGTATTAATTTTTCTCAATATCAACCCATGAGAACCAAAGTTCTATAGTACCAAGATAAGATGCTTACAACCCTTGTACTTTAGGCAGCTCTTTCCTTTATGGACTTCAAACTGCTCAAGAACTAGGAGAGAGAGAGAATCATAAACCAACACCTCAACTGATATAGGATTGCAATTCCTAAGCAAAAAACAAAAGGCACCTACATGTGAGTCAATGATCTAGAGTGTCCTCTAAAGACAATATTCATTAATGATACCTATTTTTTTATTTTTTAAAATTTTATTACTAGGTGTAAAGTTAAATGGCACACATACCAAGAGATTTCCTAAGATTGGAAAATCTCTTTGAATCAAGATTATTAGTAAAAATATCAGCAAGTTGATTTTCTGTGCAAACATATTCTATGCAAAAATTCCTTGTTCCATTGGGTCTTTAATAAAATGGTGTCTTATATCAATGTGTTTTGTTCTAGAGTGTTGAACATGATTTTTTTTGTTATACATATTGCACTGGTATTGTCACAATACATGGTTAACACATCACTGTGTAGACCATAATCCTTGATAATCTGATTCATCCATAAAGGTTGTGTGCACCCACTACTAGCTGCAATGTATTCAGATTTAGCTATAGATAGGGCAACAAAATTCTGTTTCTTACTAAACCAAGACACTAAGTTATTTCCAAAATAGAAACAACCACTAGAAGTGTCTCTCATTTCATCCACACTGCCTACTCAATCCGCATCACTAAAGCCAACTAAATTGGTATTAGTTTGTTTAGTCTACCACAAACCCACATAAGATGCCTCTCTAACATACGTACCTAATGATATGTTTGACAACTTTCAAAAGATAGACCTTTGGAATTGCTTGGTATCTAGCACACAAACATACACTATACATGATATCAGGACGTGTGGCAGTCAAATACAACAAGCTTCCTAGCATGGTTCTATACAAAGTATGATCAACACTTTAAGAATCCTCATCTTTGGATAGTTTGTTGAATGTCCCCATTTGGGTTTTATTTTCTTTTCCATTCTCAAGATTTAATTTTTTCACCAAGTTTATAGCATACTTGGCTTGAGAGATAAACATCCCTTTACACATTTGTTTCACTTGAACTCCAAGAAAGAAACTCAATTCACCTACCATACTCATTTCAAAAGATGATTTCATGCAATGGACAAACTCCTTTTCCAAAAAATTGGAAGTGGACCCAAACATAATGTCATCAATATAAATTTTTACAATCAAAATGTATTTGTCTTTTCTTTGAATAAACATTATTTTGTCCACTTCACCCCTTTTGAAACTGACGGGTGTCAAACCGTCAAAAATAATTTTCCTTTTTCCCAAATACAAGTATAGGGTAGTAAGGTTCGTATCCACATGGAACGTTGTATTTATACCCTTAAGAAATTTATATAGTAACCAAAACCGAGATTTTTGTTTAACTAACTAACTAAACTCGAATGAAGTAAAATAGGAATTTTTATAAACTTATAGAAAGCAAACAATAACTAAATTAAATTCAATGCTGATAAAGGTCCAGTTAATGAACTGAAACAATTCCAAAAATTAGCTACTGATCATCGATTCCAACCCGACTCAATTGACTGCAAATAAACCAGTTATAGTTGTTGACAAATGCCTAACACCCAATTTCTCCTTACTGATTTGATAATTAGGAGAAGCTCGCTAATTATACTCTAATCAAAAGACAACCCTCGAAACGCTCGAAAGATTTAATGTTTTGAAAGCTTTAAGACAAGAGAAACCCGGTTCTAGATAACAATATTAAAGTAATATCATTTAACCTAGATTAATCATCCTCGCAACACGTATCGAATATGCTTGTGATGCCTAAACGGTGTGTCACTTGCTACTCCGTTAGAACCCGAAGACAATTACGGATCAACGGTTCTCAACTAGCAATGGATTAAAATGTCTAACCAAAATCTGGGCCCTAGAAATTAATTAAACATACTAATCCTAAGTTACAATTCCTTTGCAACAAGAAAGATAGAGAATGACTAAATACTTGCCCCAATTTGAGACTTTGAACAATACAGTAAACTAGGATCTCACTGTAGCAATTTCTGAAAAATTCTCACGGGTTCATTAACTAGAATAGAAGCTTTTAGCCACAAAACATGACTAAAATTTACTTACAAATGAAGAAGAAAAGCAACTTCGCAAGTGATGAAGGGAAGAAACTAACTGCCTATTGATCTATAAACCCAACTTGATGTGTTACAGTGAGTGCGAATAGTGAGTGCAAGAGTGAGAGGGAGGGAGAGAGAGAGTGCGTGTGGTGAATTTGTGTGTCTTCCCTTAAGAGATCTCGCCCCTTCCTTTATAGCTGTCTCTCCTAACTGCTCCAACCATTTCCCCCAAAAATAAAGACACGATCCCTTGTTCCTCATCCATAAACAGAGCGGTTGAGGACCAAGTCTTTCCCCAATAATTTCAACGTGTTTGGGAAAAGAAACGAATAAATAAAAGGATATTTTTATTTACAGAACTGTCAAAAATGATCAATGTTTGAAATACCCTCTTCTAACTCCTTCAGTCTCGTAACAGGATGTACTCTGTTTTTTCGTTTCTGCTACAGTATTTTCTGGGTTAGCAAATGCCCATTCGGTACTGGACTTTTTCGCAAAATATGCCTTTGCTCCATCTTTTCTTCCATCCAGCTTCCTTAAGACCTGTGAACACCAATTATGCAAAATACCAGTGAAAGTACAACATTTTCCTTAAAATCATAATGCAAAATCACATAAAATGTTATACTTTATTTACAGCTATCAGAAACTTTTTTTAAAGATGGTCTGTAACTCTCCCAAACCAAGCTCTATGAGCTTGTTTGAGACCATACAAGGCCTTTTTCAATTTAAAAATATGGTTTGGTTTATGGGGGTCCTCAAATCCTTTACGTTGTTCAACAAAAACTTCTTCTTCTAAAATACCATTTGAAAAAAACACTTTTCACATCAATTTGTTGAAGAGTAATGTCTAGTAAACATACAATGGCAAGTAAAAGACGTATAAACTCAATGCTGGTAACATGTGCAAAAGTTTCATCAAAATCCACCTGTAGACACCCCAATTTCGTACCCCTGGTATGTGACTGACATAAAATATCAAGAACTGTCAAAACTTAACAAATGTCAAGTTACAGGAGTTAAAAATGCGAAAGAAAAAGCAGGATGCGCGAAACAGTGAACTGCAGGGGGTGAAAGTGCAAAAAATCAAAGGTGAATAGTTGGGCTTGGTGCCGCACCAAGGAGTATGGGTGCCGCACCATGCAAGTTACTGTAGCTCTCTCAGAAAGGAAAAGGTACAAGTCTTGAAGCTCATGGTACAACTCACCAATGAAGGCTGAAGAAATCAGAGAATTCCCGACAAGTCCTCCTTCTCCACTATAAATAGAAGCCTCGGCCTCCTCATTTCAGTGCTCATTTCCGCGATCAAGAATACAAAGCTCTGCTTCTTCGTTCTTTCAATAATATTAGTACGAGAGGTGCGAGATAGGTGGGTGGAAGCCCCTAAAATCTCCAAACTCCGTCCAAACTCCGCCAAAATTAATATCCGCCGGTTATATGTGATCCCTAGCCTAGCTGTTAGGTATCCACCTCACTTCCCCGGCCCAAAAATCCCAAAGTAAGCCGTTACTCTGCCCGAGTAACGAGCTGAAAAACACCCTAAATAAGTCGTTATTCCGCCCAACCAAAAAGGCCAAAACCACAAAAATTAAGCCGTCATTCCGCCCGAACAAATAAACCAAAACTACCACATATAAGCCGTCACTCTGCCCAAATCACATCAGCAACAAATAACAAAAGTCTCCCTCTCCCGAGAAGGACAGAGCGAGCACACCCCGCTCTAAAAGGTAAAAGCCTTTAAGGGCATTATTTTATTTATTTATTTATTTTTCCGTTTATTATTTTTTTAAAGTTGTTATTTAAATCCGGCACAATGTAGTCAATATAAGTCGTTGTGCTTCCCGGATTAGATTAGGAAATATTATGTAAAAGAGCCGCTTATAATGGTCAAATATTTTTAAATACATTTGTAATTATTGTAAGGAAACGGCTGCAAGTCCGTAAATAATGTAGTCGCGGATGTATTTCTTTCTCTGGTTTTCTTTTTCTGGTTTTTCTTTATTTTTGCCTTAAAATAAAGATGGCGACTCTAAACTTTTTGGATCCAGTGGGGCCTCGCAACACTCCTTCTTTGCATTTTTCCGCTCTCCCGTAAAAAAGGGAGAATGGGAATAGAAGGGTGATGTATTCTCATATCCTTGTATCCCCTAAACAAGGGATAACTTGATACGGGAAACCCAAAGCTCCCATAGTGATCTGAAACGGGCCATAAGGCTATTTTTTATAATAAATCCACTCAAGGCAACCGAGGCACATTCCAACGTGCTAACATAGACAGCACTCCTCTCGCACTTTTGATTTCGTCTTCCCCTAAACAAGGGAGGGTGGAACGAGAGCAGCGGTGTCCCGCATCCGCACATACGCGCACCCCTAACCAAGGGCGCGCGGGGCGCGGGTCGCACCCTGGGAACCTCACAGTGGCAACCCTGCTGGGGAGTTGTTTTATTTTAAATAAAATGGAGGGCTAGACTCATAAAATAAAACTTTTTTTGTTTTTCTTTGTTTCTGGCTAAAGTATGCTTGTTATATTAATTTATGCATTTGAATATTGCATTCCTATACATCCGTGTCTATATTTGTGGATATGATCCTCCATCTTGCAGCTGTTTCGTTTCGATAACTGTTACAGGTGTATTTAAAAATATTATATTAAAAAAAATCAAAAAAATTCGAAAATAAAAAAAATTCGAAAAAGCAAAAAATAAAAAAAAATATATATATATGTTACAACAAAATTTCGGGCAGCACAATAAAAGGGCCGGGGCTTTATTTTATTTCCGGCTCTATATTATTATTTCTTTCTGTTCATTTTTCCTTTTTTTTATTCTGTACATTTGTACATATTTGCATTCATTCTGTCATTTTACTTTGGGGGCATAGGACCAAAATTTGTAATTAATAGGGATAGATAGTTTCCTCACTTTTCTTTCTATTTCTTAATGTGGTGTGCTTGCTTTCTTGCATTCAAACTAAAAAGCCGAGAAAATCCACACAAATAGCAAGACAGGCCATATATGTTGTATTTTTATGTTTATATATATGTAAATAAATAAAGACTTTACTGCTTTCTAGATACCACACACACGCACATGCATATAGCTATATATCGAACTGTTACCCTACACCATGGCCAGCCTACCCCCTGCATGAGCCAACTTTATAATGCATATAGATTCTCAGGACACTTCATTGATCGACCGGTTTTTGCATCTCCGAATTGTGAGTCAGCCCCTGCAAAAAAAAATGATATATGAAAATAAAATTAAAAAAGAAAAGCAAAAAAATAATATATATATATATATATATATATATATAAAAAAATGCGCAAGTTTAGAAAAAAAATGAATGATAAAAATAACTGCGCAACAACAAAAAAATTGATAATAAGCAGGGGCTGATTTATTATTCTCTGATGCTCAACCTAGACCATTTTCGAATGGTGGATCCTGGAAAGAGTATAGGCCCTTCGCCTGGGACCAGTCCAGTCCTAGGGAGTCGAAAGGCAGGTGGAATACGTTGGTCCTATACTCTGGAGAAAGAATCCACTGTTCCAGGAAAAGTCCTGAGACCGTCAAAATAAAACAAGTGCTTATCCGGTTAATTGTAGGGAACAAAAACAAACAATAATAAAATATAATAATAAAGGCACGCTGTACTCCAAACCCAGAAAGCCTTCAGCCAGCCTCCTGATACCTCCATAACCCATTTTCCTCAAAAACCTGGCCCGAATTTGGAAAGGCAAAGATAATACTGGCCGGTTGATACGGGAAAGTAGCACAGAAATCAGACCAGAAGGTATCAGTATCAGATCAAACAAGGGCACAATCGCATAAAGAACGATCCGAGCAAGATGGCAAATGATGAGCAACCGATATGGGTGCATTCGGTGGCTCCTGGTACGCTCCGACTCCGGCAATGCAACAGTGGCTAGACCAGAATCTGGATGCATGACATGAACGCTTGCTAAGCCAAATAGTAAGTCTTATACAAGGTCAAAAGCCCAGTGGTGAGGTGAACTCTTCCCCTACAGTCCCCCAGGAAACATCAACATCTCATGTGCCTCTAAACCCAACTCCTCAACCAAACACTAACCCACCAAATACTGCCGCTACCCCAAATCTCAATCCTCCATCAAGTCCCTACTACCCAAACATCAGCCTTTACCCGTCCTATCCTTCATATCCTTCCCCAAGCACCAAAATTCCCCAAAACCCAAATGACCTCTCTGTTCCCATAACCAACCCACTCCATAACAACCCACCTATGGACCCACAAAATTATAACCCGCCAGGCCAAGTTACCACTTATTTACCTTATAATGATCCTGGCCGCCCAAAAAACCATCCAAAATCCACCAACCCAAAACCCTTATCCTACCCAAAATCCATCCTACCCAAAATCCACCTCCATATCCACCCAAAACCCCTCCCGGCAAATTAAATTAACATAACCTTCCCTAACCCAACAAGATATACCAAAGCCAGCCCCCACCACTCCCCCAGCCACCAAAATAGAGGCCGACGTGGAAAATATAAAGGCTATGGTACTCAAGCTTCTCAACAAAGGGGAATTTTCTACGCGGGCATTGACATTACAACCTGCGGCAGTATTGCCTTTAAAATTCAAAATGCCCGACATAGAAAAATTTGATGGGACTGGATGCCCTATATCCCACTTAAAATCTTATTCCACAGGCATGCAGTCAAGGGGAGCTAGCTTTGAGGCTATGGCTTCCAATTTTCACCTCACCCTAATAGGGGCCGCCAAACAATGGCTAATGTTGTCGATAGCGACCATGAATACGTGGGACCGATAGTAAGCGTTCTGAAAGGTACAAAGACAACACCAGCTAGAAAATAGAAGGGACCTTGAGTCGTGCACCCGAGGGAAAAAAGAAACCTGGCCGAGTTCGCATCAAGTGGAAAAGAAGTTGGCCCACTTTTGACGGACTGATCCAGAAGTCATGTCGAATGTTTATCAAAAACCTCCAGCCCATTTACCTGGAACACATGCGGTACCTTCCCTACACCAATTTTAAAGAAATAGTAGAGATAGACGCTCGTATTGATGATGATATATAGACTGGCCAATTACAAGTCAATACGCCTCCTAGCTCTTTCCGTTATTCTAATGGGAAGACAGCCGCAGCCACACCCGTACCAACTATCAATGCGGTAGGAAATGCATCAGCCCCTTTTTCTACCCAAAATTATGGCATTGTTCCATGGTCTTATGGAGCAGATAGATCTGTCAACACAGTCGAAGGGAATAATGGCCCGAGCATAAATTTAAAAAATCAGAACCGTCATTATGATGAGCTGCAAGCCTCCCAGTCTGTGATCCTGCAGGGGCTAATGGCACAAGGAGTGTTAAAGCCTATGGAAAATTATAAGCCACTGACCCCCGCCTGGACACGGAATCATGCCCAAGATCTTGTGAATATCATCGCTGCAGTGGTCACCTCACCGATAAATGTTATCTTCTCAAAAATGCTATTCAGGATCTTATAGATGATAAGGTTATTGAAAAGCCCACTCCCATACCAAATATAATCAATAACCCTCTACCTCAAATCAACATGATTAAGGTTGATGACAGCTTCCTGGCCATGATAGCCAGAGGTACTGATTATGAGAAGCTCCCTGGTGCTGAGTTTTAGCCTATTTCTAAAAAGCCTCTGCAGAACTAGTATACTACGACCGGCCCACTTTTGACGCCCGCACATCTGGTGGACTACTTTGGATATATTATCCCTATTCATTTTCCTATCCTTACGGATTTGGTCATCTACCAATCCGCTCCCTAAAATTGAGGATCACAAACCTCAGGTCCTCAATAATGTAATTAACCATGTACGGTGTGCTTTTAATAATAATCTAAATGTTTTTGCTTATTTCTTAGTTGCACCTGCATTAAAAGACACATTAAATAATTATAATAATGAGTCATTTAATAGGACCCCGAACAAAAAAAAAGAATTATTTTCTTGAGCTTGTAAAGTCAGTAGAGCACCAGGAACAACATCATTCACCAACAGCAACTGAAGACTGATCCACTATCAATCTGGGGCTGGACAAGGAAATCAAAAGAAGTCAAAATCGGCAACTCCCTGCAAGGCTCTAAAAAGAATAACACTCATGGATCTCCAAAAAGAGTTCGTGGACATGTTTACCTGGTCCTATGAAGATGTGTCAAGGGTGAACCCAGCCATAGTTGAACACCGGATCACCACATATCTGAATGCTCAGCCAATCAGACAAAAGCTCCACCGCATCAAGCCAGAATGGTCACTACAAGTTGAAAAAAAAAAAGCATGAAACAGTCGCACGTCAACTTCATTCGGGTAGTAAAAAAAATAGAAAGGAAAAAGTAAAAAAAAAAAAAGAGAAGAGTAAAAAAAAAAAAGAAGAGAAAAATACCCGATCTAGCTGTCCAATGTAGTGACCATTCCCAAGCCCAACAGTTTTTTTTCATCAACGGCATGCTAGGTTATAGTCAAATCAAAGGCAGCAGGAGACCAAGAAAAGACCCCATTCACCACCCCTTGGGGGACCTACTGCTATCATGTCATGCCGTCTGGGCTAAAAAATGCTGGGGGCTACTTATCAAAGGCTGCTACCCCTCTCTTCCACGATGTGCCGTATATTGTCAAAGAGATCCGGTCAGGAGATGTCGTACTCCTCACAAGCCAGGAAAGAAAAGACCTTGTTCAGCCTCCAATCTCAACGAGCTCAGAAGGTATTGTGCCCGAACCACCCTATCTGGCCAATGCTTCCCTCTCCAGCCCGCTAGGCTGAAAACCCGAAAGGGCGGTCTAGGCAAAAGTTAGGGCATAAAAAAATAAAAAAACAAAAAATAAATAAATAGGAGAAATAAGGGCTCGCTAGGCTGAAAACCCGAAAGGGTGACCTAGGTAAAAATTAGAGCAATAAAAGAAAAAAATATATAAAAAATAATAATAATAGCTCGCTAGGTTGAAAACCCGAATGGGCAGCCTAGGCAAAAGTTATAGCCAAGTAAAAAATATATATCAGGAGAATAAGGAGAGGGAATGCACTCTTTGAAACCTCGACATCTTACCTCCAGTCTTCGGCATGCAAGGGGGCTCGTCTGACAGAAGAAAAAGAAAAACCACGACATAAGCTCGCAATAAAATAGTAAAATATAATATTACGGGTCCTAAGGTGCAACTTAGAAATAATTGCTAAAGAAATTTAGGTTATGCATTAATTGCCTGTACATATCTACTATTGCCTCTACCCCCTTTGTTTCCCCCAAAACTATCCCTTCATTTGTAGCTTAAGCCCCGGAGCAGTCCATCAGTGCCTGCGGCGTCCACCCGGCCGGTCCCATGTACTTCTTCTGCAAGGCATAGAAAAAGCTTCAGTCTCATCAGGATGAGAAACACCAGAAGTGACCTCGTCCTATCCATCATCTGCGTTGCCATTGTCCTGAAGCAGCCAGACGACTTGAATTCCGATCATTCATCGTTGCCCTGTCTGATTGCGAAGAAAAATGCATGGGATTATGAAAATAACCTCATGCCAAGTATAGCCCTGCAACAATGATATGGCCGAGAACAGCAGAAGATGACTGCCTTTTCCTCTCCCCGCATATCATAAATCATTTTAAAAAAAAAGTGGGGGGGGGGGGAAGCCTGTTCGAACCCGAAGGTATTTTCCTTTAAAATCCATTTTGGAAGTACAGTGTGCCATTACCCGTTAGGTCGGTATAGCTTTGATTTGTGCGTGCTTCTTGAGTCTGCGTGTTTTTATTTATTTTGCATCATATAAAATTAGATTGCATTGTAAATATTTGTACAGGTTTTCAAAAACAAAAACAAAAATAAAAACAAAAACAAAAACAAAAACAAAAAGACAAAGACAAAAACAAAAACAAAAATTTTGTATTATTTTGCATCTAGATAAATGTTTTTGCATTATAGGCATTATAAAAATGCATTTTGCATTTTAAAGATACATACTACATTTTACATTATTGCATGCATGATAGAATAGGAAAATATCTATGCATCATGTTAATAAGCATCATGTAATTTTTAGGCATCGCATGGCATCAAATAAAAGTAGTACATACATTCATCATTTGCATTTATTATCCAATAAGCTACATTAGAGGTGCGCTAAAAAGAGATAAAATGTCACCATTCATGAAAATAAATATTCTTATGGCATTTACTATGTCCCTGCAGCATAAGCATGCATCATTTAGTCTCATTCGCACTTATAGTATAAATCATACATGATAGGGTCAAATAGTGACCACTAGTTTAATCATGCATTGTAAAAAAAAAATTTGCAAAAATTTCATGTATCATCACTTAATTGCATCATTTAGGCATAAATAGGACATGCATAAGCATTATCAATAAAGCCACGAATGCTTCAAAAGTGCCAAACAATGCCAAAATCTAGCAGATCGATCAGAAGTATTTTCAGGCGGACCAAATAAAAAAAAGACAAAAAACAAACAAAAAACAAAAAAAAAACAAAAAAGAGGTAATAAGCATGCAAATAAAGAAACTAGCAGGCATGCAGAATAAAAAAGACAAAAAACAAAAAAAAATCAAAAAATCAAAAAACAAAAAAATTGGGAGAGGGAAAAAATGCATGTACAAGAAGGAAAAAATTTTCTGGTACATGCAACAAGGAAAAATGCAGCGGCAGAAAAAGAAATTTTCGACTGAAGCTAGAAAATCAAGCAAAAAGAAAAACAACAGCAAAAAAAAGAGGATTTCAGCTGATACCAAGAGATGTTGCAGCAAGAAAAGAAGCTTTTGACCAAGGTTAGAAGGAGCAGTAAAGAAAAAGGTAGCAGCATCAAGAAAAAAATTTCAGCTAAAGCCGAAAACATAAGCGGAACAGGGGAAAAGATTTTCCAGCGAAGGCCGGAACAGTGATAAAAAGAAAAATCCCCAGCAAAGTACAGTGAAGAACAGTGTAAAAGCAAGCGGCAAGCAACAGTAGCAGAACAATTACCGCATGGACACGACAAAGGTAAAGGAAAGGAAGGTATTTTCGTTTTTAACAGTGCATTTGTTTGATGTTTGGAAACTTTCCTTTAAGGGGTACACAGCCCCGGATTAATAGGGAAAGGTCTTGTTCTCCGTTGAAGGCTGACTTCCTGAGGAGGCAATGCATTCCATGCATTTTGGCTGTGTGGGAAACTTTCCTTTAAGGGGTACACATCCCCGGATTTATAGTGAAATGTCTTGTTCTCCAGTAGAGGCTGAGTTCCTAGGAAACAATTCACTCCGCATAGCCGTCAGACGAACTACGTTTGGTCTGATTCCTTGGCTAAGGATACGTAGGCAGTCTATCACGGTAGACGCGACCATCACAGCACATATTTACCCTTGCCGTACTCATTTGATAAAGCTTTGCCGCACTTGCTCATTTAGTATTGTCGCGCTTGCACCACAACACTTACACCGCATCATTTAGTCCCCAGCTGCCTGAACTACGTTTGGTCTAATTTCCTTTAATAGGGAATACGTAGACAGCCTACATTAGTAGGTCCGACCATCAGAGCACATTTAATTCATATCTGCTCAAAACTACGATAACCTTTTTATAACCGAATAAAAATGTCTAGGTTATGGAGTTTGGATAGCATGATAACTGTGCATCATAACTACTACCAATTGCATTCTCCCGTTCTTAAATGAAAGAAATTGAAGAGTCTATTGTTTATCAACGATGTTCGTCTACTCAGTAAGGCCTTGGGTTACCCGTAGACTCCATCGTTGAAGAGTTCTGTAGACACCCCAATTTCGTACCCTTGGTATGTGACTGACATAAAATATCAAGAACTGTCAAAACTTAACAAATGTCAAGTTATAGGAGTTAAAAATGCGAAAGAAAAAGCAGGATGCGCGAAACAGTGAACTTCAGGGGGTGAAAGTGCAAAAAATCAAAGGTGAATAGTTGGCTTGGTGTCGCACCAAGGCCTCTTGGTGCCGCACCAAGGAGTATGGGTGCCGCACCATGCAAGTTACTGTAGCTCTCTCAGAAAGGAAAAGGTACAAGTCTTGAAGCTCAAGGTACAACTCACCAATGCAGGCTGAAGAAATCAGAGAATTCCCGACGAGTCCTGCTTCTCCACTATAAATAGAAGCCTCGGCCTCCTCATTTTAGTGCTCATTTCCGCGATCAAGAATCGCAACGACGAAGCTCTGCTCCTTCGTTCTTTCAATAATATTAGTACGAGAGGTGCGAGATAGGTGAGTGGAAGCCCCTAAAATCTCCAAACCCCGTCCAAACTCCGTCAAAATAAATATCCACCAGTTATAAGTGATCCCTAGCCTAGCTGTTAGGTATCCACCTCACTTCCCCGGCCCAAAAATCCCAAAGTAAGTCGTTACTCTGCCCGAGTAACGAGCTGAAAAACACCATAAATAAGCAGTTATTCCGCCCAACCAAAAACGCCAAAACCACAAAAATGAAGCCGTCATTCCGCCCGACCAAATAAACCAAAACTACCATATATAAGCCGTCACTCTGCCCAAATGACATCAGCAACAAACAACAAAAGTATCCCTCTCCCGAGAAGGACAGAGCGAGCACACCCCGCTCTAAAAGGTAAAAGCCTTTAAGGGCATTATTTTATTTATTTATTTACTTTTCTGTTTATTATTTTTTTAAAGTTGTTATTTAAATCCAGCACAATGTAGTCAATATAAGTCGTTGTGCTGCCCGGATTAGATTAGGAAATATTATGTAAAAGAGCCGTTATAACGGCCAAATATTTTTAAATATATTTGTAATTATTGTAAGGAAATGGCTGCAAGTCCGTAAATAATGTAGCCGCGGATGTATTTCTTTTATTTTCCTATCATTTAATGCTTTGTTTATCTGCTAAGTAAATATAACAATAAGCATACTTTAGCCAAAAACTATTTTGAGACCGAAAGGGCGAGTTGGGTGCCTAGCACCTTCCCAACTCGTAACTTAGCCTCCGAACCCGAACCGCTTTTTTTATCTACGGTTTTCTTTTTTCGGTTTTCTTTATTTTTGCCTTAAAATAAAGATGGCGACTCTAAACTTTTTGGATCCAGTGGGGCCTCGCAACACTCCTTCTCTGCATTTTTTCGCTCTCCCCTAAAAAAGGGAGAATGAGAATAGAAGGGTGATGTATTCCCATATCCTGGTATCCCCTAAACAAGGGATAACTTGATACGGGAAACCCAAAGCTCCCATAGTGATCTGAAACGGGCCATAAGGCTATTTTTTATAATAAATCCACTCAAGGCAACCGAGGCACATTCCAACGTGCTAACATAGACAGCACTCCTCTCGCACTTTTGATTTCGTCTTCCCCTAAACAAGGGAGGGTGGAACGAGAGCAGCGGTGTCCCGCATCTGCACATACGCGCACCCCTAACCAAGGGCGCGCGGGGCGCGGGTCGCACCCTGGGAACCTCATACCACCCATTCAACATGTGTGTACCCTTGAGCTACAAGTCTTGCCTTGTTTCTAATTATCTCTCCCACCTCACTTGATTTGTTTTTGAAAATCCAATTTGTTCCAATAATTCACAGAGGTGGGTCTATGCACAAGACACCAAACATCATTTTTTGAAAACTGATCAAGCTCTTCTTGCATAGCATTGATCCAACATTCAACTTTTAAAGCTTCACTAACTTTTTTTTGGTTCAATCAGAGACACATAGCATGAAGCATGAATTTTTCACATTCAAGAGAAGATAAGCATGCAAATTTACGATAATCAACCTTACTTTTTCTCCTTGTGGACATACCATCATGAACATTACCTATCATTTGAGAGATTGGACGATCTTTACGTATCTGACTAGAATGTCCTGGCTTCTATCATTCACACTGAAATCAGTTCCAGCCTATTGAGGTTCACTTTAAGCTTCTCCAGAAGTTCTGACCAATGGACCTTCCAATGCAGCTGCATCAGAAGCTGCATTCGTATGTCTTGGATTACCTGGATTTTTAGCTTCTGTAATTTGTGAGATTGGAATGGTGTCTGACTATCCACCTTCTGCAGGTTCTAAATCTTTTGAATTTGATTCAAGATCACCAAAATCAAGCAAACCTGAAATGTCATCCTCAACAGTTTTGTGGTCAAGATGCGTTAGGTCATGAAAAACAACATTCATAGACTCCATTATAGTTTTTCTTCTAAGGTTAAACACCCTATAAGCACGACTATTTGTGTAGTATCCCATGAATAGATACTTGTCACTTTTTAGATCAAACTTGGAGAGGTGATCCCTATCATTAAGCAAATAGCAAACACACACCCAAAGGCATGAAAGTATTTTAAGGTGGGCTTCTTTCCTAGCAAAATTTCATAGGGATTCATGATGCTACCTGGTCTAAAGTAACCATATTTCTAATGTGACAAGGTGTGTTTAAGGTTTCAGCCCAAAATCTTTTTGACAAAAGTTTTGAACTTAACAAAACCCTAGCCATCTCTTACAATGTGCGATTCTTTCTCTCTCCTATTCCATTTTGTTGTGAAGTTTTGGGAGAAGAAAATTCATAAGTTATGCAATTAGAATCACAATAGGTAGAAAAAGAGGAATTTTCATATTCCGTGTCATGATCTCATCTAATTCTAATGAGCTTTAGACCATACAAGTTCATAACACATGTATACCATACTTTAAAAGCTTCAAAAGTGTCAGATTTTTTTCTTAAGAAAGCAACCCGAGTATATCTAGAGAAAATATCAACACGCACAAAGGTATATATTTTCTTACCAAAACTTTCTACCTTAATTGGACCCATGAGATCTGTGTTAATCATCTCAAGGCAATGAGAAGTAGAGCATTGTTGGATTATAGGATGAGATGCCTTAGTTTACTTACCTTTTTGATATGGTCCACAGACATTTGTGGAATTTGTGTTTAAACTAAGCAATCCTTACACAACTTCATGTTTCACAAGCTCATGAACAGTACGATTACTAAGAAAGTACTCCCTCTGTTTCGAGCAAAAAGTTCCCGTTTGAAAAGTCAAATTTTTTAAGAAAATGATATTTTTAATAGTCCATTAGTAATTAAATGACACTTTTGTACTTTAATTTTTGAAAGTGGTCTCTTTATATGAAACATCCCAAAATAGAATACTGAACTCTTTGCCCGGAACAGAGGGAATAATTGATTATGTTCACTTTATTACTATTATTACTCAAAAAAGTAAATGATTAATAATTCTTACGGTTACATGAATTATCGTTTAAATACCCTTAATTATTGTCTCTAATGAATGATATTGATTGTCATTTTAATGTCACATTAATAATATAATGAGATCAAAATTATTGTTCTCCTTTCTCCCCTCCTTCTCAATCTAAAAATCCTTTGCAATTCCATTTTTCGAATAATTCATTACTAATGAAATGACATTTTGTTCAATTTTTTTTCTTGTAATAGCTCTAAAAAAAAGGTAAATCAAGTATACTTGTTATTTTATGTGTTAATATTTTATATAAATTACATGTATTTGGTAGTAATGCTTGTAAACAATATTTAAACAAATATATAGAGATTTTAATTTCTTAAAAGTATTTTTAAGGTTAATACACAATAAATCAAACTCAAGAAATTATATACCAAAACTGAAATTGAAATAAAAAAACTAAAAGAAACGAATGTTAAAATCAAGAGCAAAATAAATAACCAATTTATATTGACTAGTTGAAACCAATACGAAATTGAAGAAATAAAATAACACAAATAAAATTATAACTAAAAAAGCATTAATAAAAATAAAATTACCGTTTAAAAAAACAATCAGGATCAAAACCAATGTAAAAATTTGCACAAAATTCCAAACTAAAACTAAAATTCATGTCAAAACCAAATATTAAAATCAGTCAAAATCAATATAATTTTATCTAAATAGAAGCAAATTAAGAAACCAAAAGCTCAATCGAAACAAAGCAATTAAGCAAAAACCATAACGCAAACAAAAATCTAAGAGAGTTCTAGGAATCAATTACAAAAATTTAAACTGAGATCATATTTAAATTCAAAAGAGTTCAGTCAAAATCAATATAATTTTATCTAAATAGAAGTAAATTAGAAAATCAAAATCTCAATTGAAATAAAGCTATTAATCAAAAACCATAAACCAAATTAAACCGAAACCTAAAAGAAATCAAAGAATCAATTAAAAAAAAAAGTGAATTCATATTTAAATCCAAAATAAAATAACTAATAAAATTAACATCAAAATCATTGGATGAACAAAATTTTAAATCAAAAAGTGAAACAAATCCGGAGGATCAATGCCAAGAGAAAATCAAAACCATGGTATTATCCAAAAAATAGAAAACAACAAAAATTGAACGATTTTATAATAACCATATATCAAAACCAAAACATAAATAAAAATGAGAATTCTATCATTGAAATCACTTAATACAGGTCTTACCGTATCACTATCACTTTTATATGTCATGTTAATAGCTTCAGAAACTTTTGAAAGTACGAAAGATGAATTTCTAATTAAATCACAACATAAGATGCCCGAGACTCTGACCCCAAAGAAATTTCTAATTAGATCCCAACATAAAAGAAAAAAAAGCTAGTTATTGTTTTAATTAAAATAAATTTTATAAGTCTATGATTGCAAAATGAGTATTATTATTTGGTGTACAACTTTTTCATACACATTTAAGTCCAAATATGTGATTGTTAGATTCCACAACAAAGACGGTCTATAAGTTAAACTAGTGTGTAACATGTGCTTTGCACGGGTAGTTTTTTTTTTTTTTCTCATCAATTTTATTGAATATGAGATATACTTATTTTTTAGATATATAATATGATATAAATATATTAATTGAAACATGAAATAGCATTTCAATGTCATTTAAAGATTTATTTTACCCTAAATCTGTAATATCCCATCCCACATCGGGTAGGTATGAGAATTGTGCTTGATTTATAAGGTGATCACACATTACCTCTGTGCACCAATATCATCTATGGACTTTTGGGTCGGCTTGTGGTGGACCTGATTATCCAATGTGTTGCATGCTCAGTGGGCCAGTGTGTGGGTTACACGTAGCGGACAGAGCTCTCGGGCTCGGGTCATTACAAAATCAGTAACTAGATTTTTTTTCCTTTATATTAGGAAGGCAATTTGGTAACTTTATTAGTTTTTTTTTTTAGAATGAGGACAGTTTGATAACTTGACCTCTTAAATGGTGTAACATTTAGGGGTTCTGAATTTTTTACCAAACATTTCAAAGTCTTAATCTTAAAGATGATGGTAAGTAATGCATTTCAAATAAAAGATGAATAGCATTTGTTTTACTAGATATTGCTTTTTTTTTTTAATAAGATACATAGCGTATCCCCATTTACTCACTTGGTGATTCGATCATATACATGTCACGTGTAGGTGAAAATCTTACAGGTAAGCTGCATTTCGTCATCAAATTATTCTTTTTTCTAAAAACAATCTTTTAATTGTTGACTTGTTTTCTTTATCTAATAAAATTATGAATATGCTATTTCCATTACAATTTTTTTCTTATCTACTACATCTTTAATTATTACATCAAATAAATACATGTTTGGAAAAAATTACCCTTAAGTACTTGCTCATTTTAAGTTGACTAATCAAATTACTTTCCTAATTAAATTTTAACATTATTTTTTAGTTCAAACATTTATGAACATTAAACAACATAGTTATTTTATTATTATTTTTACTTTTTATAATGACTTTATTAATTAATCTTATGACTAAAATTATGTTGCATAATAAAAAAATATCTTACGGACATTTTGTTACTAAACTTTGAGTAAATATATGTTCATTGGTTATGGAAAAAATTAAAAGGATGTAATAGTAAAAAATAAACGAATAATAAAATAATAATATGAAATAGTATTGTAATATTTAAATATTTTGTCTACCATTATAATTGATTCGAAAATTTAATTGTTGAGTTGATTGAAATATATATTCAGTTTAATACATACCATAATAATTGAATTGATATTTTAAAATAATATTTTTTTAAAATAAATTAGAATACTAATTTTTGATAATAAAATATCCAATATAATCTAATTTTTTTGTAAAAAATATATTAATCATATTATTTTTATGATAATGAAATATGAAGCGTAAGTAATTAGAAAAATTGATTAAATATATTTATTGCAAATAAAATATGTACCTTGTTTCCTGAGAATAAAAATATTAAGAATATAATTAGAATAATTATGTTGTTTATTGATGTTTGATCAAAAATAATAATGTTAAAAGGTAATTAAGAACGTAACTTGATTAGTCAACTTAAAAGGAATAATTTTGGTCAAATATATATTTATTTAATGTAATAATTAAGAATATACTGGATAAATAAAAATTATAGTTGAAATATCGTTTCTCTAAAATTATAACCATAATAATCAATTTGGGGTTTGGAATTTGGCATTCCAATTTTCTACCACGGTGGTTAAAGTACTAATAAAATTATAACTTTAATAACTTATCTTAAAGTGGTAACATCAATGCCATTTCTTATAAAGGTTGTACTCCCTCCGTCCCTAAATTATATATTTTTTTTTTCGTCTGTTTCAAAATAATTATTCAATTTAAAATTTATTTTTTTAGAACATCATTTTTACCACTTTACCATTATTTTTTTGACTTTACTTTAATTATGAGCTACATACACATAAGCTTTAAAGGAAACTACACATTAAACCAATATAAATAATCAAGTCAATTATTTTTTTCTTAAACTGTGGATTGGGTCAACTAAAACGATTATTTAGTGACGAAAGAAGTAATTTTTTAAAAAATCAATAAGTACATCGAATGAATGAGATTTAAATAGAAAAAAGTCAAATTGCCTCGAACCACTTGAACCAAGTAAGAAAACACGTGTAATATGAAACCCGAGAGTATGACCAAGGAGATCCACTGATCTATATAAAGGGCACTATATCCAACTTCAAATCATAAACAATAACCATGCAACTGTCCATGGGAAGGCTCTTCTTCTTTTTTACCCTGTCATTTTTCTTTCCCAGAAAAACAAATTCTTTCTGTTTCCTTACCAAAAACTACTCCGTTAGTATTCAAAATTATATTTCGAACTATGATATCTTGGTGCATTGCAAGTCCGGAGACGATGATCGTGGATATCATACCATTAGCAGCAATGATACTTATGAATGGCACTTCTGTGAAAGTATGTTTAATAGAACCCTTTACTTTTGCAACTTTCAGTTAGGGGGATGGAGACAAGTGTTTGACGTATTTAACCATCAAATGACTTCTAATTGTAAACCTCATAGCTGCGTATGGCTAGTGGCCGTGGAAGGTTTCTTTTTCTTCGACGACACTGTCAAGATGTGGATGAGGAAATATTACTGGAAGAAGCATTGATATGTATTTCCATATAATGGTTTTAGAATGAAACTTTGCTTTATTTTAACATCTCTCTCTCTCTTTCTGTCCCTTCCCCTAGTAGTTGATATACGCGTTTGTTTCTTCGGGTTCAAATGTTTGCATATTTAACTTGAAATCAATTAAAACCTCTTCAAGAGGGTGTGTAACGACCCGAGCCCGAAAGTCCTGTAATACCCCATCCCACATCGGGTAGGTGTGGGAATTGTGTTCGATTTATATGGTGGCCACATACTATCTCTGGGCACCAATATCATCCATGAACTTTTGCTTTCAAACCACAACATTGTAATTTCATGTATCGCGATGACAAATTTATGCATCGCCTGATATCAAATGATTCATAGTTTTACCAAATGATGCAACACAATGTATGAAAGTGTTTTTAGCGGTTTGAAACAAAAATTGGGGACTAAAGCACTTGAAAATCCACTAAAGTGTATCCGCCTGAATTTTTCCCTCAAAAATTATATACATAGCCTAATTTTATTTTTTTATTTTTTTAAAAACCAATTTGGAAAACACACCTTTGGGTTATTGTACTCTTTCATGATGTTGAAATTTGGCGCTAAAATTATGAATTATTTATGCAGTCGTTGTACATTAGCTAGCTTAAAACAAACCCAATTCTTGGATATAAGCATCCATTTTAAAGAAACTTCAATCACTATGTCACTGTGTAAAGTGTTCTAGTTGGGGTGCCAACTAGTAGAGGAAAAGGTACCAAGAACCTAGTTGGAGAGCTAACTAGTTGAGAAGGAATTGATATCTTTCTTTCGAACTCAATAATCTATATATTTGGAATAAATATAGTAGATTATTGCCCCTAGAAACCAAGAAGGGCCGTGACAAGTGGATGTACAATTGACGAATTTGATTGGACACATAGATTCAGAAAACCTAATTGACTTTATTATAAACATTGATATAATTTGTAACTTTTTCAAAGCGCATGTAATGTGGGATCATCATTAAACTAGTAAGAATAATGAAAGGTAAAATGTTTAAAGTATGTTTTGGAGAAAGTTTGTAAATACGACAATTATTTTGGAATAGACGAAAAAGAATAATACGTCAATGATTAAGGAACGAAGGGAGTATAATATATGATATGATTATTTTTAGAACCCCGTTTCGAACATGTCGTCACCTGAAAGACAAAATATTTCTAACTTAAGAATACAAAAGAAAACATAGATATTTTGGGTTAGGGGTTACGTTACGAATTAGGAAAGTGTTAGGAACTCAACTCATCCTTTAAGTCTCGATATTGTTAAACAATATAGGGGTGTTCACTGCCCTTTGCCCGCAGGCTTTGGCAATGCCAGGTATGAGCCAATCTAACAGTGGGCATAATTCATTCTAAAACACCAATACAGAAGACTAGCCCACGGGCTTAAGTACATAGGCTTTAGGCAAGTAGGAGGAACGAGCTTTGATGGACTTACTAATTGATTATCTTGTTTTTGAAAAATAAAAATAAAAATATTGTTTATTAAACATCCAACAGCTTATTAACAGTGGAAGGCTGGAAGCTTCGAAACCAAAGGCACAAAAATCTGCAAAACTCAAGAGAAAAAGTAAGTTTGAAGAAGCGAATTGAGAAATCTGAAACCCTAGACCTTCTTTTAGGAGGGAGAGAGAGAGAGAGAGTGAGGTGTTGTGATAGTGGATTCTTGGGAATAGAGATATGGTTTTGGGCAAAGTCGATGACGATGGGATTGTAAACTTAGCGATCGGCGACTAGTGACTAGAGATGTTGATGTTAACAGGGTTGAAAACCGCAGATTCAAATCAAAAGTGTTAGGTTTTTTATCGGTTAGACCGAAATCGTTAGGGTTAGGGTTGCAATTATAGAGGTTTTTTTTAGACCGAACCTTTTAGGGACCGAAACCATTAGAGTTGAATTGAAATCCGTCTTGCATACGATTTAGTATATTTGGTAATATATGACACCGGTATAACTGACCGGGAAAACCGTATAATACGATGAAAAAACCGTATAAGTTTAATCATTGATCAGAAACTACACGTTTGAACCGAAACTGTTAGGTTTTTGACCAGATAATATCGCTAACCATCTAAACCGAACGTATTAGGGACCAAAACTGTTAGGGCTGAACTAATTAACATCTCTACTAGTGACGGTGTTGCTGAAGAACGAAGATGAAGGCTAGCTGAAAACGTGACAGAGAAATGGAAATTAGAATTTGTGGGTGAAATCGAGATTGGATCTTTTAGAATATGTATATATACATATAACAAAATGATGTAGTTTTAGAAATTGGATAAAATTGTAGGTCGGTCTACTTTTTAAAGTTTATAATCCCTCTAGTCCAATGTTTTTTTTTTCAATCAGAACACTTTTGAGGGCGAAATGACTGTGATACCCTTAATGAGCTTGAGGCGCGCTACGTGTTTGTATCGCAGTTTAAAAATATCATATTAAATTTATGAACCGCGGTGCAATTAGTTTACGAAATTAAACTATTGAACCGCTGTGCAAAAATTAATACAATGAAATTTATGAAACGCGATTCAAAAATAGACTAGGGAAATTAAACTTTGAACCCCGGTAAAAAAAATTATGCGCGCAATGAAATTTATGAACTGCGGTTCAAAAATAGACAAGGAAATTAAACTTTGAACCGCGGTGCAAAAATTAATGCAATGAAATTTATTAACCTCTGTTCTAAAATAGACTGGGAAATTACACTTTGAACCGTGGTGCAAAAATATTATCTAATTCATTTTTTCACCGCGATACAAAAGCATAAATAACCAGTTTACGTCTTTCACCTTCTTCTTCCATCTCCTCTGTCGTAAGTCTTCTTCTTCCTCTTCCTTCTCCGCCTTCGTCCCAACTGAAAAATCATTCGTCCCAATTGTGATTTTCAAATCCCAAATATGTTGTCGGAGCTGTTGAAGAAGACGATGACATTTTTTGAAACAATATTTCGAAAAGTGGTTTTTTACGATTGAAAAAAAAAGATAGAATTTTAAGGTTAGAAACTTTAAAAAAGCAACCGGCTAAAATTTTACCCTAGAAATTGATGGGTCGGGATAGGCTTAACGGGTAGAAAGAATGTAAAGTCCCAAGAGTTCCCGAGACTGCAGGCTTCCAACATAGCTAAAGCCCAACACTGAGTATTAGCCCATGTGCACGGGCTTTGGGAGCAGGCCATCGACGGGCTCTTTGGGTATGATGGGCCGATTGGCTGGGTTTCTCACTCCTAGAAGTTGCTAATTGAATTCCTAATGTGTGGTCAAAAGTGGAATAAGTGGTCAAAGTGTCTTTGTGAATCAATGGTCCATTGATAGCAAGAAAATGATAATAATATTCCCGTCAAAAGAAAAAAATAAACAAGTCAGTAATAAGTTACCTTTTTTCTTTTTCAGTAAAACAATAACAATTAAAGCAATAAATTAAGGATGTAAATAAAAGTGTTGTACGAATTGGAGTGTCTACATTCTAATAATCATATTTAATTGATGGACAAATTACTCAAATGATCCATGTACTTTCCCACTTGTTGCCACTTCAGTACTCTGCACACACAAAAACCCAAATGGTCCATATACTAAAAATATTGATTCAATTGATTCAACTGTTCATGTTCGTGAGTTTTCTATCGTGAAGTCTAATCACGTACAAAGTACATGTTTATGTAAAGGGGTAAGATAGTTATTTTATCCACACTTTAAAAAAAATAAAGGGACCAAAAAAATTAATCTAAATTTTTGGCTTAGGACGGGGGGGGTGTAATTACAAATTGCAATTCTTCCCCCATCTTCTCCGGTAGTAGGACATTAATTTCTCTTTTTTGTAGGTACTCTATGCCTTAATTTGCTCTCTCTTTGCCCTAATTGCCGAGGTCAATGTCTTTCTAAGGGTCCGTTTGGTGCAAAGATTTTAAACGTAGCGATTTTCTTACAAACACGTTTGAGATATAATTTGAAAACGCTATTTTCATAACTTGAGTAGTTGTCAAAAAGATAGTTATACCCTTTGATCTATTGTAAACAAACAGGATTGGGAATGATACTAATAATAAATATCACCTAATAATCTAAGAATATTAAAATAATGATTATATTATTATTTAAAATATTAAAAATTAATAATTAAAAAATCAATTTTATTACATAAAGTGCAAATCTTAAGAAAATATAAGTACCAAAAATAAATTTTGCGTTCAAGTTACAAAATGGATTCTAAGAAGAATTGAAGGGAAAGAAACAAATAAAAGACAAACCTAAATTATTATTTTAAAACATTAACAAATTATAGTGAGAGACAACACATATCTCTACTTAGATTAGATGACTTTGATCCTATCAATATATCATACACGCCCACATGAGGCTTTCTTTCCTTCTCATCAGATTGTCCCTCTTCCTCTCCCTCTCTCTCTCCTCCCTATCTCTCTCTCGCTCGAGTTAGATCTATCTCTGGCTCGGCACACTGTCGCCCTCCTTCACCGAGTTGTCGACGCATCGCTGTTGCCATCGTAGCCGCCGTAAGTCATCTCTTTCTTCAGATCATTCTTTCCTTGTCCCTCTTATCTCTCCGCCATTTTTCTTTTCATTTTCTTTACTTCACTCCCTTGCGCCCACAACCACCCACACTCCATATCCATCATCTCCCACTTCTTCTCACTTTTTTCATTTGGACAACCTCCTTACCCATCTCTTTCCCATTCCATCCGTCTCTTCCACTCTCTATTCCAAAACCAACAGGCGAATCAACAACAAAGAAGGGTGGACATTTTTGCAAAACACAAAGAATAGTTGGAAAAGTAGTGTTTTAAGTGAAGTAA
>CM028382.1:72835272-72929373 GCA_013146195.2 Codonopsis lanceolata | reverse complement strand
TCCTCTCACATACCATCAAATACCCCCAAGTCCTCACATTTCTCTCTCTCTCTCTTGCGATCGAGAGCCTGGCCCTTCCCTCAAATCTCTCCCCAAATTGACCACTCCATTTCAAGCTACGGCCGATCGTCCCGGTTTCATCGCCACTTACTCATTTAAACAATGGGTCACATTGTTAAATCTCCACCTTCCATCCAATCAACTTTGAAATTACGTAAATTCGGCTTGAGCCTTCAAAGATCGAAATTGAGCATGTGTTCATATTTCCTACTCCATCTCGGAAATTATGGAGGAATCCGGTGTCATTTCAACCCGAGGCACGTGCGAGTCAAGTTCAAGCTCGACCACAATCTTCGCAAGCAATATCGGAGTTGCATTTGGTCCTCATTTTTCTGGTTTGCGCTCGAATTTGTCAAGTAACATCTCTCCTTACGTCCTTAGATTTTAAAGATCTACTTTTCAAATTGCTGAAATTATTGAAGTGAGTTGTTTTGTTGTGTGAAATTTTGTCCTTGGTTGTTTTTGTGACCTCAGTTGGGAGTTTGGTACTTTATCGTGGTAATTCTTGATTAGGCTGGGGTATTTGTGTTGTGATTGTGTTGGTAGTCGTGGTGTTATCCCAATAAGAGGCAATGATTTAAACTTTTCCTAAGCGTGTGAAGCTTAACCGGTGAGTCCGAGTTCTATTCGTTTATTTTTGTTTGGTAATTTTTCCGAATTGTGGATATTTTCAAGGCCATTTTGGACAGCTTGTAGTTGTTGCGTCGTGTTATGTTTGAGAGTGTTTTTGGGCTGTTTTCGTTGTTCTATTGCTCCTTTAATTTTCGACCAAAGTAGAAGTGTTGGACAGATTATTCATAGCAACAGGGGGCTGTTTTAAGGATTTTCGGACAGCATAGTTCTGCCTTAATTTATTCTTCGGGCAATTTCGTTTCGAGCAGCACACTCGCATCGAGAATGTGTTGGTTTATAAATGCTCAATTTGTTTTTGGTGTAAAATCTGAATATGATTGCAAGTCAAAGTAGGAATCTGTTTTGGAATCGAGCTAGTAATTTAATTTCATTTAAAATATTGTTTCCTTTGTTAGACTAGAACTTTGAAAAATTATAGCAATTTACTAGGTGTTTTTATGTGTTTGAGTTTGGAAGCTTCACCACGAGGAATGCCAAGGTCAACAAGGCGATCTCATGTACATTGAAGGTGTTAGGTTTTGAAAGAAATATTTTCTTATGTAAATATTCAAATTTGTACATTGAAACAATTTGTTCTAGTCTAACAAAAAGAATTTATGTCCAACCCTTTCTTTTTGTTTTTTTTAAATTTTTATCTCTGAAGGTTAAGATTACCAATTTGTTTTGCTAGGATGGGAGACAGTGAAATGGTGGTTGCCTATTAATGATCCTAGGTATCACTTGATTATCTACATCTATATATCCAGTACTTGTTTGTACGAGAAAAAAATACTGCAAATTGATAGTCCATAAGATATGTATTTGTTAACCCAAGATTCCATCATTGGTGGTGTTAGTGTGGATGATTGGGATTCTATCCTTTGATTAATTGGGTGTTTTTGTATTTCTTTTCTTGAATTCATAGCCACAAATTTTCTCTCCAACGTGTTGAAATTCTAATCAGCTGGGTACTTGGGTGCTGAGTTTTCAGCGTTTTTGGTTTGGGCCAAACTGAAACTATTAAGGTGACAACTTCTAATAGGCTTTCGGAGGAATTCTTGAATTCTTTGCTCAGGGTATGTCATACAGTCATAGAGAATGGTGAAGGGTTATATTTCTACGTGAAGTAGAAAATAAGGTTCAGGACTTTGAATTCGCTTTCTTGCAAGTTGAGATTTTAGAATTGAATAAATTGTCTTCTAGAATTTTATATTGAACCTATCCAAGTTGGAGAATAAACTAATTTTTTTATGGTATTCTGGTATCAAGGTTGCTGAGGTTTAAGTTCTGTATTGAACATAGTAAGATATCTTATTTATGTTCCTAGGTTATCGAATGTGACCAGGTGCAAATTGCTTCATCTATTCTTGTTTAACACTTGCAATGTGCATTCACTTGAAGTTTTAATCAACTCTTAAGTTTAACTTTTGCTATGTAATTTTAGGTTTGGATGTTGAATTTGAGTTGTTGACTTGTTGGCTATTGCTATTTTTTTTATAAGTGTTGACTTGTTGCTATTATATGTGATCTTAATTTCATATATTATCCTCATTTATAATATGCTTTGGAATTTGTTACAATAAATAAATATATATACTCCTTTGTCCCCCCCAAAAAAAGACTTTCCTCTTTGGTTTCTTTTAAAAAATTAGTCCCATATCTAGTAACAGGATTGACTTCTACTGTTTGAGAATTGATTGAAATAATGTCACATATCTTAAACAAACAATCTCACTTTCCTTTCAATGATGTTCCATTGAGTCCTGTTTTGAAATTTAAGTTTGCGTTTTGTGCCATTCTAGTTTACCAGTATATGTCAATAAGAAAAGTTGGATACAACCCCCCACCCACCCAACCCCAACCCAAACCCAACCCCAACCCCAACCCTAAACCCCAACCCTAACCTAAAATGTAAACCTTAAACCTAAACCTAAAACTAAACCTAAACCATAACACTATCCCTAAACCTAAACCTAACTGACCCCACCCACGACCCCAACCCCCAACCCCCAACCCTAACCCTAAACCTTAAACCTTAAACCTTAAACCTTAAACCTTAAACCTAAACCTAAAACTAAACCTAAATCATAAAACTATCCCTAAACCTAAACCCAACCCTAACCCAAACCCTGACCTCCCCGCCACCCCACCCAACCCCACTGACCCCTGACCCCAACCCCAACTGACCCAACCCCAGCCGACCCCAACCCCTGACCCCAACCCCAACCTAAAAGCGTAAGCGTAAAAGCCTAAACCTAAACTGAACCTAAACCATAAACCTAATTCGTAACACTAAGTTCACTAACCTTAAACCTAAACCATAATGCTATCCCTAAACCTAAACCTAACCCCAACCCCACTACCCCAACCACACCCCCAACCCCACCCCAACCCTCAACCCCAACCCCAACCCCCAACCCTAAACCCCTAACCCTAACCCTAAAAGCGTAAACCTTAAACCTAAAACCTAAACCTAAACCTAAACCATAACACTATCCCTAAACCTAAACCTAACCTGACCACACAACTCCACCCCACCCCACCCCACCCCCCCCTAAACCCCAACCCTAAAAGTAAACCTTAAACCTAAACCATAACACTATCCCTAAACCTAAACCTAACCCCAATTAACCACACCCCAACCCCACCCCAACCCCACCCCACCCCAACCCCCAACCCCAAACCCCAAACCCCAACCCTAACCCTAAAAGCGTAAACCTTAAACCTAAAACCTAAACCTACACCTAAACCATAACACTATCCCTAAACCTAAACCTAACCCCCAACCCCACCCTAACCCCCACCCCCACCCCACCCCCCACCCCAACCCCAACCCCAACCTAAACCCTAACCCTAACCTAAAACGTAAACCTTAAACCTAAAACCTAAACTAAACCTAAACCATAACACTATCCCTAAACCTAAACCTAACCCCAACCATGTTAGTTTGTATGGAATGCGTATGCTAGTGTAAATTTAGTGTATTAATGTTTAAACATCGATTTATGTATGTTTGTTAGCTGGGTAGCCATGTTGATGCTATGAAATCCATGGTTTTAGTTTAATTGACTTTGAAACAAAAAAAGATAACTTTATGTAAGTTTGGGGGGTGTTAGTGTAAATAGTAAGAAATAAAAGGGTGTTAGTGTAAATTTAGTGTATTAATGCTTAAACATCAATTTATATACGTTTGTTAGTTGGGTAGCCATGTTGATGTTATGAAATCCATGGTTGTAGTTTAATTGACTTTGAAACCAAAAAAGATAATTGTATGTACGTTGAGGGGTGTTAGTGTAAATGGTAAGAATTAAAGGGTGTTAGTATAAATTTAGTGTATTAATGCTTAAACATCGGTTTTTATGTACGTTTGTTAGTTGGGTAGTCATGTTGATGCTATGAAATCCATGGTTTTAGTTTACTTGACTTTGAAACCGAACAACATAATTGTATGTACGTTTAGGGGTGTTAGTGTAAATAGTAAGAAATAAACGGTGTTAGTGTAAATTTAGTGTATTAATGTTTAAACATCGATTTATGCGTTCTGTTAGATGGGTAGCCATGTTGATGCTATGAAATCCATGGTGAACAACATAACTGTATGTACGTTTAGGGGGTGTTAGTGTAAATAGTAATAAATAAACGGGTGTTAGTGTAAATTTAGTGTATTAATGTTTAAACATCAATTTATATATGTTTGTTAGCTGGGTAGTCATGTTGATACTATGAAATCCATGGTTGTAGTTTAGTTGACTTTGAAAGTAAAAAAGATAATTGTATGTACGTTTAGGGGGTGTTAGTGTAAATGGTAAGAAACAAAGGGGGTGTTAGTCTAAATATTTAGTGTATTAATGTTTAAACATCGATTTATGTACGCTTGTTAGCTAGGTAGCCATGTTGATGCTATGAAATCCATGGTTGTAGTTTAATTGACTTTGAAACCGAACAACATAACTGTATGTACGTTGGGGGACTTTGAAACCGAACGTGCTTACTTTCAAGCAACATTTATTCCATTTCTTCTCTTTCCATTCCTCTGATTTAATACTCATATTGGGGGTGGGGGAAATAGAGTTGGACCATTTTTGTTATTATTATTAACTAATTGATTTTGGATAACTTGTACATGTTTAGGTTCATCCAGCAAAAAAAGCAAAGAAATGATGATTATGCCATAAATGTATTCCTATGGTAAGCTTCTAAAGCTTCTTGTTTGATCATATGAAAACAATGACTTACTTTTTCTTGTTGATTTTTAATCAAAATAGTAATTTTACTTGGACAGATTTTCTAGCTGATTGCTGTGAAGATGAAGTTTTTTTTGATACTTATGTTGTAGGATCTTTTTAATTTTCTTTTTAGTTTTTTTTTTATTAGATATAGTTTACATGGATTTGTACAAGTTTAAATTTATAAGTTAACTCTAGAAATAAGTTTTTGGTATTAATTGTTATGTATAATTTACATGGATTGTTGTAATAACATTTACAGTTTGATGTTTTTAAATTGGTTTTATATTATTGTTTATTTTGTATCTTTAGTTTTGTATTAATTGTTATATTATCAGGTACAAAAATTTATAATAATAGTATTTTTGGGATCTTTTTTAAATTTTTTTTACATTATTAGCGACAGAATTTTCCATCGCTGAAATTCAAATTTAATTAATTTTTAAAAGCCATTAGCGACGGAATTTTCCGTCGCTGAAATTAAAATTTAATAAAATTTTCATAGCCTTTAGCGACGGAATTTTCTATCGCTGAAATTCAAATTTAATTAATTTTTAAACGCCTTTAGCGACAGAATTTTCCGTCGCTGAAATTCATATTTAATTAATTTTTAAACGCTTTTAGCGACGGAATTTTCCGTCACTGAAATTCAAATTTAATTAATTTTTAAACGCCTTTAGCGACGGAATTTTCCGTCACTGAAATTCAATTTTAATTACTTTTTAAACGCCTTTAGCGACGGAATTTTCCGTCGCTGAAATTCAATTTTAATTAATTTTTAAAAGCCTTTAGCGACGGAATTTTCCGTCGCTAAAGGCTGAATTTCAGTGACGGAAAATTCCGTCACTGAAAATCAACCTTTAGCGACTGAAATTTCCGTCGCTAAAGGCTGCCTTTAGCGACGAATCGTTAAATCGCTCGGCATCGGCGAAGCGATTAGCGACGGAAAAATTCCGTCGCTGGGGGCCTTTAGAGACGGAATTTCGCCTTTAGCGACGGAAATTCCGTCACTAAAGGTCATTTTTCTAGTAGTGAACGAAGCTCTGCTCCTTCGTTCTTTCAATAATATTAGTACGAGAGGTGCGAGATAGGTGAGTGGAAGCCCCTAAAATCTCTAAACCCCGTCCAAACTCCATCAAAATAAATATCCACCGGTTATAAGTGATCCCTAGCCTAGCTGTTAGGTATCCACCTCACTTCCCCGGCCCAAAAATCTCAAAGTAAGTCGTTACTCTGCCCGAGTAACGAGCTGAAAAACACCATAAATAAGTTGTTATTCTGCCCAACCAAAAACGCCAAAACCACAAAAATGAAGCCGTCATTCCGCCCGACCAAAAAAACCAAAACTACCATATATAAGCCGTCACTCTGCCCAAATCACATCAGCAACAAACAACAAAAGTCTCCCTCTCCCGAGAAGGACAGAGCGAGCATACCCCGCTCTAAAAGGTAAAAGTCTTTAAGGGCATTATTTTATTTATTTATTTACTTTTCCGTTTATTATTTTTTTAAAGTTGTTATTTAAATCCGGCACAATGTAGTCAATATAAGTCGTTGTGCTGCCCGGATTAGATTAGGAAATATTATGTAAAATAGCCGTTATAACGGCCAAATATTTTTAAATATATTTGTAATTATTGTAAGGAAACGACTGCAAGTCCGTAAATAATGTAGCCGCGGATGTATTTCTTTTATTTTCCTATCATTTAATGCTTTATTTATCTGCTCAGTAAATATAACAATAAGCATACTTTAGCCAAAAACTATTTTGAAACCGAAAGGGCGAGTTGGGTGCCTAGCACCTTCCCAACTCGTAACTTAGCCTCCGAACCCGTTTTTTTTTATCTCTGGTTTTCTTTTTCTGGTTTTTCTTTATTTTTGCCTTAAAATAAAGACGGCGACTCTAAACTTTTTAGATCCAGTGGGGCCTCGCAACACTCCTTCTTTGCACTTTTCCGCTCTCCCCTAAAAAAGGGAGAATGAGAATGGAAGGGTGATGTATTCCCATATCCTGGTATCCCCTAAACAAGGGATAACTTGATACGGGAAACCCAAAGCTCCTATAGTGATCTGAAACGGGCCATACGGCTATTTTTTATAATAAATCCACTCAAGGCAACCGATGCACATTCCAACGTGCTAACATAGACAACACTCCTCTCGCACTTTTGATTTCGTCTTCCCCTAAACAAGGGAGGGTGGAACGAGAGCAGTGGTGTCCCACATCTGCACATACGCGCACCCCTAACCAAGGGCGCGCGGGGCGCGGGTCGCACCCTGGGAACCTCATACCACCCATTCAACCTGTGTGTACCATTGAGCTACAAGTCTTGCCTTGTTTCTAATTATCTCTCCCACCTCACTTGATTTGTTTTTGAAAATCCAATTTGTTCCAATAATTCACAGAGGTGGGTCTATGCACAAGACACCAAGCATCATTTTTTGAAAACTGATCAAGCTCTTCTTGCATAGCATTGATCCAACATTCAACTTTTAAAGCTTCACTAACTTTTTTTTGGTTCAATCAGAGACACATAGCATGAAGCATGAATTTTTCACATTCAAGAGAAAATAAGCATGCAAATTTACAATAATCAACCTTACTTTTTCTCCTTGTGGACATAGCATCATGAACATTACCTATCATTTGAGAGATTGGACGATCTTTCTGTATACAGCTAGGAATGTCATGGCTTCTATCATTCACACTGAAATCAGTTCCAGCCTATTGAGGTTCACTTTAAGCTTCTCCAGAAGTTCTGACCAATGGACCTTCCAATGCAGCTGCATCAGAAGCTGCATTCGTATGTCTTGGATTACCTGGATTTTTAGCTTCTGTAATTTGTGAGATTGGAATGGTGTCTGACTATCCACCTTCTGCAGGTTCTAAATCTTTTGAATTTGATTCAAGATCACCAAAATCAAGCAAACCTGAAATGTCATCCTCAATAGTTTTGTGGTCAAGATGCGTTAGGTCATGAAAAACAACATTCATAGACTCCATTATAGTTTTTGTTCTAAGGTTAAACACCCTATAAGCACGACTATTTGTGTAGTATCCCATGAATAGATACTTGACACTTTTTAGATCAAACTTGGAGAGGTGATCCCTATCATTAAGCAAATAGCAAACACACACCCAAAGGCATGAAAGTATTTTAAGGTGGGCTTCTTTCCTAGCAAAATTTCATAGGGATTCATGATGCTACCTGGTCTAAAGTAACCATATTTCTAATGTGACAAGGTGTGTTTAAGGTTTCAGCCCAAAATATTTTTGACAAAAGTTTTGAACTTAACAAAACCCTAGCCATCTCTTACAATGTGCGATTCTTTCTCTCTCCTATTCCATTTTGTTGTGAAGTTTTGGGAGAAGAAAATTCATAAGTTATGCAATTAGAATCACAATAGGTAGAAAAAGAGGAATTTTCATATTCCGTGTCATGATCTCATCTAATTCTAATGAGCTTTAGACCATACAAGTTCGTAACACATGTATACCATACTTTAAAAGCTTCAAAAGTGTCAGATTTTTTTCTTAAGAAAGCAACCCGAGTATGTCTAGAGAAAATATCAACACGCACAAAGGTATATATTTTCTTACCAAAACTTTCTACCTTAATTGGACCCATGAGATCTGTGTTAATCATCTCAAGGCAATGAGAAGTAGAGCATTGTTGGATTATAGGATGAGATGCCTTAGTTTACTTACCTTTTTGATATGGTCCACAGACATTTGTGGAATTTGTGTTTAAACTAAGCAATCCTTACACAAATTCATGTTTCACAAGCTCATGAACAGTACGATTACTAAGAAAGTACTCCCTCTGTTTCGAGCAAAAAGTTCCCGTTTGAAAAGTCAAATTTTTTAAGAAAATGATATTTTTAATAGTCCATTAGTAATTAAATGACACTTTTGTACTTTAATTTTTGAAAGTTGTCTCTTTATATGAAACATCTCAAAATAGAATACTGAACTCTTTGCCCGGAACAGAGGGAATAATTGATTATGTTCACTTTATTACTATTATTACTCAAAAAAGTAAATGATTAATAATTCTTACGGTTACATGAATTATCGTTTAAATACCCTTAATTATTGTCTCTAATGAATGATATTGATTGTCATTTTAATGTCACATTAATAATATAATGAGATCAAAATTATTGTTCTCCTTTCTCCCCTCCTTCTCAATCTAAAAATCCTTTGCATTTCCATTTTTCGAATAATTCATTACTAATGAAATGACATTTTGTTCAATTTTTTTTCTTGTAATAGCTCTAAAAAAAGGTAAATCAAGTATACTTGTTATTTTATGTGTTAATATTTTATATAAATTACATGTATTTGGTAGTAATGCTTGTAAACAATATTTAAACAAATATATAGAGATTTTAATTTCTTAAAAGTATTTTTAAGGTTAATACACAATAAATCAAACTCAAGAAATTATATACCAAAACTGAAATTGAAATAAAAAAACTAAAAGAAACGAATGTTAAAATCAAGAGCAAAATAAATAACCAATTTATATTGACTAGTTGAAACCAATACGAAATTGAAGAAATAAAATAACACAAATAAAATTATAACTAAAAAAGCATTAATAAAAATAAAATTACCGTTTAAAAAAAACAATCAGGATCAAAACCAATATAAAAACTTAAACAAAATTCCAAACTAAAACTAAAATCCATGTCAAAACCAAATATTAAAATCAGTCAAAATCAATATAATTTTATCTAAATAGAAGCAAATTAAGAAACCAAAAGCTCAATCCAAACAAAGCAATTAAGCAAAAACCATAACACAAACAAAAATCTAAGAGAGTTCTAGGAATCAATTACAAAAATTTAAACTGAGATCATATTTAAATTCAAAAGAGTTCAGTCAAAATCAATATAATTTTATCTAAATAGAAGTAAATTAGAAAATCAAAATCTCAATTGAAATAAAGCTATTAATCAAAAACCATAAACCAAATTAAACCGAAACCTAAAAGAAATCAAAGAATCAATTAAAAAAAAGTGAATTCATATTTAAATCCAAAATAAAATAACTAATAAAATTAACATCAAAATCATTGGATGAACAAAATTTTAAATCAAAAAGTGAAACAAACCGAGGATCAATGCCAAGAGAAAATCAAAACCATGGTATTATCCAAAAAATAGAAAACAACAAAAATTGAACGATTTTATAATAACCATATATCAAAACCAAAACATAAATAAAAATGAGAATTCTATCATTGAAATCACTTAATACAGGTCTTACCGTATCACTATCACTTTTATGTGTCATGTCAATAGCTTCAGAAACTTTTAAAAGTACGAAAGATGAATTTCTAATTAAATCCCAACATAAGATGCCCGAGACGCTGACCCCAAAGAAATTTCTAATTAGATCCCAACATAAAAGAAAAAAAAGCTAGTTATTGTTTTAATTAAAATAAATTTTATAAGTCTATGATTGCAAAATGAGTATTATTATTTGGTGTACAACTTTTTCATACACATTTAAGTCCAAATATGTGATTGTTAGATTCCACAACAAAGACGGACTATAAGTTAAACTAGTGTGTAACATGTGCTTTGCACGGGTAGTTTTTTTTTTTTTTTTCTCATCAATTTTATTGAATATGAGATATACTTATTTTTTAGATATAATATATGATATAAATATATTAATTGAAACATGAAATAGCATTTCAATGTCATTTAAAGATATATTTTACCCTAAATCTGTAATATCCCATCCCACATCGGGTAGGTATGAGAATTATGCTTGATTTATAAGGTGATCATACACTACCTCTGTACATCAATATCATCTATGGATTTTTGGGTCGGCTTATGGATCGGCTCAGTGGGCCAGTGTGTGGGTTACACGTAGCGGACAGAGCTCTCGGGCTCGGGTCATTACAAAATCAGTAACTAGCTTTTTTTCTTTTATATTAGGAAGGCAATTTGGTAACTTTATTAGTTTTTTTTTAGAATGAGGACAGTTTGGTAACTTGACCTCTTAAATGGTGTAACATTTAGGGGTTCTGAATTTTTTACCAAACATTTCAAAGTCTTAATCTTAAAGATGATGGTAAGTAATGCATTTCAAATAAAAGATGAATAGCATTTGTTTTACTAGATATTGCTTTTTTTTTTATAAGATACATAGCGTCCCCCCATTTACTCTCTTGGTGATTCGAACATATACATGTCACGTGTAGGTGAAAATCTTACAGGTAAGCTGCATTTCGTCATCAAATTAATCTTTTTTCTAAAAACAATCTTTTAATTGTTGACTTGTTTTCTTTATCTAATAAAATTATGAATATGCTATTTCTATTACAATTTTTTTCTTATCTACTACATCTTTAATTATTACATCAAATAAATACATGTTTGGAAAAAATTACCCTTAAGTACTTGCTCATTTTAAGTTGACTAATCAAATTACTTTCCTAATTAAATTTTAACATTATTTTTTAGTTCAAACATTTATGAACATTAAACAACATAGTTATTTTATTATTATTTTTACTTTTTATAATGACTTTATTAATTAATCTTATGACTAAAATTATGTTGCATAATAAAAAAATATCTTACGGACATTTTGTTACTAAACTTTGAGTAAATATATGTTCATTGGTTATGGAAAAAATTAAAAGGATGTAATAGTAAAAAATAAACGAATAATAAAATAATAATATGAAATAGTATTGTAATATTTAAATATTTTGTCTACCATTATAATTGATTCGAAAATTTAATTGTTGAGTTGATTGAAATATATATTCAGTTTAATACATACCATAATAATTGAATTGATATTTTAAAATAATATTTTTTTAAAATAAATTAGAATACTAATTTTTGATAATAAAATATCCAATATAATCTAATTTTTTTGTAAAAAATATATTAATCATATTATTTTTATGATAATGAAATATGAAGCGTAAGTAATTAGAAAAATTGATTAAATATATTTATTGCAAATAAAATATGTACCTTGTTTCCTGAGAATAAAAATATTAAGAATATAATTAGAATAATTATGTTGTTTATTGATGTTTGATCAAAAATAATAATGTTAAAAGGTAATTAAGAACGTAACTTGATTAGTCAACTTAAAAGGAATAATTTTGGTCAAATATATATTTATTTAATGTAATAATTAAGAATATACTGGATAAATAAAAATTATAGTTGAAATATCGTTTCTCTAAAATTATAACCATAATAATCAATTTGGGGTTTGGAATTTGGCATTCCAATTTTCTACCACGGTGGTTAAAGTACTAATAAAATTATAACTTTAATAACTTATCTTAAAGTGGTAACATCAATGCCATTTCTTATAAAGGTTGTAATCCCTCCGTCCCTAAATTATAGTTTTTTTTTTCGTCTGTCTCAAAATAATTGTTCAGTTTAAAATTTATTTTTTTAGAACATCATTTTTATCACTTTACCATTATTTTTTTTACTCTACTTTAATTATGGGCCACATACACATAAGCTTTAAAGGAAACTACACATTAAACCAATATAAATAATCAAGTCAATTATTTTTTTCTTAAACTGTGGGTTGGGTCAACTAAAACGATTATTTAAGGACGAAAGAAGTAATTTTTTAAAAAATCAATAAGTACATCGAATGAATGAGATTTAAATAGAAAAAAGTCAAATCGACTCGAACCAGAACCAAGTAAGAAAACACGTGTAATATGAACCCCAGAGTATGACCAAGGAGATCCACTGATCTATATAAAGGACACTATATCCAACTTGAAATCATAAACAATGACCATGCAACTGTCCATGGGAAGGCTCTTCTTCTTTTTTACCCTGTCATTTTTCTTTCCCAGCAAAACAAATTCTTTCTGTTTCCTTACCAAAAACTACTCCGTTAGTATTCAAAATTATATTTCGAACTATGATATCTTGGTGCATTGCAAGTCCGGATACGATGATCGTGGATATCATACCATTAGCAGCAATGATACTTATGAATGGCACTTCTGTGAAAGTATGTTTAATAGAACCCTTTACTTTTGCAACTTTCAGTTAGGGGGATGGAGACAAGTGTTTGACGTATTTAACCATCAAATGACTTCTAATTGTAAACCTCATAGCTGCGTATGGCTAGTGGCCGTGGAAGGTTTCTTTTTCTTCGACGACACTGTCAAGATGTGGATGAGGAAATATTACTGGAAGAAGCATTGATATGTATTTCCATATAATGGTTTTAGAATGAAACTTTGCTTTATTTTAACATCTCTCTCTCTCTCTTTCTGTCCCTTCCCCTAGTAGTTGATATACGCGTTTGTTTCTTCGGGTTCAAATGTTTGCATATTTAACTTGAAATCAATTAAAACCTCTTCAAGAGGGTGTGTAACGACCCAAACCCGAAAGTCCTGTAATACCCCATCCCACATCGGGTAGGTGTAGGAATTGTGTTCGATTTATATGGTGGCCACATACTACCTCTGGGCACCAACATCATCCATGAACTTTTGCTTTCAAGCCACAACATTGTAATTTCATGTATCGCGATGACAAATTTATGCATCGTCTGATATCAAATGATTCATAGTTTTACCAAATGATGCAACACGATATATGAAAGTGTTTTTAGCGGTTTGAAACAAAAATTGGGGACTAAAGCACTTGAAAATCCACTAAAGTGTATCGGCCTGAATTTTTCCCTAAAAAATTATATACATAGCCTAATTTTATTTTTTTATTTTTTTAAAAACCAATTTGGAAAACACACCTTTGGGTTATTGTACTCTTCATAATGTTGAAATTTGGCGCTAAAATTATGAATTATTTATGCAGTTGTTGTACATTAGCTAGCTTAAAACAAACCCAATTCTTGGATATAAGCATCCATTTTAAAGAAACTTCAATCACTATGTCACTGTGTAAAGTGTTCTAGTTGGGGTGCCAACTAGTAGAGGATCAAAGGTACCAAGAAGCTACTTGGAGAGCTAACTAGTTGAGAAGGAATTGATATCTTTCTTTCTAACTCAATAATCTATATATTTGGAATAAATATAGTAGATTATTGCCCCTAGAAACCAAGAAGGGCCGTGACGAGTGGATGTACAATTGACGAATTTGATTGGATACAGAGATTCAGAAAACCTAATTTACTTTATTATAAACATTGATATAATTTGTAACTTTTTCAAAGCGCATGTAATGTGGGATCATTATTAAACTAGTAAGAATAATGAAAGGTAAAATGTTTAAAGTATGTTTTGGAGAAAGTTTGTAAATACGACAATTATTTTGGAATAGACGAAAAAAAATAATACGTCAATAATTAAGGAACGAAGGGAGTATAATATATGATATGATTATTTTTAGAACCCCGTTTCGAACATGTCGTCACCTGAAAGACAAAATATTTCTAACCTAAGAATACAAAAGAAAACATAGATATTTTGGGTTAGGGGTTACGTTACGAATTAGGAAAGTGCTAGGAACTCAACTCATCCTTTAAGTCTCGATATTGTTAAAAAATATAGGGGAGTTCACTGCCCTATGCCCGCAGGCTTTGGCAATGCCAGGTATGAGCCAATCTAACAGTTGGCATAATTCATTCTAAAACACCAATACAGAAGACTAGCCCACGGGCTTAAGTACACAGGCTTTAGGCGAGTGGGAGGAACGAGCTTTGATGGACTTACTAATTGATTATCTTGTTTTTGAAAAATAAAAATAAAAATATTGTTTATTAAACATCCAACAGCTTATTAACAGTGGAAGACTGGAAGCTTCGAAACCAAAGGCACAAAAATCTGCAAAACTCAAGAGAAAAAGTAAGTTTGAAGGAGCGAATTGGGAAATCTGAAACCCTAGACCTTCTTTTAGGAGGGAGAGAGAGAGAGAGTGAGGTGTTGTGATAGTGGATTCTTGGGAATAGAGATATGGTTTTGGGCAAAGTCGATGACGATGGGATTGTAAACTTGGCGATTGGCGACAAGTGACTAGAGATGTTGATGTTAACAGGGTCGAAAACCGCAGATTCGAATCAAAAGTTTTAGGTTTTTTATCGGTTAGACCGAAATCGTTAGGGTTAGCGTTGCAATTATAGAGGTTTTTTTTAGACCGAACCTTTTAGGGACCGAAACCATTAGAGTTGAATCGAAATCCGTCTTGCATATGATTTAGTATATTTAGTAATATATGACATCGGTATAACTGACCGGGAAAACTGTATAATATGATGAAAAAACCGTATGAGCTTAATCCATTGATCAAAAAATACACGTTTGAACCGAAACCGTTAGGTTTTTGACCAGATAATATCGCTAACCATCTAAACCAAACGTATTAAGGACCAAAACTGTTAGGGCTGAACTAATTAACATCTCTACTAGTGACGGTGTTGCTGAAGAACGAAGATGAAGGCTAGCTGAAAACGTGACTGAGAAATGGAAATTAGAATTTGTGGGTGAAATCGAGATTGGATCTTTTAGAATATGTATATATACATATAACAAAATGATGTAGTTTTAGAAATTGGATAAAATTGTAGGCCGGTCTACTTTTTAAAGTTTATAACCCCTCTAGTACAATGTTTTTTTTTTTCAATCAGAACACGTTTGAGGGCGAAATGACTGTGATACCCTTAATGAGCTTGAGGCGCGCTACGTGTTTGTATCGCAGTTTAAAAATATCAGATTAAATTTATGAACCGCGGTGCAATTAGTTTACGAAATTATACTATTGAACCGCTGTGCAAAAATTAATACAATGAAATTTATGAAACGCGATTCAAAAATAGACTAGGGAAATTAAACTTTGAACCCCGGTAAAAAAAATTATGCGTGCAATGAAATTTATGAACTGCGGTTCAAAAATAGACAAGGAAATTAAATTTTGAACCTCTGTGTAAAAATCAATGCAATAAATTTTATGAACCGCGGTGCAAAAATTAATGCAATGAAATTTATTAACTGCTGTTCTAAAATAGACTAGGAAATTACACTTTGAACCGTGGTGCAAAAATATTATCTAATTCATTTTTGCACTGCGATACAAAAGCATAAATAACCAGTTTACGTCTTTCACCTTCTTTTTCCATCTCATCTGTCGTAAGTCTTCCTCTTCCTCTTCCTTCTCCGCCTTCGACCCAACTGAAAAATCATTCGTCCCAATTGTGATTTTCAAATCCAAAATATGTTATCGGAGCTGTTGAAGAAGACGATGACATTTTTTGAAACAATATTTGAAAAGTGGTTTTTTACGATTGAAAAAAAAAGATAGAATTTTAAGGTTAGAAACTTTAAAAAAAGCGATCGGCTAGAATTTTACCTTAGAAATTGATGGGTCGGGCTAGGCTTAACGTGTAGAAAGAATGTAAAGTCCCAAGAGTGCCCGAGACTGCAGGCTTCCAACATAGCTAAAGCCAAACACTGAGTATTAGCCCATGGGCACGGGCTTTGGGAGCAGGCCATCGACGGGCTCTTTGGGCATGATGGGCGGATTGGCTGGGTTTCTCACTCCTGGAACTTGCTAATTGAATTCCTAATGTGTGGTCAAAAGTGGAAAAAGTGGTCGAAGTGTCTTCGTGAATCAATGGTCCATTGATAGCAAGAAAATGATAATAATATTCCCGTCAAAAGAAAAAAATAAACAAGTCAGTAATAATCTTGTTACCTTTTTTTCTTTTTTTCTTTTTCAGTAAAACAATAACAATTAAAGCAATAAATTAAGGATGTAAATAAAAGTGTTGTAGGAATTTGAGTGTCTATATTCTAATAATCATATTTAATTGATGGACAAATTACTCAAATGGTCCATGTACTTTCCCACTTGTTGCCACTTCGGTACTCTGCACACACAAAAACCCAAATGGTCCATGTACTAAAAATATTGATTCAATTGATTCAGTTGTTCATGTCCGTGAGTTTTCCACCGTGAAGTCTAATCACGTACAAAGTACATGCTTATGTAATGGGGTAAGATAGTTATTTTATCTACACTTTTAAAAAAATAAAGGGACCAAACAAATTAATCTAAATTTTTGGCTTAGGGCAGCGGGTGTAATTGCAAATTGCAATTCTTCCCCCATCTTCTCCGGTAATATGACATTAATTTCTCTTTTTTGTAGGTACTCCATGCCTTAATTTGCTCTCTCTTTCCCGTAATTGCCGAGGTCAATGTCTTTCTAAGGGTCCGTTTGGTGCAGCGATTTTAAAATGCAGCGATTTCCTTACAAGCTCGTTTGAGATATAATTTGAAAACGTTATTTTCATAATTTGAGTAGTTGTCAAAACGATAGTTATACCCTTTGATCTATTATAAACAAACAGGATTGTGAATGACACTAATAATAAATATTAGCTAATAATATAAGAATATTAAAATAATGATTATATTATTATTTAAAATATTAAAAATTAATAATTAAAAAATCAATTTTATTACATAAAGTGTAAATCTCAAGACAATATAAGTACCAAAAATAAATTTTGAGTTCAAGTTACAAAATGGATTCTTTGATAAGAAGAATTGAAGGGGAAGAAATAAATAAAAAACAAACCTAAATGATTATTTTAAAACATTAACAAATTATAGTGAGAGACAACGCATATCTCTACTTAGGTTAGATGACTTTGATCCCATCAATATATCATACACGCCCACATGAGGCTTTCTTTCCTTCTCATCAGATTGTTCCTCTTCCTTTCCCTCTCTCTTTCCCCCTATCTCTCTCTCACTCGAGTTAGATCTATCTCCGGCTCGGCACGCTGTCGCCCTCCTTCACCATGTTCTCGACGCATCGCTGTTGCCATCGTAGCCGTCGTAAGTCATATCTTTCTTCAGATCATTCTTTCCTTGTCCCTCTTATCTCTCCGCCATTTTTCTTTTCCTTTTCTTTACTTCACTCCCTTGCGCCCACACACACTCACACTCCCTATCCATCATCTCCCACTTCTTCTCACTTTTTTTCATTTGGACAACCTCCCTACCCATCTCTCTCCCATTCCATCCGTCTCTTCCACTCTCTATTCCAAAACCAATAGGCAGAATCAACAACAAAGAAGGGTGGACATTTTTGCAAAACACAAAGAATAGTGGGAAAAGTAGTGTTTTAAGTGAAGTAAATTGGGGCTTTGAGGCACTAATTTATTTGTGAGTCATTTATTTAATGACTATGGTAATTGTGAAATTATGTTCTTCTCCGTGAGTACATAAGAATACTATATTTATTTGTCCAATTTGGATATCGGATGAATAAGTTATAGATGTTTAAAGTAAGACATTGGAAGTGTTGGAAGTGGGTTATCCCACATTGGAAAAATATGAAAGGCTTGAAGGGTTTATATACAAAGGCTCCCTTGTGTTGGGTCAGCTTGTATAGAAAGAACTATCCCTCTCGCGCCCGCAAGGGGTGCAAATTAAGGTCCAATTTGGCTTGGATGGACGTACTCATGTATCCGCACATGCGGACACGAATGTCGAACCAAATTGTGCTACCTAGACAAACCCACCTTTTGTTTATTTTTCTTTTGAATTTTAAATTCAATTTTCGTAACTACAACATTAAAGAGCAGATTAATTCTGTCTTAATGTCTGCTTTAATTTAGTGGTTAATGGACAAAATCAAAACGGTTTTAGTAATTAAAACGTGTTGATTTTCTGGCCTATATAATGGAACAATTCTCCACAACAGAACACAAACTTACATAGAACACGAAATTCCTCTTTCTCTTATACACCTGCATTTGCATTGCATATTGAACATCTTCTTCTTGGCCTCCTTATTTGGTGATAGATTTCTGCCACTAGTTCAGTTCATCGGACCTTCAGTGCATAGTCATCCGGTACCACCGTTGTATCTTGGGAGACAATCGTCTTGTGCAAGAACTCCAAGCACTTACAGAGAGTAGGACGAATAACGTTTCAAGGAAACTGCGTGTTACACAGGCCTCGGTTACAGTTTTCTTGCCACCAGCAATCTTGGTTCAAAGCCACCAGCAGACATTGTAGCAAGTCACCAGCAGACTTGGAACAAAGCCACCAGCAGACTTCGTACCAAGTCACCAGCAGACTATACAAGTCTTCAGCAACCAGCAGCTCAGCGGTTTTGTTTCTTTATATTTTAATTTCTGTAAGATTGTATAGGGTTTTACCCAACAAGAATTCCGGCCCAAAATTCTTAAGGAGAAATTTTTTTTGAAGACCTGTAGAAAATCTAAAAAAAATTCCTTCCCTACTCTTCCTCGAATTTTTTTTCTTCAATCGGAAGAAGAAGACCGTGCTCCCATGGCAGCCCTTATTATCTTTTTTATTTTCTTTGATTTTCCTCACTCTCTCTCTCTCTCTCTCTCTCTCTCTCTCCCCGCACTCCTCACCTCTCCCTTCCTTTTTCATTTCTTTTTTTATTTTTTGCTTCGGTAGAGGAAGAAGAAGGATCTATGTGAATTGAATTTATTAAACCCAGATCTAAAGAAACCCAGATTTGAAGATTATTCTTTATTAAACCCAGATGTGAAACAAACCCAGTTTTGAAGTAACTGATCATAACCTTTGACATAAACAATTAATATCATCTCATCAACAAACCCTCAATCTCGATCGATCTAGTTAATATCTATGAAACAAGATGAAAAACAAAGCTGAATTCTAGCAAAACCATCAAACAAAACTGGCAAAGATGATGTACATATTCATTAAGCTATTACGAAAAAGAATAATCCCTTGGAACGATAACTCAACGCCCAAGTTCATCTTCAGCTATATAGCTAGCTAGGATATGTTTCAGGAGATTAACTTGTGCCTAGAATGATTTTCTGAAAATTTTATCAGCCCACGTCACATGATTAATATATAGCTAATCACATTCTTTCACGCCTTTACAAAAGATTTTGAGCCGAAGCTAGACGTGTATAAACTTTGGAAGGATCGACTTCTTTGTGCGAAGCCACTTATTTGGATTGATTGTGGCTGTACCTAGCTTTTGACAAACCATTTAGGCGGAACGATCACCACAATACTGTTCTTTTTGTTGGGTAAAACCCTATACAATCTTACAAAAATTAAAATATAAAGAAACAAACCGTTGAGCTGCTGGTTGCAGAAGACTTGTGTAGTCTGCTAGTGACTGCAATGAAATCTGCTGGTGACTTGGTACAAAGTCTGCTGGTGGCTTTGAACCAAATCTGCTGGTGGCAAGAAAACTGTGACCGAGGCCTGTATAACACAGTTTCCTTGAAACATTATTCGTCCCACTTCTTGTAAGTGCGTGGAGTTCTTACACGGGACGATCATCTCCCAAAATACAATGGTGGTACCGGATGACTATGCACTGAAGGTCCGGCGAACTGAACCAGTGGCAGAAATCTATCACCAAATAAGGAGGCCAAGAAGAAGATGCTCAATATGCAATGCAAATGCAGGTGTATAAGAGGAAGAGGAATTTTGTGTTCTCTATAAATGTATGTTCTGTTGTGGAGAATGGTTCCATTATATAGGCAAGAAAATCAATACGTTTTAATTAATTACTAAAACCGTTTTGATTTTGCCCATTAACCACTCAATTAAAGCAGACATTAAGAAAAAATTAATATGTCCATTAAAACATAATTAATCTGCTCTTTAATGTTGGAGTTACGAAAATTGAATTTAAAATTCAAAAGAAAAATAAACAAAAGGTGGGTTTGTCTAGGTAGCATAATTTGGTCCGACATTTGTGTCTGCATGTGCGGGCACACGAGTACGTCGATCCAAGCCAAATTGGACATTGATTTGCAACCCCTCGTGCGGGCGCGGGAGGGATAGTTTTTTCTATACAAGCTTACCTAAACAAGGGAGCCTTTGTATATAAACCCTTCAAGCCTTTTATATTTTTCCAATGTGGGATAACCCACTTCCAATGTCCTACTTTAAACCTCTATAACTTATTCATCCGATATCCGAATTGGACAAATAAATATAGTATTCTTATGTACTCACTGAGAAGAACATAATTCCACAATTACCATAGTCATTACATAAATGACTCACAAATAAATTAGTGCCTCAAAGCCCCAATTTACTTCACTTAAAACACTAGTTTTCCAACAATCCCCCACATGAAGGAAATTGACGATAACGGTGATAGACTTCAACAGTTGAAACCTTCATAGGATAGGTAGGTGTTAACCTTTGAACATTCCCTTGCAAAAGCATGCTAACTTTACCGGCTGTTCAGTAGACATGATGTCTTTGAACTGTTCTGCCTTTGGTGTAAACGATTACATATTTCACACAGGAATCTTCCTGACACAATTCAGTTCTCATAGTTATGTTCATTCGTGGCCCTGAACATACACCTGGTTCTGCAAAAGGGTCTAAGAATTGAGTCTCATACAATTCTCTTCAAAGCAGCCCCACTTCTCTCTCACATAGGTGATTCTCAAGAATCATTAAAAGTCATAGGCTTATCCTCTTACTTGCACTCATCACTTGATAAGAGATGAATCCCCAAAGTGACTCAAAATCTCTTACAATTAGGTTGTCCCTTTGAACCTAGATCTTGGGATCTCCAATCAACTAGGTTGGGTTTCCATTGTATAGACTCATTTTTTAAGAGGTTGAAGACCCATTCCTCTTGATGACTTTTCAACTAACTCTCGATTTAACCATTTGGTTAACAGATCCGCTATATTATCCTTTGACTTTACGTAGTCAATAGAAATAGTACCAGTTGAGAGTAGTTGTCTAATGGTATTATGTCTACGATGTATGTGTCTAGACTTACCATTGTACATGTTGCTCTGTGCCCTGCCAATAGCTGATTGACTATCACAATGTATGCAAATTGCTGGCACATGTTTTGTCCATCTTGGAATATCTTCTATAAATTGGCGTAGCCATTCAGCTTCTTCACCACTTTTATCTAGAGCTATAAACTCAGACTCTATCGTGGATCTAGCTGTTACAGTCTGTTTAGAAGATTTCCATGATATGGCTGCACCTGCCAAAGTGAATACAAATCCACTAGTAGACCTTGAGTCTTTAATATCAGAGATCCAGTTAGCATCTATATTTCCTTCGATCACTGTTGGATCTCTTGTATAGTGCATTCCATAATCACGAGTATATCTTAAGTACCTTAGTACTCTGACTATCGCTTTCCAGTGATCAGTCTCAAGATTACTCGTATATCTACTCAGTTTACTCACAGCATAGGCAATGTCTAGACTTGTACAACTCATTAAGTACATCAGACTTCCTATGATTCTCGAGTATTCTACCTGAGAAACAGTCTCACCTCTATTCTTTGATATATGTAGACTTGTGTCAATAGGAGTTCTAGCTATTGCAATGTCATCCTTGCTAAACTTTTCTAGAATTTTATCCATGTAGTGTGACTGACTTAAAGTAAGTCCACTTAAAATTCTAGAAACTTTAACACCAAGGATTATATCAGCTAATCCCAAATCTTTCATGTCAAATTTCGAGTTTAACATGTCTTTTTTGGATTTAATCATATTACCATTGCTACCAATTACACAACTAGAAAAACGGCAATTACTGACGGAAATTTCCGTCAGTAAATTAACATTTCCGTCGGTAATCTAGCTTTCCCAACGGAACCGTTCCGTCTGTATTCCGTCGGTAAATTTGGTCGGTGATCACAAACGGAACTCATTCCGTCAGTAATCACTGACGGAATTTCGTTTCCGTTAGTAATTACTAACGGATTAAGTTTCCGTCGGTTTTTGCTAACATAAATTTCCGTCAGTAAATGTTAGTTCCGTCAGTAATATCAACGAACGTTTCCGTTAGCAATTTTCATCTCCGTTAGTGATTTCCGACGGATTACTCCGTCAGTAATTTATATTTCCGTCAGTAATACCGACGAATGTTTCCGTTAGCAATTTTCAAATCCGTTAGTGATTCGCAACAGCTTGCTCCGTCGGTAATATATTTTTCCGTCAGTAATACCGATGAGCGTATCCGTTAGCAATTTCCATTTCCGTTAGCAATTCCTGACGGATTACTCCGTCGGTAATATATATTTCCGTCAGTAATACCGACGAACGTATCCGTTAGCATTTTCCAATTCCGTCAGTAATTTCCGACGGAATATACCGTCAGTAACATATATTTCCGTCAGTAGTCCCAACGGGATATTCCGTCAGTAATTGCAAAAATACTAACGGAATGTCCGTTAGTAATGCTAAAAAAATGCTTAAAATTTTAGCTTTACGAACATAATTTCCGTCAGTAAAATTAAAATGAAAAATAATAATTTTTATATAAATTAAATTTTTTTAGGTGCTTGATTAGGCTCATGACAAAAATTAATTGCACTACAAAACTAAAACATTAAATAGAACAAAATGTTATTACATCAAATTCGTTTCCAAAATCTATTGTTAATTACGATTGTATTGAATATTCGACACAAAGAAATTATGTAAAGGAATTAGGGGACTGGGTACGAGGAGTGGACGAAGATCCATGCATAAAAGCGGCCATCTGGGCGCGCATCTCTGCTATTTCCCGTGCCTGCTCAGCCATTTGTTCATCTCGTCGAGCCATAACTTCATCCTGCTGCGCCACCCTAGCTTCCAATCCATCCATCTTGGCTTGCGAAGCTTCGTCCAACGGAGCATTTGATCCTCATGTTGACGACAAACTCGGAGAAGAGACTGTGGATGAAAGCAGAGTGGCACCATAGTCCCCCAATCCGTAAAGTCTATTCCCCTTTTTTTTTCGTCCTTGTGACGCAACTCTCTGCCATAATTCTATTTTCGAAGAAGCGGGAACGGGAGTTCCCTCTGAACTCTCCGTGCGGCCCTGGGTGGCCTCTTCATTTTCGATCATCTTAAAAACATTATGTCATTAAAAAAAATACAATAATTAATAAAACATCAAACATAATAGATATATGATCCAATTTGATATACATTAAGAATTTTGATACTTACATATGTAGACTCGGCAGTTTGATCAACCCACTGACGAGGTTGACCAGGAGCACCCTGAGTGGTGTGCGTGCTAACAAATACGTCAAGAAAATCAACGTCGGGACCGAATTTCTTTACCTACAAGCATGATGGTTAGATTTTTTTGTTTATTCTATGAACATAGGGTTGTTTAGTCAAAGCTTTAAGTTTCCTGGGAATTTCAAACCATTGCAAACTGATTTTAAAAAGAGAGACGAAGCAGTAAAAATAAAAACAAACTCTAGTAGAATGCAATTGATAAGGCAGCAAAAAAGTGAATAGGATTGTAACTAACAAAATTCAAGTGTAACCATGGAAAAGGGAATGACAAATATATGTTAATCATATAATAAGAGAAAATCTTCTTGGAACATGGCTGGACAAACACAAGCACACACACACACACAAATCTAAACATTTTATACCAAATCAGATTGACCTGATTAAAATCAAATCATTCCCATAGTCAGATATTAAGCTCATGCATAAAAAATTTAATGCTACAAAAGAATTTTAAACCCTAAACACCTTACCTTCAATTTCTTCAACAATAATAGAGCTTCTTGTTGAGTAGGATCCACAGAAGCTGGAACTATAACTCGTGGCTTTCCTTCTTCCTTTTTCAGGTGGTTGGTTTCTAGAAAAAGCAAAAGATCACAAGCATTAGAATTTAGAAGGTGTGAGACAGTGGTTGCTATTATAACATAGTAAAAAGAAAAGGAATGAAGCCTAATCCCCCAATCTTCTCGCTATTCTCATCATAGTGTATATAAATATTTATTATCAAAACAGAAGCTTCACCGAGGGCTGGAACTACCACAAGGATGGACACGAGGGAATGTCATATTTGCAATGTCCTAAGGTTCTTGGCATAGCAAAAAAGAGGTAAGAAAGAAAGAAAGATGAAAAGAGAATCAAGAAGAAATGAAGCTCTCATTCTCCCACTAGTCCTTAACACAATCCCAAAGAGGATCACTTTAAACTAAGTAATCATTAGCAAAATTGGTTTTAATCTGCCTTAATAATTATGATCAATAAAGCTAATGGTACTTTGCTGCATAGCGGTGGATAACCCTTAAACATGCAACCTACTTAGGATAATTAATTTTATTTTCATACTTTAAGAAGGTTATATTCATAAATCTAAGTAGAATAACAATAGAAGGCAATAAAAAAGAAAAAATCAGACCGAATAAGCAATATCACACCTAATGTATCCTTCTCTATCTGCCTGCAAATCAGACCGAATAAGGTAATCATCAGGGATCTAGATGGGAGCACAATGCACAACAACAAAGATGGGAATGAATAAACTCAAAATGCAACTCTAACCAACTGAACAGATTGCTTATATTCAATAAGTCTGAGACACGACCACAAACAAATTTCTACTTAGCGCAAAACAATCTCGTACGAATGCTAACGACTAAAAACAATACTCAAATTAAAAATAAAAACTGAAAAAAAAATGTTTAAATTGGAGAGGAACGCACAAAATAATTCTACATAATCTAGATCGTAACATTTGCAGATAATCTTACACTAAAAACACACAAAATTATAAAGAAAAGTTTGAAGTGAGAAGTAATGAGAAATGAGTGTGTACCGGATAGAAACTGGAGGTGTTGATAGTGAGGAGAGAGATCTCGTCAACCTTTGGGCGGAAGACAGAGAGTTGAGAATTCGAAGAGAGAGAAAGGCGGCGGTCACAGGGCGACAACTGTAGGGAGTTGTTGAAAAAGAAAGAAGTTCTGCCGGCGAATGCGATACCAAAAGTGAACCCATCGGACTTCTGTATACTGGCGTCAGAGCACGGCGAGAAGACGTGGTTGTTGTCGCTGCTTGGCTCCACCGACCACGCCAACAGAGAAAGAGTTAAAATAATTATTGAAGCTATCGGAATCGCCATTGTTGTGTGTGTGTGTGTGTGTGTGAGGAGAGAGATGGAGATGAAGCTTGGTCGGATTTGGTCGTAGATGGCGAAGAGAGAGATGGCGGAGGATTTGGCCGGATATGGGGTCGTAGATGGCGAAGAGAGAGATGGGGGAGCTAGTCAGAGGTTGCCGGGCCGGTGGAGATGAAATCGCTGGAGACTTGGAGAGGCCGTGGATGCGCCGCACGTTCAGTGGAGTGGAGAGAGATCGGAAAAAATGTTTAGTTAGGGTTACATAATGTGTAAATTGTATTTATACTAGGATTCTTTTTTTGTTTTTCTTTTATATAAATATTAATTAATATCAAATAAGTAGAGTATTATTTTTAGTGGTTGGTTATGAAAAATCAATTAATCAATTTTTGTGAATATTTAAAATATTTCAAAAGTTTAATCAAATAATATTAATTAATCAAATAATATTTAATCAATCCTTTTTTAAAAGTTTTTAACCACTCTAGTTAGGGGTGGGCATTCGCATATTATATAGTACTAGTACTCATGCCCGTGCCGATGGCACGGCGCCAGTTTGAGAATTTATCAATAAATAAATGAGATAATGTGGAAATGAATTAATATTTACTTATAATTTGTAGGGGTTGGATATATATATACACTACACAATCAAAAGGGGAGAAAACCCAAATACGTAACAAAATAAAACATTTTACTTTGCTATTTATTTCGTAAAAAAACCAAGAAATAAATATTTTAATTGTAACTACTGTAAAAATACGAAAAGAAAATTTTATCAGCAAATATTATCAGCAAGAATTTTTTTTATTTGTATATAAAATTGCGGGTTGGAAAAAAAATTTAATTGATAACAATTTAAAATTTAAAAAAATTAAAATACAAATATTCCAAACTTAGACATAAATTAAATTGAGATTCATTTGATTACGATAGCAATCAATTAAGAAACTACAACTAAATATTTGTAAAACCGAAAATATCATTTTATTATTAATAAACTACTAAAAGTATTATTTTCTTACAAAAATTAACTTTTAAAAAATATCTCTTTGCCCGTAACGAAGAGATTAATTAATAATTTATATATAAAATTATGGGCCGAACAAAAAAACGCCATGCGAAAATGAATCCTAAAAAATATGTTAATCCTAATAAAAATAGTTCAATAACTTCCTTCACTCCTATTTTCTTTTTAATTGAAAGTTTGGAACTACTTTGTATCTTCTTTCCCTCCCTAGAAATTAAAAGTTTCAACCACTCCAAACAGACTTAACGTCCATCACTCTTTTCCCTTCCGAACGACCACCGCGCGCCAATCCCTCCCTCACTCGCAATCACCGACATAGCCGCCGCCGGTCGTCACCATGTCTTCCCCAAACAACCTCTTCGCCGCCATCGACATGGGAACCAATGCCTTCAAGCTCCTAATCGTCCGCGACGACCCCAGAACTGGCCGTTTCCTCACCATCGATCGTCTCAAAGAGCCGGTCATCCTCGGCCGCGAAGTACTGGAGCACATAGGAATAGGAAGAATAATCGTGGGGTAGTTTACGGGGAGAAAATAATTGAGGTAAAAAAAAACCGTGTATAAAGCGGTTATGGATAAAAACGGTTGTAGATAAATTAAATCTTGACCGTTGAATGTGTTTTGTAAAAATCAATCGTGGCCGGTAAATAGCTTTTGATATGAGTTAATCCTGACCGGTGAATAGCTTTGTTAAAAACAGATCCTGGCCGGTAATTAGCTTTTGATAACCGATTGATCTGTTTTATATAATAGATATATGCGTCCCTTGCAGATAATCAAGTTTTCTTTCGCCCCTGGACCCAGAATCGCTGACCGGTCAGCGAGACCCCCGCCAGGGTTATTCGTTGCGAAAACAATAAGTCGAAAGGAAACTGAACACTTGATTATAAACACCCGTAAGCTCGTAAAACTTATGTGAATGTGCACTCTGCACCCCAGATTAACAATGCAGTACTTCTTGGGGGAAGAAAGTTGTTAATGACAGCCAACCTTTGGTGGACCGAAGTGAGCAGACCACTGGTTGGACTGCAGCCAAATCTGAAAAAAATCCGGACCAGCCAACATCAGTAAAACCCGGAGGCCCGAGGTTGAGACAAGTGGTTACTTTACGTTACGTTACGTTGCATTACGTTACGCTATGTTAAGTCACGCTAAGTTACGTTACATTAAGTTACGTTAAGTTAAGTTAACTTACGTAAGTTAAGTTACATTACGTTACATTACGTTATGTTACGTTACGTTACGTCACGTTAAGTTACGTTACGTTACATTAAGTTAAGTTAACTTACGTTACGTTAAGTTACGTAAGTTAAGTTACGTTACGTTAAGTTACGTAAGTTAAGTTACGTTACGTTAAGTTAATTTACGTTACGTTAATCAAAACCATCCTGGATTCACCAAAATGGTTTAGCAAACTGCAAAGTTCAAATGAGTAGCAAGAACCTACTCTCCAACAGACATAACCAGTTTCAAAATCGACATTAAGTTACGTTACGTTAAGTTATGTAAGTTAATAAATATAACGTTACGTTACGTTATGTTAAGTTATGTTACGTTCAGTAAAGTTACGTTACGTTACGTACGTTAAGTTATAACATTTCGCTAATAGGCGTAACATGTTTTCATGTTATAATGGTCCATCGTACTCCATTATACCATTTCGCCAATAGGCATAGCGTGTTTTCATGTTATAACAATCAATCGTATTCCATTATACCATTTCGTCAATAGGCGTAGCCTACTTTCATTTTATAATGGTCCATTGTAGTCCATTATAACATTTCGCTAATAGGCGTAGCGTGTTAAGTTAAGTTACATTACGTTAGATTAAGTTACATTACATTAAGTTTAAGTTAAGTTAAGTTAAGTTAATTTAAATTAAGTTAAGTTAAGTTAAGTTAAGACAAGTGGTTACGTTACGTTACGTTACGTTACGTTAAGTTACGTTACGTTACGTCACGTTAAGTTACGTTACATTAAGTTACGTTACGTTACGTTAAGTTAAGTTAATTTACGTTATGTTAAGTTACGTAAGTTAATAAATATAACGTTACGTGATTTCATGTTATAATGGTCCATCGTATTCAAATATAACATTTCGCTAATAGGCGTAGTGTGTTTTCATGCTATAATGGTCTATCATAGTCCATTATACCATTTCGCCAATAGGCGTAGCGTGTTTTCATGTTAAGTTACATTAAGTTACGTTACGTTAAGTTAAGTTATGTTAAGTTAAGTTAAGTTAAGTTAAGTTACATCATGTTACGTTACGTTAAGTTAAGTTAAGTTAAGTTAAGTTAAGTTACGTTACGTTACGTTACGTTAAATTACGTTAAGTTACGTTACATTACGTTAAGTTAAGTTAAGTTAAATTACGTTACGTTACGTTAAGTTAAGTTAAGTTAAGTTACATTAAGTTAAGTTAAGTTAAATTAATATAAGTTAAGTTAAGACAAAAAACAAAATGTCGGGGCTAGTACAGCACGACCAAAATCTAGTGTTTGGGGACAAGAAGTTTCAAGATCTTCGGATTGGGGTGCTATAGCTTCTAAGAAAGATAGTGATCAGCCGATTTCATTGCCTTCTCGGGGTAGGAAGGATGAAAAGGCTGATGCTCCTATGTGGAAAGAAGCTGATCAGCCGATTTCATTGCCTTCTTGGTTCGTTGGATCTGAGTGAAGACGGAGCAGAATTCAAAACTTATTCAAAAGGAGGCTAGGGCTACGATTCTGCAAGAGAAGAAAGCTATGGCTGAATGGGATTGAGAATCACAGTAGTGGATACGATGGAGCTCGATTGGGTGAATGTCGAACTAGGGCAAGGGCTGCGCTGGAATTGGGTTGTCGCCGGCTTGGATGGTGGCGGACTGGGAAGTTGAAGAAAGAAAGGTGCACCGCGGTGGCGCTAGTTGATGATGGAGCTCGGCTATGAAATCGAACTGGGGTGGAGAAGCCACATTGAGTGGCTGGCGAAGGAGGCGGATTGGATGGATAGAGTTGAAGGGGAACAGAGGAGGTGAATTGGACATATGGAATACAATTATTTTTAAAAAATAATTTTAATTATTTTAAAAAATTATAATTCAAAATTATTTTAAAAATCAAAAGATTAACTAAATGTATACCCATCCCATATATGCAAGTTCAATTAATGATAAAAATTAATTATTAACCAAATCTCACTATTATATTGTTTTTAATTTTTTTAAATAATATAATTTTTCAAAAAATTATTTTGATTGTTATAAAACAATTTTTCACTTAAAATATCCAAAATATCAACTAAATGATGAACTATAAATTGATAAAATATCATTCATTAAAATGATTATAATATTTTTCTACTAAGAAACAATTATAATTTATTTACCAAAAAAATCATTAATTTTGTATAATAGTGACGGATTAGGACGGCGTATTCCGTCACGGATCAGTGACGGAATAAATCAATTAGTGACGGAATCTCCGTCACTAAATCTGGAATTAAACAATTATAATTTATTCAACAAAAAATCATTAATTTTTTATAATAGTGACGGAGAAAACCGTCACTGATCAGTGACGAATCAGAACGGTGTATTCCATCACTGATCAGTGACGGAATCTCCGTCACTAAATCTGGCATGAAACAATTATAATTTATTTAACAAAAAAATCATTAATTTTTTATAATAGTGACGGAGAAAACCGTCACTGATCAGTGACGGATCGTGATTTGTGTATTCCGTCACTGATCAGTGACAGAATAAATCAATTAGTGACGGAAACAAACAATTACCAACGGAAACTCCGTCATTAAATATGGCGCCATTTAAAAGTGATTTTGCCGACGGACTTCCGTTAGTAATTTTAAAATTCCGTTAGTAATTGCTGTCGAAAAATTCCGTCAGTAATATTCCGTCACTAATTAATGACTCACGGATCTCCGTTAGTACTTTTCAAATTCCGTCAGTAATTGCTGATGGGAAAATTCCGTCAGTAATATTCCGTTAGTAAATGTCATGTTTCTAGTAGTGCAATGATAAGCATGTCATCTACATGAAGACATAAAATGACATAGCAATTTTCAGTGTCCGTTACATATACACATTTGTCACATTCATTGATTTTAAATCGACAACCCAACATGGCATTATCAAATTTCTCATGTTATTGTTTTGGTGCTTGTTTTAAGCCATACAAAGACTTAACCAACTCGCACACTTTGTTTTCTTGCCCTGGAGCAAAAAACCCTTCTGGTTGTTCCATGTAAATCTCCTCTTCTAAATCACCATTTAGAAAGACAGTCGCTACATCCATTTGATGTACTTCTAGATTTCGTAATGCATCAATAGCAAGTACTAATCTAATTGAGGTTATTCCCGTAACAGGTGAATAAGTATCAAAGTAATCAAGGCCTTCACATTGTCTATAACCTTTAATTACAAGTCTGACCTTATACTTATCAATTGTTCCATTTTCTTCTTAAAAATCCACTTATACCCTAATGGTTTACTTCCTTGAGGGAGGTCCACTAGTTCCTAAGTGTGATTTTGAAGAATAAATCAATTTCACTTTTAATGGCTTCTTTCCATTGAGGTCCCTCGGCGGAACTCATGGTCTCTTTGTAGCTTTGAGGTTCACTTTCTAGCATGTAAGTAACAAAATCTGGACCAAAAGATTTTTCTATCCTACTTCTTTTGCTACGTCGAGGTTCCGCCTCTTTTTTCTCATTTTCTTCATGTTCTTCTTCTTCCGAAGCATGTACCTGTTTAGATGAGTTAGACTCATCGCTTCTCTTACAAGGAAATACATTTTCGAAGAAAGAAACATTTCGAGATTCCATTATTGTATTCTTGTGTATGTCTTCTATCTTAGACTCGTGTACAAGAAAACGATAAGCACTTCTGTTATGTGCATAACCAATGAATATGCAATCAACAGTTTTTTGTCATACTTTCACCTTTTTAGGTAAAGGAACAACAACCTTTGCAAGACACTCCAACACTCGCAAGTATTTGTAGGATGGAACTCTTCCATGCCACATCTCGTAAGGGCTTTTGTTAAGCTTCTTGCGGGGTACCTTATTTAAAAGGTAATTAGCTGACAGCATAGCTGCTCCCCATATGTTATGTGGTAGTCCAGAACTTAACAACATGCATTTATCATCTCTTTAAGAGTTCGATTTTTGCGTTCTGCAATGCCATTCTGTTGAGGTACATAAGGTGCTGTTATTTAGTGAATTATTCCATGCTTAGCGCAAAATTCAGCGAAAGGTGATTCATATTCACCTCCACGATCACTTCTTAACATCTTAATCTTCTTGTTAAGTTGATTCTCAACTTCAGTTTTATAGAGAATAAACTTCTCTATTGCTTCATCTTTACTTTTAAGAAGATACACGTAACAAAATCTTGTGCTATCATCAACAAAAGTTATGAAGTACTTGTTCCCACCACGTGATTGTGTTGATTTAAAATCATACACATTAGTGTGAATTAATCCAAGTGGTTCACTATTTCTTTCAATAGAATGGAAAGACGTTCTTGTTAACTTTGCTTCTACACAAGTTTCACACTTGTGATTTTTATGAATTTGGAATTTTGGTATGCAATCCATGCTAATTAGTCTATGTAATACACCATAATTAACATGCCCTAGTCTACCATGCCACAAATTGGAAGACTCAAGCAAGTAAACAGAAGACTTGTTCTTATTATTATTGCTTTTAGGCTTGACAACCATTACAGATAGATTAAACAACCCATCATTAACATACTCTTTGCCTACAAACATTCCACTTTTAGCCAAAGTTACGACATCAGACTCAAAAACAACATGCAAGCCATGCTTCAGAAGTAAAGATCCAAACAATAAATTCTTCTGAATTTCAGGCACATAGAGAACGTTGTTGAGAGTTAATTCCTTCCCAAAAGTCATCTTCAAAACCACTTTCCCTTGACCTTTGATATGGGAGGTGGCAGAATTTCACATGTAGAGCTTTTCCCCATCCTCGGCAGCTTCAAAGGTGCTGAACATCTCCTTGTTGAAGCATACGTGCCTAGTGGCACCGGTATCAATCCACCACTGATTTGGGTTTGAACCCACCAAATTGACTTCAGAGATCACCGTAACAAGATTGATATCTAACACATCTTAAGCGATGCCATCCATAAGATTGGCTTCATGCTCCCTCTTAGGTTTCTTGCAAACCGTTGACTTGTGACCCATGCCTCCATAATTGTAGCAGTTTCCAAGAAACTTCTTCTTAGAAACTCCTCCCTTGGGACCTAAGTTTGTCCCTTTTCCAGCTTTAGCAAACTTTCCCTTGCCCTTTGAGCTTTGACCATGCTCCACAACATTGTCTTTGGCAGCCATAGAAGTGAACGTTTTCTTTTCATTGCCTCTGTTGTCATCTTCAATGTGAAGACGAACAACAAGCTGTTCAACATTCATCTCCTTTCGTTTATGCTTTAGGTAACTCTTAAAATCCTTCCAAGCTGGGGGCAATTTTGCAATAATTCCAGCCACCTAGAAGGTTTCACTAACTTCCATCCCCTCTATCTCAATTTCACAGTAAAGCACTTCCAGCTCTTGTACTTTATTGTACACAGATTTAAGATCTGTCATTTTGTAGTCCAGGAATCTACCAACTATGAACTTCTTGGCCCCAGCATCCTTGGAGGTGTACTTATGGTCAAAAGAGTTCCATAGTTCCTTTGTCGTTTTCTTAAAACGATAAACATTGTACAACGAGTCTTCCAACCCGTACATTATATAGTTCTTGCAAAGGATATCAGATTGATTCCATGCATCCAAAGCACTAATGGCTTGGAAATCACCATCTTCACCAACATTTGGAGGATCTTCTTTCAGAAACCTTGCCAAATGAAGTGTGGTAAAGTAAAACAGCATCTTCTGTTGCCAGCGCTTGAAATTCAACCTTTTGAATTTCTCCGGTTTCTCACTATGGTTCACCGATAGCTGTGAAACAGTCACCGCCTGAGTCATAGCTGCAACATTGGTCATAGTAGGATTCGAGTTCGAAGGGTCTCTAGTCACAGTGTTTTCAGTTCTAGTTCCAGTATTAGGAGCTAAGGTATTGTTCTCGTTAGTCATATCTGAAATACGACAATAATCTGTAAGATTATAATATTCTGTTTAGAAGAGATTATTGTTATCTAAAATAACAATAATAACCAAAAGAAATAATAACATTTAAAGATTGTTGGGTAAAACCCTATACAATCTTACAAAAATTAAAATATAAAGAAACAAAACTGTTAAGCTGCTGGTTGCAGAAGACTTGTGTTGTCTGCTGGTGACTGCAATGAAGTCTGATGGTGACTTGGTACGAAGTCTACCGGTGGCTTTGTTTCAAGTCTGCTGGTGACTTGTTACAATGTCTGCTGGTGGCTTTGAACCAAGTCTGCTGGTGGCTTTGTTCCAAGTCTGCTGGTGGCTTTGAACCAAGTCTGCTGGTGGCAAGAAAACTGTGACCGAGGCCTGTATAACACATAGTTTTCTTCAAATGTTATTCGTCTCACTCCCCGTAAGTGCGTGGAGTTCTTACACGGGATGATCGTCTCCTAGGATACAACGGTGGTACCGGATGACTATGCACTGAAGGTCCGACGAACTGAACCAGTGGCAGAAATCTATAACCAAATAAGAAGGCCAAGAAGAAGATGCTCAATAAACAATGCAAATGATGGTGTATATGAGGAAGAGGAATTTTGTGTTCTCTGTAAGTGTGTGTTCTGTTGTGGAGAATGGTTCCATTATATAGGCCAAAAAATCAACACGTTTTAATTACTAAAACCATTTTGCTTATGCACATTAACCACTCAATTAAAGCAGACATTAAGACATAATTAATATGTCCATTAAAACAGAATTAATCTGCTCTTTAATGTTGGGGTTACGAAAATTGAATTTAAAATTCAAAAGAAAAATAAGCAAAAGGTGGGTTTGTCTAGGTATCACAATTCGTGTCCGCATGTGCGGGCACATGAGTATGTCGATCCAAGCCAAATTGGACCTTGATTTGCACCCCCCTGTGAGCGCGGGAGGGATAGTTCTTTCTATACAAGCTTACCCAACACAAGGGAACCACTATATATAAACCTTTCAACCCTTTCATATTTTTCCAATGTCGGATAACCCACTTCCAACACTTTCAACGTCCTACTTTAAACCTCTATAACTTATTTTTCCGATATCCGAATTGGACAAATAAATATAGTATTCTTATGTACTCACGGAGAAGAACATAATTCCACAATTACCATAGTCATTACATAAATTTCTCACAAATAAATTAGTGCCTCAAAGCCCCAATTTACTTCACTTAAAATACTAGTTTTCCAACACTTTCTGTTACAGACAAGGAAAGTCCTGGAATTCATGCAAAGTGAGGCACCCCCCACTTTCGCCTACCATGAAGAAATCCTCCTCATTGAAAACTGCTTGGGCACCAAAACGAAGGGGTATTTACAAAAATGGCCAAGTCAAAGATGACTTGGTCATTTGTAGCCTCACTTAAAAAAAATACTCTTTTATGGCTGGTTTATTGATAAACCAATGATAAACTACGACTGGTTTATCGATAAACTAGTAAAAATGCACCACTCAACATCCGAAATCACTGGTCAACAGTGTGGTCGACAGATCGACCAAGTGGTTTACAGTTGTCGACCAAGTGGTTTACAGTGGTTTCTTGATAAACCAGTGTAAACCACTTGGTCAACAACTGGTTTATCAGGTCGACTAAGTGGTTTATGGTCAAAGGTCATATATGTTCATCAACCGGGTCAAATGGTCATATTTGACCAATGCCACAAAAGGAACCCAAAACCTTGTGCATTAATGAATTGTCAAAACAAACCCAATAATAATTTAGTGTACTCAAATGGTCCCTGAATGGTAAACTGTCGATTTTACCCCTATCCAAGAAAAAAAACGAAATTGGACGAAAGGACCAATTGTGTCACAAGGTTTAGTTGGTGGACGATTTTTTGGAATTTAGGACAAATTTGGAAAAGAAGTAAAGTATAGGGACGATTTGGGTAATTCACCCTTAATTGATACATTCAATTTGTCCCAATAATATATTCTTTTCTAATACATATTTTTGTTTCAAATTGATCCTTTTAGAAAACCACTTGATCTTCATGCCCGTGCCTATGGTATGGTGCCAATATATTTGATTTCGTCAATTGAATTAAGTACATTGCTTCAAGTGATAGTTGAGGGATTGCTGTTTTATAAGGGGTGAATATTCATAGATTAATTGCAAAGTGTGATTTTGTAATGTGAAGATAAAACATAAGGAGGAGAAAAAAATGTGACTGCTCATAATATTAATTGTAGTGAGTGGACTTGTAATAGGGAAAGAAAAAAAATAGGAAGTTAAAAATAGATAACTACTCACACATGTGAATGTGAGATGAATCTCAACCGTTATATAGACTATCTTATATTGAGTTATTTTTTGTATCTAATAAATATATATCCATAATACATTTTTATTATGGATATATATTTATTAGATAAGAATATTTATTATACTATCCATAATACATTATCCGGGTAAGATTATTTGCATTACAAATTTTTATTAAGGCAATCAAAATACTACTTTATTTGCACTCCTACATTATACTTTGGAGTCCCTTACCAAGAAATTAAAAAATGCTAATAACTTCTCTCCAATTGATATCATATATCAATGTCTTTTGTTTATTCAAAAATGTTAGGTTTATCACTAATGCTACCAGTATTATTAACACTAAGGTTTGATAAAGGCTAAATGTGTTTTAGTGAAAGACAATTTTGCCCTTCACTATGATTTGATGGTAATAATAGTGGTAAAATGTAATGACAAACCTAATATTATTGTTCTTTATTAGGTTGTATTTTGAGAAAATTCATTTTGTATCTAATAAATTTATGACCATGGTACACTATTCGGGGTAAGGATATTGGCATTCCAAATTTGTATTGCGGCAATCAAAGTACTACTTTATTTAACATATATATATAAAGCAGAAACACATATCACATATAAATAAAAGTAGTTTTTCACATAAATCACCTTATTAAAAATAGATCAACTTTAACTCATTCAAATCTCAAATATATAGATTACATTTAATGTATTATTTATTATTTATAAATAAAATAAAATATTTATATATTTTTGTAAAGTTGACTAGTCACAAACATTAATCAAGATTCGATTAATTGAATTATCAACATTCTGACTGTCCAACTTCTAAAATCGTTTGAATTTTGTCTTTTTTGACTTCAAACCTCCTGTATAAATGATTTATGTGAACTTTCAAATATCTGCAAGTTTGAATACAAACAATACAATGTATCTTAATGCATTTTCATAATTAAATTTACTGAAAATCAATAGGTTTCATTAAACATATCAGATTTATCCATTCAGACCAATGTACCAGCAGTGCTAAAGATATCTGCATTAATGATGATCGGATTGGCTACTAAAAGTTCAATTGCAAGATAATGGTTAAGTTCATCCAACAATCATTTGAAAGTCCCACAAATTATTGAAATCAGACTAATCAATCATAAAACTCACATTAAAATTATGATTTTCTATTTAATTTGTACTTCAAACTGTAAATATTGTACTTATAATTTTTTTTTTTCTTCCTTCTTCTTTAATTGTGTTATAGAGCATGTATTTCTAACATTGTACTTGAAAATTAATGATGAATATATGGTGCAATCTTGTGATCAAGTATTCCCCAAAAGTAAAAAAATTAAACTTAATTAGAAATTGAAATGTATTATCGTGTTTTTCATTTCCAAACCTATATTTTCAGCACCATTTGATTGGGAAATTTTTGAGTTTTTGAGACGTTGACTTGGTAACTCGAACTTACCAAAAATATCATATTAGCAAAGTTTGCTGATATGGACATCATAAGGAAGCTTGCTAAAATATTTATGCAGGTTCCATTTGTAGCACCCAATATTAATTCTATTTGGCATATTTGAATAATAAAAACACAAATTGAAATATCAAAAATTATGGTCTCTATTGATTTTTTTCATCCACACGCACAAATCTCTCGTTAATTGTTGACTTAACGAATGACGAAGATGGTTCAATTCTGTCTGATCGTGCTTTTTCGAAAAAGAAAATGCATTTATATAAATTGTTAGAATATGAGATTTACAACAATGTCAAAAAAACAATAGAAATATAAAATAAAGATTACAGAATTTGGATGTGATGTAGAATCATGCATGAACACACTTTCCTGCAAGAATTATTCGACTCTTATTTCATGCCCAGGGTTGAACGAATATTTTTGTGAGATAAGACTACAATTTGCCCTCCTCTTATGGCACTCAAACAAGAGACTACTTAAGGAGTATTATTATATGTTACAAATCAAAGATGATGGAACAATAATGGATTATTGTTCCATAAATATGCACTCCGCACCCTCAGATCCACAATATAGTAATCTCGAGCTCACCCACCTTTGAAACATAAACCCCGATTACACCAAATGACCAATGATTTCACTTAAATCATCAACATAAATCCCCGACATTAAGACATTTATTTTTTTGTGGATGTCACCTCACCATCCTAAATATTAATACACGATGAATATGAAAAACCAACAAATAAAGCAACAAATGTAAAGTATAAGCAACATTTTTCAAAATCTATAATGGTTAGTCTTACAATAATATATTTCTTCTTAAGTAGTTCTCCTCAATTTATTATTTTAATTTTGTTTTTCTCCTTATTTTATGTTCTTGTATAATGTATTTGAAAAATATATATATCGTATGTTAAACACACATGTGCAAAAACTAGTTTACATAATGTCTCCTACACTATACTTAGGGCTCGTTTGTCGCTGGTGGTGGCTTATAACTGATAGTTTAGGCTGTTGGATGAATGATTTATAGGTTGATTTGGTGATATACTATTTGTTGCAATTGATGAAAAACAACTTATGAGTATATTTGTTAAATAAACTTAAAATTATTTATTTACTATAAATTGACCATAAATCCCAAATTTTTAAATCAACTATTTCCTTATTAAGGAAAAAAGTCTCACCTTTATCTTAAACAACTTAACATGAGTTAATATTTAATTAATATTTTTACTTAATCTTAGTTAAAACAATAAATAAATATGTAGCTATTTTATACACCATTAGTATATATAGTCTTTTACGTATAACTTTTATTATTTCCTAGCCAACTTTTAATCTGAGTAGTCAATATGCAAAGGTTGAAAATGTTTTCACTATAGCAAAAAGAATAAATAATTTATAATATTCCTTATCCTGCATTAAATGTTTATTTTTTAAAAAAAATCTTGCAATTAACATTTCTAGCTCTTATGCATTTATGAGAAAATAGTAAGATTGTAATTATCAAAATTTTATTAATGAAATATAATTGTCTTTGTATTTTCAAAAACATAAAAAACTTAAAATTTTAGCTTTTTGCTTTACCTTTTTAATACATAAATGATGTTTTACCTAATTTATTGACTTTTAGCTTATAAATTGAAACAAACATTTTAAATATAACTTATTTTAAGTTAAAACCCAAAAATCACTCCAAATAAGCAGTAACAAACAAACACTTAGTAGTGCCATACTAAGAAATTAAAGCGCTTATAACTTTTCTCCAAATGGTATCATCAATATCTTTTCTTTATAAAATTGTAGTTTTAGGAATTCAATATGTAATCATAGAATTAACTTCAATGAAAAACGTCAAATTGACTTGGAGTAAGTTAGAAAACACGTCCAGAGAGTTCCAACTAAGTAGATCCTCTTATCTATATAAAGGAAATTGCAGCCACCTTGAAATCATAGACAATGACCATGCAATTGTCCATGGGAAGCCTCTTCTTCTTTCTTACCTTAACGTTTTACTTTTTCAGCACAACACATTCTTCCTGTCCCCTCACGCAAGACTACACTGTTAGCATTTTAAGTAAAATTGCGTACGACAATATCTCGGTACATTGCAAATCGAGAGATGATGATCTTGGATATCATACCCTTAGCAATGGTAATACTTATGAATGGAAATTTTGTGAGAATTTATTCTATACCACCCTTTTTTTTTGCAACTTTCAGTGGAAGAAAAAGAGTCAGGTGTTTGATGTATTTAGCTATCCATTGACATTTTATTGTGATCGTGATAGATGCTCATGGTGGGTGACCTCTGAAGGATTCTTCTTGCACGACCAACGTACTCAATCATACATAAAGGAACATGATTGGCGTTGATGTATTTCGATTTACCAACTTGATATACAATGTCTTCGTTGTGTAGGTCTTTCACTAATAAAGATATAATGATTTTAGATTGAAGCTTTTCTATATATATATATATCTCCCCCCGTCCCTTACCCTACTCTTTGATTCACGCATTGGTTAATTACTTCATATTCAAATGTTTGAATGTCTAAAGGTTAGGCATGTTTGTTTCAAGGAAAAGATTTCTAGAAAATGATAACATTCTACTTTTAGATGTTTGGTAAATTTATGAAAATGTGCCCAAAAAGGATTTAGTGTGTTTGTCATGTGAATCCAAGAAATGCTAGAAATGTTTTAGGTTGAATGACTAAGCGACTGTGTTGGCCTTGAGATTTTGGGGCCCTAGGCGAAGAAAAAAATGAGGCCCCAACATATACAAGTAAAAAAAACCTAAGAAGAACTAATGACTTAAAAATTATCAAACTTCTTCGACCTAGTTTGTAAATCTAGAATAATAAAAAGAAATAGTTAAAAAAAGTCACTTAAACATAACTCTTCTGGCATGTTTAGTTGCGAAATCGCTAATTAAAGTTTGATAATCTAGTTGTGATACCGTCTTTGTTTCAATTGATATTATAGCCAACCCGTTCAATCTTTCTTCCGACATGGTTGATCAAAGATAAGACTTGATCAACTTCAACTTTGAAAAGCTTCTTTTTGCGTTAGAAACTGTAACTAGTATTGTCAACATTATTCTGTATGCAATCCATGCATTTGGAAAGCAACCTTCCATTTACTTCAAATAGTCCAATACTTCAATAGCTTTGTTTGTCTCTTTCAGCAAATAAATCTCTTCCAACAATATCATAGACACGCTCATGTTTTAGAAAACCTTCAAGGTTGAGGCAATTCATCTTCAAATTATTATCATCTTCTAAATTTAACCTCTTCAAATCAAACAAAAACCCAAAAAAAAATTAATATGTGGCAAATTGTTCAAACCTACTCTCAAGTGAAACAAGACCTCTATCTATTATATAGATAAATTAATCAAAATTAAATGAATCACCTTTAGAATGTCTCACCTCTTCACTAGCTAGTACTTTCATCAAATTGCCTCTTTCAATGAGTCACACGACTTGTAAGAAATGATGGCTCAATGTGCATTGTTATTGAGAGTTCTTTGACTTCAATCATTGCTTCCTCAAATCTAGAGAATAGTTCTTAAAAAAGGTCATAAGTACCTTCAAATGTCTTATCGCAACATCAATATGCATATCTTTTTGTTTACAAGATTTTGCTCACACGATTAACCTGGACCAATATGTTATGACAAATAATCATGCCCAAAAGAAACTCAAAATCCTCCTTTTCATGTTTGCTAAAGACCCAGCTTCACTTTTCACTTTTTCATCATCCATACTTTTTGACAACTCACGTAAAGCATTTTTTATTTCTGTAGCTTGATATCTTATTGCTTTGACACTTTCGTTCGACTTGACTTTCCTAACGAGTTTCCAACAACAATTTGAGTGTAAGGCTTTTCATATCGTCTTTCAAAAATTTCCATCTCATTGTGGAAGATGTAAATATTGTGTTCAAAATTTTTTTGTACACGAGATTGCTATATCACGAAGTCCAAGGTTAAGACTATGACAACTACATGGAGTGCTAAATGCTTTGTGGTTTACTTCAAGTAGTCTATTTTGAACACCTTTGTATTTACCTCTCATATTAGACCCATTGTCATGTCCTTGCCCTCTTATATCATCAATGTCAAGTTGTAAATTGTTCAAGACTCTTTTAATTTCATTGAAGAGACGAAGACATGTTCTATCATCCACCCTCAAGAATTCTAGAAAAAGCTCATCTACCTTTGTTGGGCTTGTTGAAACACCCACGCATCTTTCTATAAGTGACATTTGTTCTTGATGACTTTTATCGGGTTAATATCATTTTTGATACCCCAACTTTACTCATTTTTCAGTTTTCATACCCACTGTTCCTAGGCAATCAAAGTTAAGCCAAACGTTTCCAAAATCCATCACTTTAATCCCAATCGTTAAATGGGCGTGAATTACTAACGATTGACCACTAGGTTGCAACAGTAGGCTATGCAACAGGCATCACTATCAGGTATCCAAAATCCATCACTTTTAATCCCAATTTACTTGGATGTTGGCGTCATCGGCGCTGATCACAACATCGATGGGCAAGGACCGTAGGGAGTTGTTGGCAGTGTAGTGAATGATGTATGGCGCAGATGAGTGAGTTGGGACATCAAGTTTCGTGACGAGAGCTTTGAGGAGGCCACCTTTGGACTCGGTGCGTGTGCGGAGGTAGGAATCGAGTACTTCGCAGCGGAGCATGGAGATGAATTCGTTGGGTTTGAGAGTCTTGTCGAAATCGATAGTAAGATTAGAAGGGGAGATGATCTTCAAGTGGGTCACTTTCCGGTCGACGAGCTCCGTGGGGATGGAGAACTCGTCTAGCATATACAGAGAGGGATTGCGCCGCCACATGGCTTGGCACCACCAGGGCTGCGTTCGAAGAGGAAAGTCTCTATACCACCAATAGCTAGGGCCTCGACGATGGATGAACCAGCCGGTCCACCACTAATAACGGCAGCACGCAGCTTCCGGCTTGAGATGAGATGGTTAGTAGATGCAGCAAAAATAAGGGTTTTGTATCTGGGAAGACGTCTGACGGAGATTGAGATAGGCTTCGGGGTTTTGAGAGCAAGGGAGAGAGAGTGGAGTGGGTGAGGTAAAACAACCATTATCATTAAGGTATGGGATTTTTAGTCAACAAACTTTCTTTCAGCTAGGTTAATAGATTTGCAATGTGCGCGCATATTGAGGAAGATGAAATTATATAAAAAAAATAGCAATGACGGAAGAAGATGGTGAAGGTTTTAAATGAATTAAGTACTGTAATCATAAAATGTTTCTCTTACTCCTATAAAGTATACAACATGTTGCTTTTTTCCCGTGTTTGGTTAGGCGATTAGTTTGAATAAAGGCAAATGTTTTTCATTGAAAATATAAGAGAGAGTATATTTGGATTAAAAGTGATGGATTTTGGATACTTGATAGTGATACATGTTGCCAAGCCTACTGTTATTGGTTTCCAACCTAGGATAGCAGGTCAATCGTTAGTAATTCACGACCAATTAATGTTTGGGATTAAAAGTGATGAATTTTGAAAAAGGTTTGGCTTAACTTTGATTGCCTAAAAACTGTGAGTATGGAAACTGAAAAATGAGTAAAGTTGGGGGATCAAAAATGATATTAACCCACTTTTATCCGGAGTACAATCAAGTATAATCGAATAGTATTTAGCCTCTTTGTTTTTCTTGATCATGCTTTTCACTTCACCCCCTAATATTAATATCAATTCGTTTTGAATTTTGTGACCAAGATAATGATACTAATATATTGGCTCAATACGTCGAAGGTCTTGTATAATAGGATCATACTCAATCATCATTTCAATAAAACTTAGAAAAATTACCATTGTTCTCTTCATTATCTCCGTGAAATGCCAAAGTTTTTTTTTTTTTTTTTGCAAGAGTTTTCACAAGTGCAAGTGTCCTTAATAATAATTTCCTCCAATGCTCTTTCTATTTGTTGATTTGTGCTTGAACATTTTTATCAATTGTTTTTTTTTTTTGCAACCTTGCTTCCAATTCAATCCAACTATTCATGCAAAAAATGTGCTCATTTCTAGTTTCATGGATTTTAAGCTTCTGACGAAGATTTTTCCAATATTTACATCCATCATTAGTCAACTGAGTGTTAAGAGTATCTTGCTTGAACAATTTACACAAAAATAAAACACCATGTCCAAAGCATTAGAGTATACTAACCACATTCTATTATATTTCTCTTCATTTGATAGATTTCAAGTATAATGTATAGAAGAAAAATGTCTACCAGCACCATCTTTAAGAAATTCTAGTCGGTTATGTCTCAAGGACCTCTTTCTACCAAAAAAAAAAACTCTAAAGTTCTCACCAATTTTTTTCCCAATTTATTGGATAATCAATATTTACCGGTCCACATTCTTCACCCATTTCTTCAATTTGATCATTTTCATTTATATCTTCATTCTCATTAGCAGATATATGGGATTCTACATCTATATGTTCTTGATTCTCATTATCAATCTCATCCCTATGTTTGTAATCTTCTTCATTTACCAATTTTTTTGAATAAGCTTGGGCCCAAAATGGAACTCTCAAAACAATTAAAACACGAGTTGCCACTTCTGTTTATGAAGGAACGAAAGAAAACTAAGATTCTAAGGTTCAGGGGCTTAGTTATGAATTATGAAGGTGTTAGACACTCAATTCACCCTTTTGATCTTAAGGTTTCTAAACGTGCTTAATCTCCCAATGGTTGGTCAAAATGCCTTAGTTAATGGTTTTTGGTTTCAAACAAAATGACATGTCTAAAAGTCACAAAACTATCCCAAATGTTATGGGATAAATGAGGTGATACGAGGTCAAACTAATCTCCTAGGCTTTGATGAGCAAAGTAGAGTCAGCTTAAAAGTTGACTCTAAACAAATGATTACCAAGATAACCAAACCATGTTATTGTTTGATTAATATTTGAAAAAAAAATTCTCAAAAAATGATTAAAACAAGATTATTACAAAAGCGAAAAAACTTTTCTAAACAAGACTCAAATATGAGTCCAAATTAAACTACACATTTTGATACAAAAATAGACTAATTGAGATGTGAATTATGAGTGTCAAAATGTCACTTTACTAGTTCACGATGGAATGGGATTAAGGGATAAAGTTGGGGAAAATCAATAGGTGAACTATTCAAGCAACCATGGGAAGGACAAGTCATTCAATCCATGAATGAGAAGGACTTGTGGGTGTCTAAAGTGAGCTTTTTAAAATGACATTTTAAGACTAAAATTGTAACACCCGGGAATTTTCAAAACTAATTGTGATATAATTTTATGTGTCATGTGATGATAATGTGTAGAAATGTTAGAAATGTGTTAGTTGAATTAAATTGAGGATGAATTACATTAATGTAGTATGTTTGGTTTTGGTATAATGATCACTACAAAATGTGGTATGTTTAGACTTGGTAAAATTGGTTCTATGATTGTGTTTTTAAGCCTTGTTATGGTTGATTATGTGTTGGTATGTTTGAGTTGTGATTTTGGTCATTTTGGGACTTAATTTGGCAGAAATCTGGTAGGAGGACCTTATGCGGCCGCATCCACCCAGGGGAAGCGACCGCATTGTTTGAGGAAGCGGTCGCATCCCCTTGGATGAAGCGACCATATTTCAGTGTCTGAATTTTGTGGAAATCCCAATATCTTGTGTTGTCGCATTACGTTGGTAGAGAGCGACCGCATTATCGAGGATGCGGTCACATTGCGTGAGTGAAACAACTGCATTGACATGTATATCATTAAATCATTTTTAGTCATTTCTCAAATAGTCAAACATTATATATAGTTTTGACCCAGGTTGGACCAAGGGAGATCATATTTTTCAAACCATCTACACACACTAACACACCTATAGAAAGTGAGATTAGGGAGACGTAAGTGTTCTTGCTTGGAGCTTGGATTTGAGGCTCCATCCTTTACCATTTGTGTTTGTAACCTTTTTCAAACTTGTTCCTCTCATCAAGAGCTTCACTTTGAACCATTATTCTCCTACATGCATGGAATTTTGTGAGTTCTCCATTTTGAGGTAAAGGGATTCTTACTTATAGATGTTCATTTTCATCAATATATGCTTGTTTGAAGTAAATTATGAAGTTTATATAATGTTTTGTGATGAAAATTGTGTTCATATGAAATTGGTATTTTTTTTATGAATTATGTGTTGAATTACTTGGAAATGATGAGTATGAAAGTAAGTTGAATAACTGAGCTGTGATATTGATGTTAAAAATTATGTCGAGTAATCCTATTGAAATGTTGGTGAATTGTGTGAACAATAAGAGGAATTGTGAATAACATTTTATTAGGTAACAATGACTTATCTTTATAAGTCATTGTATCCTATATTGAGAATTATGACTTGAGAATTTTGGAATAATCATGAATTGAGAATCATTAGGCTTTTGTAAATAAAAACAAGTTAGAATTCTATTTGAGAACAACCTTGAGATTGAGAAAACACTTGTGATTTTTTTGGGCGTCAAATAACCCTCTAACAAGAACTTGGGGCGGAGTGCAGTGCCAATTAGAAGCAAAGTTTGATTGGGCTCAACCCCCTTAGTCCCGGTGTGAGAACCTGGTTCTAAACTTTCCTCGTTTGCGTGAAAACGATGTGTCTCCAAATCACTAAAGCATGTGGAATGCGCTTGATCTCGCCGTGGACTATAAATGTGTATGTGCAGAGTCGTCATCTCTATTTTAAGGATGAATAGAAAAAAATCATGTGTTATTAGAAAATGTATATGCTCAGGAGCTATGTTACGAATCGGGAAGAGAATCGGCACCCAACTTGCCCTTTCGGTCTCATTTTTGGGGTTTTAATAGAATAACATGTCTTTTAATGTATTTAGTCTAGAGAAAGTATTTATATATATATATGTGTGTGTGTGTGTGTGTGTGTGTGTGTGTGTGTGTGTGTGTGTGTATAAGAAACATTCATTGCTTTGTTTTAAAATATTATCTAGGCATAGTAAAGACTATTTTGTTAATAATCTTATTTTCTAATATATTATAATCTATGTAGTTTTTATAATAAAAACATGAAATAATTATGATTTTATGTACAAATATTAATTATAAACATGCATAATTATTATATCTATAATTTATTATTTATTATTTACTACATTAATAATATATACTAACATTTAACTAATTAAAACATTATTTAACTAATATTTACAAACATGCATAATATAATGTTCTACATTTTTTTATAATAACATGAACAGACTAGTAGGGGGTACTTACCTCTTAAAGCGTGATTGTCTGAACACGATATATATGCTTAAGCTTTAGTCCACTAGACGTTTGAAGTCTTTAGGAGTGCTTTCCCTATCTTTCTGAAAAAGGAAGTCCTTTTTATCTTATCTTATCATCAACATCTTATCATCATTATTATATCATTATTATCTTCAGCGAAATTCTTATAGCGTAACGGTATCTTTTATCTTTGGATCGGCTTGCTGAGGCAAGGACTCGATTTTCGAATTGTTCACTAGAAGCGATGAGTTGAGGTCGCCAAAAGCGAGGAGGCTTGCTCGAGGAAAGGAGGAGGCTAGCTGGCTTGCAGGGCAAGGTAGGAGGAGGCAACTTCTTCTTGGTAGAGGGAATTTGTGTGTGTGTTGAGTGTGTGTTTGGGTGCATATGGAGATTGGCATTGGAGGCGTAACATCTTCGATCGATTGTGTATCAAAAAATATATAAAGTTGTGAGAGGAGCAAAAATGCAAGGGGTGTGTGGCTCCCACACCTTAGGAGCGGCTCCAAGGGGTGGGGAGCGGCTCCACTTATGTGTTTACATGTATTTACCAATTTTAAGTTAAGTCCTTCATTACTTTCAACCTTTTCTGTTAAGTCTTGCTAAGTCCTATTACCTGAAACTCTAATGGAAACTAACGTCAGTTAGTCCAATTAATTTATAAATTAGGTTGTAGTGGTACGAAATTAGGGTGTCTACAGAGCCCCTCAACGACGGAGTTTGCAGGTGAATGCAAGTTTACAAGCACATGAACATCATTGATAAGAATAAACTCACGATTTCGGGACATACATCGCAAGGGAAAATTTAAAGATTTGAGTTCTTAAAATATTTGCGATGCAAGTCGGGGCGTAGTGGAAATCTCATATCTTTTCTTTTCGTCCTCCTCTCTTTCTTTCTTTTGAAAGTCGTATCGCAATATTCATTACAACACCGCCGGATTTTTTAAAACAAATTACATTATTATTATTATGATTATTATTATTATTATTATTATTATTATTATTATTATTATTATTATTATTATTATTATTATTATTATTATTTATATCACAATATTCATTGCAACACCAAAAGTTTTTTTTACATTAATTGCAATATTTATTGCAACACCAAAAGATTTTTTTTTTCAAAGTCACATTGCAATATTCATTGCAATGCCGATTTTTTTTTCAAAGTTACATTGCAATGCCGATTTTTCTTTCAAAGATACTTTGCAATATTCATTGCAATGTTAAAGGATTTTTCTCTAGTTTTTTTTTTTTTGAAGTGTAAGTTAGACCTATCGGGATAGGCTGCCTACGTATACTTTTTAAAAGGAATCAGACCAAGTCATAGTTCGGCCCAAGCCGAAACATGTTGCGATGCGGAAAGATTGTTGCAATATTCATTGTAACATAGTGAAAATCACGTGAATCTAGATGCAATTTTCATTGCATCACCGAGTGAGACCAAAGCAAATTCAGATGTAATATTAATTACATCAACCACAGTGAAACCAAATGCATATTCAGATGTAATATTCATTACATCCACTAGGAACCTAAGGCAAAACCTGATGCAATATTTATTGCATAACCACAATACTAACGCCAACCTAGATGCAATATCCATTGCATCACCAAGAAACTAACACAAAAACCAAATGCAATATTCATTGCATCACCACAAATCGAGATGCAATATTAATTGCATCACCAAGGAACTAACGCAAAGACCAGATGCAATATTCATTGCATCACCACAAAACTAGATACAATATCCATTACATTACCACAAAAGTAGATGTAATATCTTATGCAATATCCATTGCATCACCAGGAAACTAAAGCTAAGACCAGATGAAATATTTATTGCATCACCACAAAACCATCACAAAATCTGATGCAATATCCATTGAATCTCCGAAAAAACTTGATGCAACATTCATTGTATTACCACAAAACTAAATGCAATATCCATTGCATCTAAAAAACCCTGATGCAATATCCATTGCATCTACAAAGAAACTAAATCAAAGACCAGATGCATTTAATATTCATTGCATCACCACAAACTCAGATGCAATAATCATTTCATCACCGAGAAACTAACGCAAATGTTAGATGCAATATTCATTGCATCATCATAAAACTATCACAAAATCTGATGCAATATTCATTGCATCTCCAAAAAAATTGATGTAATATACATTGCATCGCCACGAGACTAACACAAAATCCGATGCAATGCCCATTGCATCACTAATAGAGAAACCCCAACAAATAATTGATGCAATATCCATTGCATTACTAACAAAGAGACAAAATGCAAATATATGATGCAATATCAATTGCATCACTATAGACTACAGCAACACAGATGCAATATCCATTATATTGCATTACCAAAAAACTTGATGTAATATCCATTGTATCGGTACAAGACTAACACAAAAACGATGCAATATCCATTGCATTTGCACAAAAATAAAACAAACTTTGATGCAAAATCCATTGTGTCACTAATAGAGAGACTCATGCAAATAACCGATGCAATATCCATTGCATCAGTAATAGAGAAACTAAATGCAAATATCTGATGCAATATCCATCACATCACTATAGAGAAACCAAATGCAAATATCTGATGTAATATTCATTGCAACACTCTCAGAATATCGCAAATGAAGATGCAATATCCATTGCATCACCTTGAGAAAGATACTGACTTAGAATGCAATATTCATTGCAAATTAAGCAAAAACTAATACAAACCTAAAATGCACAATTCATTGCAAAATAAGTTAAAACAATGTATATTTTTAAATGTTGATGCAATTTTATGTGCAATATTCATTGCAAAACGGTCACAATAGCACCAACTTAAAACGAAATATTCATTGCGAAATGAATGAAAACGATGCAAGCTTAAAATGCAATATTTATTGTGAAATAGAAAGTAAAGGCATATTTTTAAAAAATGCATTATAATATCCATTGCACAAAAATAAAGAATTAAAGCGGAATTTGAAATGCGTCACAATATCCATTGCGAAAATAGATAATTTTAAAATGCATCGCAATATCTATTTGGTTCATAAAGTTTCTTTCTTTCTTTTCTTTTTTTGGTTCATAAAATATATTTTTTAATCTCTAAGAGCGAAAAAAAGGTCCCCTTATAATTCAAAAACCAAACAACCTTAGGGGAGGCAAGTGATATTAATTTTTATTAGAAAGTAAATTACAACTAGTTATAATGAAAAAAATACATCTCCCATTAAAACCAATAAAAATTTCCTTCGAAAAATATTACACTAGTAAAATGTAAAGATTGGTCAAAAATTTTAAAACGTCATTTATTTTGGGATGAAGGGAGTATGTAACTTTCTTCAAAGCCCATGTGATGAAGGGTCATCATTAAACTAAAAAGATAAAATCAATTATACTAGTTATTTTATGCCTTAATATTTATATAAAATAAATACTTTTGATAGTATTGCTTGAATTTAAACAAATATGTAGAGATTTTAATTTATTAAAAGTATTTTTATTGATAATACACAATAAAGAACCCGCAAGAAATTCAATACAAAAAATAAATAAAATGCTAAAATCAAGAGAAAAATAAAAACCAATTTATATGCGGCCAAAATGATTAATATCTTCTACTATTAGTGATTGTGGGATTGTTATGACGATTAATCACAAATAAAATGGGTAAATATGACATTGTATATTTAATACCTCAATACATTAATTTTATAATTAATTATAAATCTAACTTTTCTTTCTTTAAATGATTTGTAATATCCTTTTTTGATACGTTAAATAATATATAATCACATTTATAATAGGTTAACTAATATTTTATCTGATAAAATAATTTGTAATTCCATTTAAAATTGGGTAATTGTTATTTAATCTATTTTTAATGAGTCAAATAATGGGAGGGGTAAACAAAAACCAATACTATAAAAACTTATAGAAAAATCAAAACAAAACTAAAATCAATGCGAAAATTAAAGATCACAATCAATTAAAAACAATATATTATCACCCAAGTAGATGGAAAAATCAAAAATGAAAAATCAAAAATCAAAAATCAAAAATGAAAAATCAAAAATGAAAAATGAAAAATGAAAAATGAAAAATGAAAAATGAAAAATGAAAAATCAAATGAAAAATGAAAAATGAAAATGAAAATGAAAATGAAAATGAAAAATGAAAAATGAAAAATGAAAAATGAAAATGAAAAATGAAAAATGAAAATGAAAAAAAAATGAAAAATGAAAAATGAAAATGAAAATGAAAATGAAAAATGAAAATGAAAAATGAAATGAAAAATGAAAATGAAAAATGAAAAATGAAAAATGAAAAATGAAAATGAAAAAAAAATGAAAATGAAAAAAATGAAAATGAAAAATGAAAAATGAAAATGAAAATGAAAAATGGAAAATGAAAAATGGAAAATGAAAAATGAAAAATGAAAAATGGAAAAAGAAAAATGGAAAATGAAAAATGAAAATGAAAATGAAAAATGAAAATGAAAAATGAAAATGAAAAATGAAAATGAAAATGAAAATGAAATGAAAATGAAAATGAAAATGAAAAATGAAAAATGAAAAAAAAATGAAAATGAAAATGAAAATGAAAATGAAAATGAAAATGAAAAATGAAAATGAAAATGAAAAATGAAAATGAAAATGAAAAATGAAAAATGAAAAATGAAAATGAAAAAAAAATGAAAAATGAAAATGAAAAATGAAAATGAAAAATGAAAAAAAAATGAAAAATGAAAAATGAAAATGAAAAATGAAAATGAAAAATGAAAATGATGAAAATGAAAAATGAAAAATGAAAATGAAAAATGAAAAATGAAAATGAAAATGAAAATGAAAAAAAAATGAAAAATGAAAATGAAAAATGAAATGAAAAATGAAAAATGAAAATGAAAAATGAAAAATGAAAATGAAAAATGAAAATGAAAAATGAAAATGAAAAATGAAAATGAAAAATGAAAAATGAAAAATGAAAATGAAAATGAAAAATGATGAAAATGAAAAATGAAAATGAAAAATGAAAAATGAAAATGAAAAATGAAAAATGAAAATGAAAAAAATGAAAAAATGAAAAATGAAAATGAAAAATGAAAAATGAAAAATGAAATGAAAAATGAAAAATGAAAAATAAAAATGAAAAATGAAAATGAAAAATGAAAAATGAAAATGAAAATGAAATGAAAAATGAAAAATGAAAAATGAAAAATGAAAAATGAAAAATGAAAAATGAAAAATCAAAAACAAAAATCAAAAATGAAAAATCAAAAATGAAAAATCAAAAATGAAAAATCAAAAATGAAAAATCAAAAATGAAAAATCAAAAATGAAAAATCAAAAATCAAAAATCAAAAATCAAAAATGAAAAATCAAAAATGAAAAATCAAAAATCAAAATCAAAATCAAAATCAAAAATCAAAATCAAAAATCAAAAATCAAAAATCAAAAATCAAAAATCAAAATCAAAATCAAAAATCAAAATCAAAAATCAAAAATCAAAAATCAAAATCAAAATCAAAAATCAAAAATCAAAAATCAAAATCAAAAATCAAAAATCAAAAATCAAAAATCAAAAATCAAAAATCAAAAATCAAAAATCAAAAATCAAAAATCAAAAATCAAAAATCAAAAATCAAAAATCAAAAATCAAAAATCAAAAATCAAAAATCAAAAATCAAATATCAAATATCAAATATCAAATATCAAATATCAAATATCAAATATCAAATATCAAATATCAAATATCAAATATCAAATATCAAATATAGAATATCAAATATCAAATATCAAATATCAAATATCAAAATATCAAATATCAAATATCAAATATCAAATATCAAATATCAAATATCAAATATCAAAAATCAATAATCAATAATCAAAGCCAAAATAAAAAATACATTATCAAATTAAAATGAAAATTAAAGTGAAGTACACAAAACTCCTCCATCACAACCACCATGCTAGCCGAGAAGACATCAGATCGAATGGTGGAAAAGAAATCATCAAATAAAGATATGTTCCATCACTCATGAGCTCATGCATGTATCAATAAACTGCTCAAATTTAGAAATCTATATTAGGAAAAGGTCCTTCCCCCCTATATTGACATTGATTTTTTGTTAACTTAAATATCAAACTTTTCAAATTCTTGATTGAATTAGCTAGAGGTTTTAGCAAATTTTGTTGTGAAGAAGTCTTTAATGTTGGATTAATATAGAATTACTACCCCACGCAAAAAAGGAAGATAAAATCAAGTATACTTATTATTTTATGCGCTAATATTTATATAAAATAAATATTTTCGATAATATTGCTTGTAAGTAATAGAATTTAAACAAATATGTAAAGATTTTAATTTATTAAAAGTATTTTTATGGATAATACACAATAAATAACGTGCAAGAAATTCGATACCAAAAAAAATAATAAAATGCTAAAATCAAGAGCAAAATAAAAACCAATTTATTTGCGGCGAAAATAAAAGACTTATGCTAATATATATATATATATATATATATATATATATATATATATATATATATATATATATATACATATATATACCTATATCATAATACCCTTTATTATATTAATTATTACTAAGTATTATTATTAGTTAATGACTAGAATACAAAAAGTCTTCATAAAATCAAGAGTCATGCCCTCACAATTGAGATTTAACAAAAGAGGATGAGGTGGCATAAATAAAATCTAATTAAATCAAAGGAATTTGAAATATAAAGATGAAAAACAAATAAATTAGTGACTACAAAGAGGTCAATTTTGAAGTGAACAACTATAATAGATACAAGTGATTTAAAATAGATGTATTTTAATTATAAAAATGTTTAAAAAATAGATCTTCAAAATACAAATCTAAAAATTCGAAATCTATATTTTTTTCTATACTCTAAATATAAAAAATTCGGGTATAACGTTAAATACTGAAAATATAAAAAAGTCTCGACTTATTTAAACCATATTTAAAAAAAATAATTAGGTAAAGAAGCATAAATACTTGGATATTATTATAAGCCTTTTTTTTTTCTTCCAGTTCACTTAATAAAATTAAGCTCTAAGATTTTAAAAAAATCGAAATACAAAGTTGAATACCTTATAAAAAAAATCTAACGCACCTTGCTACGAAATGGTTTGAACTGATTCTATTTTGGTTGGGGAAAGTCGGCGGATTAATTTTTGAAACGAAGGGTTTGAAAAGATGAAAAGTCATTGTCTCATGTTCACCGGAGGAATTTCCTAGGTTTAATGCTATAGAAATAAGAAGGGTGACCTTTTAGACGACTTACTTGAGTAAGAGTGAGCGTGAGGCGATGCGTATATATGTTAGAGTGAGTGGGGGTGGGGTTTTTTAGGTTAGAGAGTGAGAAGCTCTTTATCTATATGACATGTGCTTGGGATATTTTTGGGCCAGATTGGTTATAATTGGAGTAATATTTGTTATTCATTAAAGTAATAATAATTTGGATGAAATCCATTGAGAAATTTGGGTAACATGCAATTTTGAATATTTTTAGTCCTTTTTGCTATTGTTTATTTTAGGGAGAAATTCGGGTCCGTCCACTATGTAAAATTTTCATCCGCTACAGTTTTTTATATTTTTTAATTAAAAAGGATACTTTTAGAGCGAAAAGACTACGACTCTTAATTAACCGAAGGCGCGCTACGGATCACTTAATCAATTCATTAATTTAAATCACATAATCTAATTTATGCATCGCCCCTTAAATCATAATGTACCAAACCTTCATCTCTTTTTTTTCATGTACACAATCAACATATGATTCAAAATTAATGCATCTTACCTACATCCCACATCTAAGTCGATGCATCAAAATTTACAAATGATACAATATTGTGATTCAAAATTAATGCATCGAAGTTTCAAAAAGGGTATTTAAAAATGAACAAATTTCTATTTAGACCTTTCATCAAACAGTATATGCACAGTAGCACAAACACAAAAGTAAATTTATTTTGAATCATACACACAAACACAAAATGAAGACGAAGAAGAACGAGGTATGAAGAAGGAAGAGAATGAGAGGACAATAAAATGTATTTTTATATGTTTATATTTTCAATAACCATCGTTTTTTATAGCTACAACATTAGTACGAAATGTCGGAAACTATTATTTCTATCAAATTTTTTCATTTAGAGACACATGTCTATTATCAATTGTTGACTTAACCAATGATGAAGATGGTTGAATTCCATTCAATCCTCCTTGAATTGAGTATATAATTTTATATTACGAATAAGGTACCTATATCATAATACCCTTTATTATATTAAATACTAAGTATTATTATTAGTTAATCTAGAATAAATTTATAATTACCTTTTCAAATTTATGTGATCTATCGGATTTTAATTTTTATTTTGATACTTTACTTTTTATTATTCAAATTGCCCAAAGTTAATTTGTGTTCATCCGAATTGTTGTTACAAAATAAACAATTATTTTTTAATTGTATATTCTTCAAATACACTTCCCAATAACCTAGATAGTGAATTCACTACATACAAACCTAAATACAATGCGGCTACTCTCACTCATTCAAGTCCATCAACAAAGTCTTTGTCGTTGAAGCAGAAGGGACGTGTGTAGATACTTGGTATTTAGCAATCAGCATGCTGCATTTTCCTTTCCTCGACATCTGTAGTCACTTCATCTCCTCTAACCCTTCGTTTCAGGTATATCATCTGCCAATTTCCCACAAGATACCCTAACGTTGAATAACTTCTACCATTACTTTGCCAAGTGTGTTAAACTTCCTTTTTTATATGTTAAAAATAATTTTGCGAGTTATTGCATCATTCAAATTTGTATTTTGATTATTCAAAAATTAAAAGTGATTAATTTTATAGAGCACTTCGAAAAAATAAAGATCTTATAATTTATCAGTCTACTTCTTCACCTCTAAAAAATGGTTTAGAAAAGTGGAATCTAAGATCTATTAATATTTTAAATTGGTTATGGATTTAAAAGTTATGTGTATGTTCAAGATTTGGACAAATAAACTATATATCTACACTTTTTACAATAGGATCACTAATGAAAATGGACAAATAGATTTTTGATCTAATGTTTTTAACTTTGAAGTTTGATAACAATAGAAAAATGAACTTCATATTCTACAAGTTTTAACTTTGGATCTGATGAGGACCCAAGATCTCCTAGAAATGATTTAGAATGAATGACTCCGCGACCCAATGCCCTCGAGATGATGCGAACCTATGAATTGTGAATGACGACACAATTGAGAGAATTCTCCAACTGATAAGTTGAATTCAATTATAAACAACGAATTCACGATGTTTATAATCCGAACTTCCGATCCATGGCACTCAAATAAGAACACAATTTTCTATCCAGAAAATCAACTCAATTTTATTAATCAAAATTCAACTCCTAAACAATGTTTAATAATAATAAATTTATATAGACTTACAAAATAAATCCATAATTCTTGTAGGAAAAATAAATTAAATAAATGGAAACTTTTAAACCTAAACTTTAGGAATAAGAAACCTAAATAAAAGGAAACTAAAACCCTAAAAATACCCAAACAGTTAAACAGTAAAAACCTATATTAAAATATAAAAAACGGTAGCTTTTTTGCACACCTTGCAATCGCAAGCCTGTGACCCCTTGCGGCCGCTATCTTCACAGTATAAGAGAATATAATATATTATATTTATAGTATTCAAGAATATAATATATTTGTAATATATTATATTTATAGTTAGTTTATACTTTCCTAATTTACTGTATTTATGTTTCCTAATCTTGTACTAATCCCTCTTGTATTTAGCTTTCCTAATGCCTATTGTATTTAGACTATCTAGGTTAAACTTGTGTAGCAAGTATTGTAATCATATAAATATGTTCATCATATCAATGGAAAAACTATGTCATTATTCATAAAACTTATTAGTTTCTACATTGTATCAGAGTGAGTTGGTGTGCCGAGGAGACATGATTTGTTGGATGAGCGAGCTGGTGAACGAGGAGTCTTTGGCGAGCTGGTAAGAGCCTGGTTTGGTAAGGACAAGGTTTGCTCTAGGAGCGAGCTGGTGAACAAGGGAACTTCGGCGAGCTCGGGAGAGCCTAATGTGCTGAGGAGGCCTAGTCCATATGGCGCTCGAGGTGTGTGTAGTTGATATAGGAGTCTTCGGCGAGCTGGTGAGAGCTGGGTGTGGCCGAGGAGTCCTAGTCCTTGTGGTGCTCGAGGAGCGAGCCGTTGAGGGAGAGTCTTCAGCGAGCTGGTGAGAGCTGAGTTTGGCCGAGGAGTCCTAGTCCTTGTTGTGATCAAGGAATGAGTAGTTAAGTGAGGAATTTAGCGAGCTGGTTAAAGCTAGGTTTGCTAAGGAGGTCGCGATGTGCTCGAGGAGCGAGCTGTTGAAGGAGGGCCTCGACGAGCTGGTTAGATCTGGGTTTGCCGAGGAATCCTTGGGATGCAGGAGAGGCAAGAAGTGGAGGAAAGGACGTCGGCGAACTGGTGATAGCCGGGTTTGCCGAGGAGTCCGGAGTTGCTCGAGAAGAGAACTAGTTGAGGGAGGGCGTATCGTGAAAGAGGGGCCTCGATTAGCTGTGGAGGGAGGGTGTTGGCGAGCTTGCCTTCCGAAGATGACGAGCTGGGTTGGCCAAGGAATCGAGATTTTACGCAAGGAGCAGGCTAGGTTAAAGAGGGCGTCGACGAGCTGATCACGGTTGGGTTTGCCGAGGAGTCCTTGGGTTGCTCGAGGAGCGTGGAGAGAGTTTTGACCGGTGGTGTGAGAATCAATAAGGTGCCGAGGTGTAGGAGGGGAGACAGTTGTGGTGGGATGACGGTTTAGGGTTGCGATGGTTTGGTTGAGGGTGGCTGAGGAAGATCCTCGGTGAGATCTTTAGAGCTTGGTTGGCCGAGGAGTCCTTTAATTCCTCAAGGGGGAACTTGGTGTTACCTAGGAGATGGGTACTAGATATAAGATTACTGGTTTACTAGTTAGATCGGGGTTGGCAACGGCTTTGGTGGGAGAAAGGTATAAAGAGGTAGAAGGTTGGTTGTTTCTGGTTAGTAGGTTGCCAAGGTAAGGGAGGGGCGGCTTTGGAGGGCATGTTTATAAAGGGAAAAGGTTGGTGGTAATAGGTGCTAACAGAGAGGCGGCTAAGGAAGGACCAAGGTGAGCTCGTCAAAGCATGGTTGACCAAGGTGTCCTTTAGTTGTTTAAAGGGGAGGGGGAAAACCGGCTTGGCTGTAGAGAGTTGCCGGATCTGAACGTGGGGTTGGTATGGTGGTCAAATCTGGGTTGGCAACTGCTATGATGGGAGGAAGTTTTAGGGTTGAGGAAGTCTTAGGTTTGCGGAAGGTGGTGGTTATAGGTTTTAAGAGCGATGTTCTGATACCATGTAGAAAGTAATAAATTTTATGAATAATGGCATAGCCTTTCCATTGATATGATGAACATATTTATAGGGTTACAATACTTGCTACACAAGTTTAACCTAGATAGTCTAAATACAAGAGGGATTAGAAAACCTAAATACAAAAATGATTAGTACAAGATTAGAAAACCTAAATAAAGTAAAGGGTTAATATCAGCTTTGATACCTCAACTTTACCTATTTTTCAGTTTTCATACCCATCTTATCTAGGCAATCAAATTAAAGCCAAACGTTTCCAAAATTGATTAATTTCAATCCCAATCGTTAACTAGCCGTTAAGAACTAACGACTGACCTGTTTTCCTAGGTTGGAAACCGGTTGACTTCTATGCCATCACCCATCTACGCCCACCATGTCCGGCCAACCCTCCAGAAACATACCAGCTCCCAACTCTGTTTGTCTTCTCCAGATCAAGCCCTATCCGTCCTCCTACCCCAGCTTCTATCTCTCATCCGATCAAAACCCCCCTTCTCCATTCCACAGTAGCAGCGAGCTTTACTTCGTCGGGCGTCGTCATCTCTGTTCGTCTCAAACGCAGATCCAACTGCCATCTATCTCCCTTCTCCATCATCGGCGTACCGCCGTCACAGTCGTCACAGCCGCTAGCCTCCTTCAATCTCATCTGACTTCATCTCCGACGACTTCGAGACTAAGTTGTGGGTCATGTTTCTGTTTTGAGCCCTTGCCGTTGTCATCTTCAACTGCCGTGATATGTAACAGATTTGTCTTCGCTCTAGCCTCATTTTCAGCCTAAACCAGTCCGGCGAGACTCCATTGCCGGTCCATCAACCCATCTCCATAGCCGCCTCAACAATTCAAGCCTATAGCTTGGATTTTGGAATTCCCACTCTTAAATTCTAACTATGTGAGTAAGAAAAAGAAGAGTCTTTGATTCCAACTTCAATGTCGACCTCAATAAAAGTTTCCAACTTCAACATCGACCTCAATAAAAGTTAGGCTTAGCACCTTTCTCAAATTCTCGGTTGCTTTCTTAGTTAGCCATAGAAGAGAATCTTTTCCCGGTCCCTTGATTGTATTTCTTTTTTTTTTTTCGATCAAATATACATAGAAGAGAATCTCAGTGTGAATGAAAGCGTAAGGCCTTCGATTCTCTTGGAATTGTGGCTATCAAAAATTCAAGTAAGATCTGGTACAACTTTGGAGGGGCTTGGCCGGACATGGTGGGCATAGATGGGTGATTGTGGTGATAAAGTTTGATAAGAATCAACATGTAATCGGTTGCCAATGCAAGCCAGTTGTCGATTTTTCCGACCTAGGATAGAAGGTCAGCCGTTAGTTCTTAACGGCCAGTTAACGATTGGGATTGAAATTGATCGATTTTGGAAACATTTGGCTTTAATTTGATTGCCTAGGTACGATGGGTATAAAAATTGAAAAACAGGTAAAGTTAGGGTATCAAAACTGATATTAACCCATACAATAAATTAGGAATGTATAAACTAACTATGAATATAATATATTACAAATATATTATATTCTCTAATACTATAAATATAAAATATTATATTCTCTTATACACAGAAGGTTGCTTCCTAGTTGCTCCAATTTTACTGACTTGCCACTTTGACCCCCTGAAGTATCCAAACAGTTTTCCAAGCTTCCAAACTTGACAAATGAATTCCCGAGCTCTTGGAAACACTTTCAAGGCTGGTCAAGACTGTATCATACTACTCCTCTTGAAAATGATTTGCCCTGAAATCCGCCCTTGGTTGGTCATTAAAGTGTCATTTGATTCGAACTTGAGACCCATACCGTGGTCCATTCTTCCAACCCTTTTTCCCTAAATCAAACACCTCATGGTCCTGAATACTTAACAAAACTTTCTTACCCTTACTCTCAACTAGCATCCTCCTTTGGTCTTCATGCACTTGGCCTGGCGTTAATGGCACGAGTGTGATTGGCTCTTGATTAAGTATGAAGGAATATTTGTTGGTGAATCCATCATTCTTCACTTGACGATCATGCTGCCATGGATTTCGAAGTAATAAATGGCTTGCATTCATAGGAACCACATCACATACAACTTCGTCCTCCTAGATTCCTATATGAAATGTCACAAGCCCTTGTTTCTCCACCTTCACTTTTCCACAATCTTTCAACCATTGTAGTTTGTAAGGTTGGGGATGCCTTGATGTTGACAAACCCAGCTTTTCCACCATGAGATCACTAGTGACGTTGCTACAACTACCTCCATCAATAATCACACTACAAACCATGTCTTTGATGCTACACCGTGTGTGAAAGATGTTATCACGTTGACATGTTCTTCCTCCTTAGCTTGCATATTCAACACACAACGAGAAACCAAAGCCTCTAGATTTATAAAGTCCCCCTCGACTTCAATGTCTCCATGTCCATCTTCCTTTTCTTCTACCACCTCATTGCCACGTACCACAATAACCCGTTGATTGACACACTCACGCGCAACGTGTCCCCACCCTTTGCACTTGAAACATTGCACTTCAACCTAGGGATTTTCAGATTTCCCTTGGGGATCTTGCGAAGTCGTAGCCACTTTTGCTTCAGACTCAACCTTTCTTATGATCTTATCTTGTTGTTGCACCTGATCTGAACTACTTGGACGAGTGATACTCCTCCTCTTTTGTCGATGCTCTATCTTGACTGCCATGTGCACCATTTCACCCAAATCCTCATATTGGTGTAAATCAACAAATATTCGCAATAGTATGATTCAAACCTATAGGGAATCTTGTCATTGTTACTTCGACATATTCACCCAAATTGGCCCTAGCAGTCAACATCTCCATCACCTTGTGATAGTCTTCAACACTTTTCGATCCCTATGTCAATTTATGCAATTTATGTAGAACACCCCTATAATAGTGGCTAGGAACAAACCGATGATGCACAAGATGCTTCATCTCTCCCTATGAGTAACCGCCGGCATCCAAATTCTTCTCCTATCAGTTATCATTTGATCCCACTAGATACTAGCATAATCCATAAACTCGGCAGCAGCTAATTTGACTTTCCTCAATTCAGTGTAGGTATAACAATAAAATACTTTCTCGATTTTTCTTTCCCAATCAAAATATTCATCTGGATCACTTGACCCCTTAAATTCGGAAATCTTTAACTTAATTGTTCCCCAATTATTTTCTTCTCTCCTCGAAACCTCTTGCCTTCCTCTACCATGATTTTCTCCTAAGCCAAGCCCATTAAATTCTTCATCTAGCTAGTTAACTCTTTGAGCCCTACGTTCCCTAGGTTCCTCCCTTTTCCTATCCTCCTAAAGTCTATCAAATCTCTCATCTATTTGAGCAAACTTAACCTTAACCTCTTCCATGTGAGAGAACATCGCCTCCATAAATTGTGTTAGATTAACAAAAGGAACCCCTATAGCTAGAGTTTCGTCAGTCATGGTGATTGTTGGTTGATTCTTTCCCTTACATGTATGCACTCAAGATCACAATATTATTTATTTATTTATTATTATTATTTTAAATAACAAACCCTAGAAAATTTAGAATTTCAAAATTGAAAAACAACACGATTAAACAAGGATTGATGGATCTACACTTCAGATATGCACTTTTTATCTTCGGATCCGATGAAAATGGACAAAAACATCTTTGATATGTAAATTATGTTAAAGAGTTGTAAAATTACGGTTTCAAATTAACATTGGACTGTTACAGATTTAGTTTAATAAACATATAATCTTATGTAAACTTAGTTCATTTGGTTAAAGTTTTTTTTGTTGTTGCATATGTTGGCTCGATTTTCAACCTTTTGGCTCGACGAATAAACTTCAGACCTACATTTTGTAACTTCGGATCCGGTGAAAATGGACAAAAACAACATAGATATAATTTTTTATTTACAATTCTTTTTCTTATAGATTTTTCCCAAAGTTAATTTGAGTTCATCCGAATTATTGTTACAAAATAGACCACAATTATTGGTATTTAGCAATTAGCTTGCTACATTTTCCCTTCCTCAACATCTGTAGCCACTTCATCACCTCTAACCCTTCGTTTCAAATATTATCTGCCCGATTTCCCACAAGATACCCAAACGTTGAATAACTTCTACCATTACTTTGCCAGGTGTGTTGAACTTCCTTTTTTTATATGTTAAAAATAATTTTGTGAATTATTGTATCATTCAAATTTGTATTTTGAGTATTCAAAAATTTTGAGTGATTAATTTTATCAAGTGCTTGAAAAAAATAAAGATATTATAACCTCTTCACCTCTAAAAAACGGTTTAGAAAAGCGGAATATAAGATCTATTAATTTTTTAAATTGGTTTTGGATTTAAAAGTTATGTGTATGTTCAAGATTTGGACAAACAAACTGCAAATCTCCACTTTTTACAATAGGATCACTAATGAAAATGGACAAATAAATTTTTGATCTAATGTTTTTAACTTCGAATTTGATAACAATAGACAAATGAACTTCATATTCTACATGTTTTAACTTTGGATCCAATGAAAAAAAAAAAAAGAGTATGGATCTACACTTCAGATCTGTACTTTTTATCTTCGGATCTGATGAAAATGGACAAAAACATCTTAGATCTATAAATTATGTTATATAATTGCAAAATTACGGTTTCAATTTAACATTGGACTTTTATAGAGGTTAATATCAGTTTTGATACCCTAACTTTACCCGTTTTTCAGTTTTCATACCCATTGTACACAGACAATCAAATTAAAGCCAAACGTTTCAAAAATCGATCAATTTCAATCCAAATCGTTAACTGGTCGTTAGGAACTAACGACTGACCTACTATCCTATGTAAAACTAATTTCACCCCTCTTCCCCCATTAATGGCTGAACCCAAGAGCTACATTACTTCAGAAAACCTCAAAACCCACAACAAACATGGGATCTTTGGATCTCAATCCAAGGCTAAGTCTATGACGTTCCCAATTGGATCAAAACCTGAGCAATAGTTTTTCCTTTGAAGTCGGCGATTTCTTGAAGAACTTTAGATTGCATGACTCGGTCATCTCCAAAGACAGTACCGGCTGCTCCCAATGGGCCGTATGCAGTGATAACTATGCCATTTTCTTTACAAAATTCTCTTAATTTCTTTTGCTGCCAAATCGGGTTCATCTCAACCTGGTTGACTGCAGGAGGGATTTCGTCCAAGGAGAGAATTTCTTGGAGCTTCTGAGCAGAGCAATTGCTGACCCCTATAGATTTGCTAAGTCCGAGGTTTTGACACTCTTCCATGGCTTGCCATACAGACTTAAGGTCCATTGCCACTACGGAGTCTGTTGGAAAGGGCATCGAAACTCCTCTATTGACATGTTTAGCTTGTAGTTTTGTGCATTTAATTTGTGGTAGGTTAATGGGTTTTATTTGGAGTCAAAGTGGGAGGCTTGGGCATGATTCTGGGCATTACCAGATAGAAACTGAACCCACGACTTGGTCGCGAAGCTGGAGATAAAGTCGGGTGAGATTGAAGGAAGCGAAGGGGTGGATCTGCGATACGGAGATGGAGAAGAGAGATAGATGACCGACCGATTCAAGCTTGAGACGAATGGAGATGGCGACACCCGACTAAGTCGAGCTCGCCGCCACCGTGAGATGGAGAAATGGGGTTTGATCGTAGGAGAGATCGAAGCTAGGCAGAGGACAGAGGGTTGGATCTCAGTACGACTTTGGAAGGGATTGGTCGGACATGGTGGGCGTAGTTGGGTGATTGTGGTGATAAATTTTGATAGGAATCAACATTTAATCAGTTGCCAAGCTTGCCGGTTTCCAAACGTAGATAGCAGTCCTAGTTAGTTCCTAACGACCGTTAATCCGATTTGGATTGAAATTGATCGATTTTGGAAACGTTTGGCTTTAATTTGATTGCCTGTGTACGATGGGTATGAAAACTGAAAAACGAGTAAAGTTAGGGTATCAAAACTGATATTAACCCGATTTAGTTTAATAAACATAAAATCTTATGCAAACTTAGCTCATTTGGTTAAAGTTTTTGTTGTTGTTGCATATGTTGGCTCGATTTTCAAACTTGTAGGCTGGACGAATATACTTCCGACCTACATTTTGTAACTTCGGATCCGATGAAAATGAAAGAAACATCATAGATATAATTTTATATTAAAAAAAATTTCTTATAGATTTGTCAATTTTTAAAATTAAACCTTAGATTAATATATCATCTATAGATTTCACATTTTTTAGTATTTTAACAGTTAAACATGAAATATTTGAAGGTCAGAAGATGTATGAACAACTACACTTGTTGATACTTAATACATTGAACCTTTTGGATTAGTAATTAACTCAACAGGTATCCTTAGAATTATCTAATTTGAAAGAATATGAAAATGGGATGTCCAAAAAAGAATTATTTATCACACAATTTTCTTTTCTTTTCTTAATTCGATACTGACAAGCCATAAAAAGGTTTCCAAGATTTTAACGGTTTATTTGATAAATTTGAAAGGTTGGGGACAAGTGTGGAGGCTTAGAATAACAGTTCTGAAACTAGAGGGGCTGAAGTGTCAAACTGGAAAGTGGCTTCACAATTTTGGCGCAAACAGTAACTTGAGAGAATCAAAAGCGCACACTTTCCTTGCTAAACGTGCACACGTCCGACGTCATTTTCAACATTTTATTTTATTTGGTTTTATTTGTGGTATTTTACTGTTTTGGTATTTTTATTGTTGAGGTGGTCTCCTGTAAGACGGTCTTACGGATCCTTATCCGTAAGACGGAGCTCCATTTAAAAATTCTCGCGTCATAATAAATAAATAATATGTTATAAAAATTCTCAAAAGGTCACTAGGTAAGGTGGTTTTCCGAAAAAGCATAAGGTTTAGTGTTCCGCGCTTAGGTCTGCGATTCGAAACTCCATACCGCTCTAATTATGTTTTATTGCCATAAATGTGTTGTTTTGCTCCGGTGCCCCTGCACTTTCAAGGTTTGTCACCGTAATTCTTATGTTTTTCACGCCTTACAATTTAATCCTTTGTCAGCCCCGTTAGCATCAATTGTCTTGAGATACTTGACGGATCTTAATCGACTTTAACGAAATGTTAAATGACACGTTTAAAGCAAAACGTGACACATTAAAAAGACAAAAGTGATATATTTTAAGGTTGAAAGTGACACTATAAAGGGTAATTTATTATAATTCTTATTAAAATACAAAATAATACTCTTAATACTAAAAAGTGACATTTTTAATGCTAAAAATTGACAAATTTAATACTAAAAAGTGACACTTTTAATACTAAAAAATGAGAGAGTTATGGTGAAGAGGAATCAAAGAATTAAGAGTGTCACTTTTTAGTATTAAATGTGTCATTTTTTAGTATTACGAGTGTCACTTTTTAGTATTAAGAGTGTCACTTTTTAGTATTAAATTTGTCACTTTTTAGTATTAAGAGTGTCACTTTTTAGTAATAAGAGTGTCACTTTTTACTATTAAGAGTGTCACTTTTCAGTATTAAGAGTGTCACTTTTTAATATTATAAGAGTGTCACTTTTTAGTATTAAGAGTGTCACTTTTTAGTATTAAATGTGTCACTATTTAGTATTAAGAGTGTCACTTTTTAGTATTAAAAGTGTCACTTTTTAGTATTAAGAGTGTCACATTTTAGTATTAAATTTGTCACTTTTTAATATTAAGAGTGTCACTTTTTAGTATTAAGAGTGTCACTATTTAGTAATAAGAGTATCACTTTTTAGTAATAAGAGTGTCACTTTTTACTATTAAGAGTGTCACTTTTTACTATTAAGAGGATCATTTTTTAGTATTATGAGAGTGTCACTTTTTAATATTAAATGTGTCACTATTTAGTATTAAAAGTGTCACTTTTTAGTATTAATGTGTCACCTTTTAGTATTAATAGTGTTATTTTGTATTTTAATAAGAATTATAATAAATTTTTATTTATAGTGTCACATTTAATATTAAATGTGTCACTTTTTAGAATTAAGAGTGTCACTTTTTAGCATTAATAATATCATTTTTTAGTATTATAAGAGTATCACTTTTTAGTATTAAGAGTGTTACTTTTTAGTATTATAAGAGTGTCATTTTTTAGTATTAAATATGTCATTTTTTAATATTAAGAGTGTTACTTTGTATTTTAATAAAAATTATAAAAAAATTTCATTTATAGTTTCACTTTTAACATTAAAATGTGTCACATTAAATGTTTCATTATAATAAATTTTCATTTATAAGTCCGTTAGGATATGTCAAGTATCCCAAGCCAATTGATGCTAATGGATGACTAACGGAGCTAACAAATGATTAAACTATAAGACATGAGAATTCGGCGACAAACATTGAAAGTGGAGGGGGTACCGTAGCAAATAGAGAAAATGAGTATAAAAAACAAAATTTGGTAGCTGGGCAGTATCGAACCCGCAACCACCTTGGCGACAAACCTTCTATGTTCGACAAGGACCAACTCGACTAGCCGATTGTTTCTGAAATTTAATAACAGGTTTACGTATTAACCCATAAATATCTAAATGGGGCTCCGTCTTACGGATATAGGATCCGTAAGACCGTCCTACACAAGTCTTTGCCTTTATTGTTTTAGTTTCCTTTTAATTAGGTTTTTGTTCCTAAAGTTTAGGTTTAAAAGTTTCTTTTAATTAATTTTTTTTTCCAGCTAGAATTATGATTTATTTTGTAAGCCTATATAAAGGCTTTATTAAACATAATTTAGAGAGTTCATTTTTGATTAATAAAATTGAGTTGATTTTCTGGATAAAAAATTGTGTTCTAATTTGAGTGACGTGGATTGGAAACTTAGATTATAAACATCGTGGATTCGTTGTTTGTCATTGAATTCGACTTATCAGTTGGAGAATCATCCCAATTGTGTCGTCATTCACAATTCTAAGGCTCACGTCATCTCGAATGCGTTGGGTCATGAATTCATTCATCCTAAGAACTTTTTAGGAGATCTTGGGTCCTCAACATTTGATATCAGAGCAATCTTAGTTGCGATAACTCTATTCTATCTTAATTTTGCGTATTATCGTTCTAGTTGTTAAACTCTAATTTCCTCTAGGGTTCGTTCTAGGGTTCCCAATTTGAAAGAATGAAGGAACAAACGAAATAGTGATTTTTCAAACAGAAACTATAAAAGAATAATATGTGAGAGACTATCTAGTAAAAGTTTGATAGAATAAGTTCTTCAAAGAAAGATTGAAGTTCTAAGTTTGCATGAAGGCTTCAACGTATTTGTCTTTTTCAGTGTGCTTTGAGGATTTGAGATTTATGAGAACAGTGCACATAATTCTGCGAAGGTGTGATCTTCAATCCTTCTTTCAAATGTTTTATAGAGATCTTTAGGAATGTTGCCGTTTGAGACTGAATCTCTTGAAGACCTGATGAAGAAATCTTTCATTGAATGCACATAAATCTTGTAGAGGATAAGAGACAAAGACTATTTCTTAGCATGGAATAATAAAGAGGGCGGTTATCTAGCATATAATATAGAAGAATATTAAAAAAACACAAAAGTCTTATATTGATAAGACAGATGAGTAGTTCTTTTGTTTGAAAATAAATGACCAAATATATAATAAATATATGAGCAAAGTTTCAATCGTAAATAGTTTTCTAGGATAGAGTTCAAAATATATAGCATATACTATCAAAGTTATCTAGTCACAGACTTCTCGATGACTTAGCTTTAAACAGACAGAGTTTTAATTTAAGAAGGATGCTGTACTAAGTCCAAAAGGGTATATGTTGTATTTAAATAGAAGATGGCATCTTATTTGCTGAAGGTTCAACAGATATATTTAGACTTGATGCAAAGTCTAATAAAACAGTTTTAAAGATTTGATCAAATATAAACTAGTTGTTTTAATTTAATGAATTTAAGTAAATTTAAAGCATTTAAGTTTCTAGAGTAACCCGTAGCTTTTGTTGATGGGTTACCCGTTTCATCAGCCTTATTTTTTAATCATTTTTAGACTCCGTCTTACGGTTTTAGGATCCTTTAGACCATCCTACACAAGTTTTTTACTTTTTACTAACATATATTTATTCAAGTTGATCCTTTTTAAGAAAACAATTTTATATTGAGTTACTTTGTTTTTTGTATCTAATAAATATATAACCATAATACAATATCCGGGTAAGAATATTTGCATTCCAAATTTTACTACGGCAATCAAAATACTACTTTATTTCCCATTTACATAATCATACATTATACATTATACTTTGGAGTCCCTTAGTAAGAAATTAAAGTGCTAAGAACTTTTCTCCAATTGATAGCATATATCAATGTCTTTTCTTTATTGGGTTGTATTTTGAGGAAATTCATTTTGTATCTAATAAGTTTATAACCAATTTAGGATATTGGCATTCCAAATTAAAGCGCTAATAACTTTTCTCCAATTGATATCATCAATGTCTTTAATTTCTTTATAAAATTGTAGTTTTAGGAAATTCAATGTGTAATCATAGAATTGATTTTAATGATAAAAAATTCAAATTGACTTTGTCAAATTTGGAAGCTTGGAAACTGTTTGGATACTTCAGGGGTCAAAGTGGCAAGTCAGTAAAATTGGAGCAACTTGGACGCAACCTTCTGTGAAGATTGCGGCTGCAAGGGGTCATAGGCTTGCGATCGCAAGATGTCTAGAAAAGATACCGCTTTTTATATTTTAATATAGGGTTTTACTATTTTACTGTTTTGAGTATTTTTAGGGTTTAGTTTCCTTTTATTTATATTTCTTGTTCCTAAAGTTTAGGTTTAAAAGTTTCCTTTTATTTAGTTTTCTTTTCCTACAAGAATTATGATTTATTTTGTAAACCTATATAAAGTCATTATTATTAAACATTGTTTAGGAGTTGAATTTTGATTAATAAAATTGAGTTGATTTTCTAGATAGAAAATTATATTCTTATTTGAATGTCGAAGCTCGGATTATAAACATCGTGAATTCGTTGTTTATAATTGAATTCGACTTATCAGTTGGAGAATCATCTCAATTGTGGTGTCATACACAATTCCAAAGTTCACGTCATCTCGAAGGCGTTCGGTCGCAGAGTCATTCATCCAAAATCCTTTCTAGGAGATCTTGGGTCTTAATCATCTTTTGTGCCTTTAACTTATGCTCTAGTTTGTGATGATCTATTGGTTTTGCAAACAAACATGAGTGAATGGAAGATTGAAGAGGAAATAATTGAAAAAGAGAAAATTGAAAAGAAGAATTTTGAAAATGAGAGAATTGAGAAAGAAAGGCTTTAGACAGAGAAAATCGAGAAGGAGGATGAAGAGAGAGAAATGATTGAGAAAGTAGAAACTGAAATAAAAATTAATAGTGATTCGAGAAAAATTGAAGTTACTACATACATATGAATGTAATTTGTATTACCACAAATTACTACAAATTACTCGTTTAGTGATTTAAAAAAATCTAAAAAATATATGTCAAATTTTCATTTCCAAAACCCTCAATTTTCCAAAACCCTCAAGATATTCAAACATGATATGAAAGAGTTGAAAAAGATTAATTAAGGATACATTTTCTAATTGGGTAATGCTTGAATCACTCTCATTTTGTACCAAAATATGAGTACTTTATGATGTGGCACACTCTCATTGGCTGGAGTGCTGGGATCCACAAAATGTCCAGCAAATGATCAGTATATCTTCATAATAGAGTACTCATATTTTGGTGTAAAATGAGAGTGACCCTAGCGTTGTTCTTCTAATTATGTTAAATTTCTGTTAGTTACCAGTTCCATTTGGTCTATGGTCAAGTGATATCTCTTTACTACCAATTGGCCTATGGTCAACTAATATGGCGTGTTTATAGGAACGAGTTTAATCTCTTTGTAGTCGTGACTTTCGAACTAAATGGGGTTAGCCATAACCAATATTAAATGTGTGATCTTTCGTTGAGATCTTTCCATACCAGTGCAATATTTCGTTGAGATCACCCATTTTTTTACAAACATTTTTTCTTGTATCTAAAGCGATCTTCTAAGATCTATATAAAGAAAACAATAACCAACTTGGCAGCTTCAAACTCTATATGACCATGACCATGACCATGACCATGAGATTGTCCAGGGGAAACATCTGCTTCTTTCTTACCCTAGCATTTTACTTTTTCACCACAACGCATGCTAAATGTATCCTTACCCCAAAGTACACCGTTAATATTGCAAGTGATATTACTGATGACAATATCACGGTGCACTGCAAGTCAAGAGATGACGATCTCGGAAATCATACCATTGTAAACGGTTATCCTTACCAGTGGAGCTTTTGTGTGAATATATTCTATACGACTCTTTTCTTTTGCAACTTTCGGTGGAAGCAAAAGAGACAAGTGTTTGAGGTATTTACATGGAAATTGACTCATACGTGCAATGGTCATAGATGCTTATGGAGAGTGGCCAGAGACGGATTTTATTTTTATGACATCAATCTCAATAAGCCCGTGAAGAAATATGATTGGCTTTGATGTGTCTCGCTCTACCAACCAACTTGATACAAATCTTCCTTGTGTAAGCCTTTCACTGATAAAGAGAGAATGGTTTCAGAATGAAACTGTTATAAACACACACTTGAATAAAACAATTTTATCATTTCTCCCTCTCTCTCTCCCTCCCTTGCCCAACTTTTTGATGCACATCTTGGTTTGTTAGGTTCAAATGCTTGCAAACTCAACATTAAAGAAGAATTGTTAATGTAATACCACAAATTTTCTATATTAAAATAAATTTTCTTTTATTAATTTTTACCAAATATCAATAATTATTGTGGGCTTAACTTTTCAATTTCGAATTTATTAGAATTGGTTTTAGGTCTAGTACATTTGAGTTTAATTTTAGTGGGTTTGATGTACATTGCTTAGTATACTTTGAGTGTGGGCTTGACCCATCAACTTGGCTTTCCTTTACTAATAATAATAGTTTTTATAATAATAATAATATTGATAATAATAATATAATAGTAATAATAGGAATGAAATGAAAAGAAGGAAAGTGGAATGATAGTAATAATATAATAAGTAATGAATGAAAAGAACGGAAAGTGGAATGTTAATAATATAATAGTAATTAGTAAGTGAAGTGACATATCACTTTCCAAGAAAGAAGAGAAAACGAAGGAAAAGAGAACGCCGACCGACAATTCAATGGACAGAGAAGGGGAATCGATAGAGTGGGCGTATAAGAAGGATCCAACATTTGGATGTTTCGCTTTGAAAATTTAGAAAAATTGTGAGTAAGAGGAAGAGAGGGAGAGCTCGACAACAAGGGAGGCAGTAGAAGAGTCATAGAGAGAGGGGCGAATGGCAGAGTGCTCAAGCAACTTAAGGTATTCCCTTTGTTTTTCTTCAAATTGCAATGATCAATAAATTTCATTCTTGAGTTCATAAGATAGTAGTGCACGGTTGAGTTTTCTATCGAAACTTGTGTCCTTCGGAAATAATCGGTACTGTTCGATGAAGACATAATACATAAATCCTTATGTGTGGCTATTTAAAATCGAGAAAGAAAGATTGGACGAAAGATGAAATTGAGTTTCAACTGATATAACCCGGATTCCTTGTTCGTAAATAATAATAATAATAATAATAATAATAATAATAATAATAATAATAATAATAATAATAATAATAATAATAAATTCAAAACTGTAACCGGGTTTCTTGGAGTCAATCTGTAATTTTTTTTAAACCCAAAATGCATGAAGTGGGTTCCAAGTGAATTCCTCCAGTGGTGTATTTTAAAACCAATAGTTGGATCTTGCAGTTGGGTAGTAGATAGATTTTTATGCATATGTATATTAATGGCGGAAGAAGTCAACAACAGAAAGTTGTTTTGGTGAATATGATGGAAGCAAGTTACAACCACACCCCCTAAACTTTTGGACTATAGATTATTAATTTTTGTAATTGCAGGATGGTCCCTAGGATTTTAAAACCCTTAGTAAATATCCTTGGTGAGATTTTCTTTTATTATATATTTTTTTTGTTTAAACAAGTTTAGATATTATAAGGCCCAAACTCAAAAATCCTAATTTGAGTATTATGTTTAATTAGATTTGGGGCAAGCAACTTAAGGTGATCGTTCGTGTTTTGGGAATTTACTTTGCTAAGGTTTTCAGGTAAGGGATTTTACCTCTTATAGTTTACATATTTTTTTTACATCCTCCGTTAGACTTCAAATTATTTTATTGATATCGATATTTTTTTAAAACGTACGCCGACTTGGAGTTGGTAGTTGATTTGAATTCCGTCGATTTTACTTCTTTGAAAATCATGAATTGATTCACGTTTAACTTCACTTAATTATTGAATTTCATGTTAGTTCTTCTCCCTACATGAAATGTATGATTTTTGCGATGCGAAATTTTGTGAAGCATAATTTTTTGATGCATGACTCTTGTAGTGAAATTTGTTTATCGTTTCCTTGAAATTATACCATGATCATTAAACTGATTTTTATGACTATCGAATGCAACTTAAATTGTGAGCATAATTATTGAATGATCAAACTTATCGAATACCACCTAGCTAGTGGTATATGGTAGTATTGTTTCGATTACAAAAATGTCACTTACAACATCTAATAAGAGAATTCCTTAAAATTCTAGAGAAGATAGTTTCTGCTGATTAGGGATGTACTTCGAAACAACAAAACCAAACTAAACCAGTCGGTTTGGTTTGATTTTGATCTAATTAACGCGGTTCAGTTTTGGTTTCAAAAATTGAAAAACTGGCGGTTTAATTCACGATTTTTTATATCGAACCAAAATGAATTAAACCAAACCAAACATGTATATTTTCATTTATTTATTATATAATAAACATATATAATCTAATATTTGTTAACTATTTTGAGTTGTATATCATTTAGTTTTTTGGAAAATGGGCATCCAAAAAGTCTCAAAGTAAGGGTCGGCCAGGGTGTAACCCATAGGATAGTCAGATACTCCCCAAAAAGCCCTTAGAAAAACAATTGAGGGATTTTCCAGAAAATTCTATCATCCTTTGTGCAAAGAGGTTGCAAATAAAAAGGATATGTAATTTTTACCTGAAGACCTTCTTCGATCCAATTCACCGGAAGTCGTCTGTTGTATAGAGTACCACCGTCGTAGGCACATATAGCATGATTCTCTTCCTTCTAGTCCGCCCAAACTCTGACCACTCGTTCTGTATATATATATATATATATATATATATATATATATATATATATATATATATATATATATATATATATATATATTAGTTACTAAACTAAACCAGATTTTGATTGTTAGAAGACCTTTTTTTCTACAATTGTTTGTGTTTATTTAATTTTTGAATTTTTTTATTTATTATAATTACTTTTAATAAGTTATTTTCTAATGTTTGATGTTAAATTAAAATATATTTTATTATTATTGTTTATGTTGGTTAAGTTGATTAATTTTTTTTATATAAACCTCAAAACCAAATCGAGTAGTTCGGTTCGGTTCAAAACTGGTGAGTACCCAAGATCTCCTAGAACGGTTTTAGGATTAATGATTTCACGACTCAACACCCTCGAGGTGACGCGAACCTTGGAATTGTTAATGATTTCACAAATGGGATGACTCTCCAATTGATTAGTTGAATTCAATCATAAACAACAAATCCATGATGTTTATAATCCGAGCTTCCATACTTGTTCCCAAACTTCCAAATCTATCAAATAAAACCCCTGAACTCTTAGAAACACTTTTAACGTTTGTCAAGATCGTATCATACCCCTCCTCTTGAAAAAAGATTTGTCATCAAATCTGCACATGCAACTCGATGAGTCGCTCGTGAGACAAAATCAATTAGATCCGCCCATTGAGTTGAGAAGAAGAAGTCATCAATCATTCGTTCGATGAACAAAAACAAGACAAATTTGAAACTTCAAAATCGAACAGGTCTTCATATGTATGTAGTAACATCAATTCTTCTCAAAATGCTATTAATTTCTTTATAGTTTCTTCTTTCTCCAACCTTCCTTGCTCTTCTTCCTCTCATCCATTTGAACAATCTTATCCTTAATCTCTTCGATACCAACGAATAACACCTACATGGAGTATTGCATGGATTCATCAAATTTGACGTTAACTCGATTTTCGTCAAGCATGGTGAAGCCAAATTTTCGTTAAAGCCAAAAAAAAATTAAAAAATTAAAAATCGTAAAACAATTAGGATTTCAAAATTGAAAAACAAGATAATTAAACAAGGATTGATGACCTAAGTTCAAGAACAACTAGAAGAAAATCAAAACAACACAATAATAGTTTTTTTTTTTTTTTAACATGAACCCTAAGCGGAATTAGGGTTTAAGAACTAGAACAATAATACGCAAAATTAAGTTAGAATGAAATTACCGTAACTAGGATTGCTTTGATACTAAAATGATGTGAACCGGCCTACATCTTCTAGAAAGGTTAATTTTAAGATGACTGATTCTATGACCCAACGCCCTCGAGATGACGCGGACATTAGAATTGTGAATGACACCACAATTGAGATGATTCTTCAACTTATGAGTCAAATTCAATCATAAACAAAGAATCCATAATATTTATAATCCGAGCTTCTATACTTGTTCCCAAACAAATCAATGAAATAAAATCCATGAACTCTTGGAAACACTTTTAAGACTTGTCAGTATCGTATCACAAACCTTATTCGATTTGGTTTTGTTTGAAAATTTTGGAACCAATAAAGGGTAGTTGTATTCATGATTTTGGTCTAAACTAAACCAAACCGAACTGTCAACCTCTAGTCAACCTCTACTACTGATGGTGTCTTATGGTCTATAAATAAACTCATGGTCAATCATTATCTAACGTAGGGATTATGTTTCAAAAAACCTGTTTTTAGTTGTTGCCAGCTGTAACTCTAAGGGCTTCGAATTTTGTTATGTGGTAGTGATAGTTGTAATAGTCGTACATGTTCAACGACAAATATTGTATACAAAGAATTATTCCAAAATTTTAAAATAACTTTTTCAAATTTATATGATTTTCTATCTTTAATTTTACTATTTATTAAAATTTGTTTACATTAAAGTTTGTAATTATATATTATTCAACTGTAATTGAGTATATGTTTTACACCCGTGCACAAACTATACATGTAACGACCCGAGCCCGAGAGACCGGTCGCTACGTGTAGATCACACTGACCCACTGAGCACGCAGCACCTTAGGTCATCAGGCCCACCACAAGCCGACCCAAAAGTCCATGGATGATGTTGGTGTCCCGGAGGTAGTGTGTGGACACCTTATAAATCGAACACAATTCACACATCTACCCGATGTGAGATGGGGTATTACAATCTCCCCTATTTAAATCCTTGATGTCCTCATCAAAGCCGAATCGTACCCCGGGCGATGCAGGATTCAAGAGGTGGCTTGTACGGGGATCAAGGGGTGGCTCTCACCATCTGCGATGTAGTACTTTGGCCCGCACAGCACTTTATTCCCACATTTTTGGCTGGGACCCGTTCTGATACCATTTGTAACGACCTGAGCCCGAGAGCCCGGTCCACTACGTTTAACCCACACACTGGTCCACTGAGCACACAGCACCTTAGGTCATCAGGCCCACCACAAGCCGATCCAAAAGTCCATGGATGATGTTGGTGCCCAGAGGTAGTTAGTGACCACCTTATAAATCGAACACAATTCTCACACCAACCCGAAATAAAATGGGGTATTACAATACAATACACAAATGAATCACTAATTTCAAACAAAAAAGGAGACTTGCATATGTTTTTGTAGCTAATTGTTCTTTTTTTAAAAAAGAAAAATATATAATGATCCTTTACTTACTCCATTGTAACTCGAATTTATAACATGTTAGGAGTAGGAGAAGTGTCTTATAACGTTGTACTTCGTCATCAAATTAATCTTTTTTCTAGAAAACAATATTTTAATTATTGACTTGTTTTCTTTATCTTATAAAATTAGAACTATAATAAACAATTTGGGGTTAGGATATTGGCATTCCAATTTTCTACCAGAATGTTTAAAGTACTACAGCTTTGTTCCTAAATTATTATTCTCTTTGATCCGGTCCATCATATAGTTCTATTTGACATGGTATATCATTTAAAAATAATAATTTATTGTATTATAAACATTTATGTATTGTGTGGTGTATTATAAATAGTAATTGTATTATAAATATTTGTGTATTATGTAGTTTCCTTAATGCCCTTGTGTGTGGGTAATAATTAAAGTATGTACAAAAAGTAAAGAAAAGTGATTTCTTAAAAATGAAAGTTTTAAAAGTTTTTTTTTGGAACAGAGGGAGTATTTTATTTAACTTTTACACAACGCCTCATGCAAAACACAAAATTGGAGTGCCATAATACAAAATTGGATTACTAATAACTTATCTTAAAGTGATATCATCAATGTCATATATATATATATATATATATATATATATATATATATATATATATATATATATATATATATATATAATATGAAAGAAACAAATAACAATGTTAAATAAGGCAGTTTTCCGCCAAAAACAGAAAACCACTTTTATCTTATCTACTATGTGAAAATATGAAAATGTACACGACTTTTTATATTTCTAAAATCTAGATAATATTAAACTTATTAATAAAAAAAACATAAAACATTAATTTATTGATTAGTCAAAAATGATGTTTAATCTATTCCACTGCAAGCAACAACTTCACTATAAATGATAAAAAGTACAATAAAGAGTTTTCAATGTACTCACCCTGCCTAGGCCAAGGGTTATAACGATTGACACGATCTCATAGAGTACCACATCTCTCACAGCCCAAACTAACCACATATTATTTTGTCTAACACTGCAAAGACCTCAAGACCCTCGACCACGTGTCGTGTCGTTCGTCTCCAATTCGTGTGTCACAAACTCGGCCGGAATATCTTGCACTACCAAGACGCACGCATATATATAGAGAGGTCATGTTTACATTCATTAGTCCTAAGCTAATTATGATTAAGCTTTCTAATCTAAGTAAAGTAAGAAATCCTAATCATATTCTAATTTGAGACATAAATTTAACATAATCATGTGATTGTTTATGGGGCTCTTCTTCTTGTTTACCCTGTCATTTATCTTTGAGGTATGATATTACAAGCTAGAGCTTGTGGTATTATTATAAGCTTTAGTGTTAGTACCGTTTGATCAAATCTATTTAGACCTCTACACTGTTAGATCAAATATACTTTTTAAAGTAATAACACGGATTTTTCAAATCATCACTAACTTAATAATCTAACGACTCTAATACTAAAGCTTGTAATAATATTACAAGCTCTAACTCGTAATATCATTTGTCTTTATCTTTTCCAGCAAAACACATGCTTCCTGTTTCCTTGGCAAAAACAACACCGTTGTTATTATGAGTTCTACTTCAAGTTACGATCATATCTCGATATTTATGAATTGCATTCCAAATTTTACTACGGTAATCAAAATACTACTTTATTTCCCATTTACATAATCATACATTATACATTATACTTTGGAGTCCCTTACTAAGAAATTAAAGTGCTAAGAACTTTTCTCCAATTGATAGCATATATCAATGTCTTTTCTTTATAACCAATTTAGGATATTGGCGTTCCAAACTAAAGCGCTAATAACTTTTCTCCAATTGATATCATCAATGTCTTTAATTTCTTTATAAAATTGTAGTTTTAGGAAATTCAATGTGTAATCATAGAATTGATTTTAATGATAAAAAATTCAAATTGACTTTGAGTAAGATAAAACTCGTTTATTATGGAACCAGAGAGTATGACTAAGGCTCCGTTTATTTCACGGAAAATCATTTTCAGAAAATGATTTCTGGAAAATCATTTTCGGAAAATCAAAAGATTTCATTTTCAGGTGTTTGATAAATCTTTTGAAAATATGTCAGAAAACATTTTACGGGTGTTTGGCAAACACATGGAAAATGTTACGGAAAACAATACATTAATAAATGCAAAAATAAAAAAATGAAAATAAACAATGTTTAGATGTCCCTAGAAAATCAATACGGACCATCTTTTTTTTAATAAGGTCCATCTTTTTTTAATCTCACAATTACAAATAATTTTTTTTGATAATTGATATGAAAAAAAACGTTTTAAAATAAAAAATAGACAATGTTTAGGATGTCCCTAGAAAATGTTATGGAATAAATACAAAATATATATATATATATTCTAATATTAATGCACATATTGAATATAAGATAGTGTTGAACTTTAAGTAATTTTTCTTTAGTAACCCTCAATTTATTATTAGTGGTGTCAAATCAATGTCTATTTTTTTTTCAATCTCGCAACTACAAATAATTTTTTTGATAATTGATATGAAAAAAACGTTTTAAAATAGAAAATTGACAATGGTTAGGATGTTCCTAAATAATATAGGTGACACTAATTTTAGAACGTAATAAGCATTTATTAAAATTATAATTTATAAATAGTATGCACAAACTTTATTTATATTTCTAAACAATTTATTTGTTGAGTGAAATATTGTGTGTGTAAGTATGTGCAATTGTGAAAAGGGGCGGAGGGTGCCCGAACATTTGGAAAATGACTTACGAAAAATGAATCCGTAAGTCATTTTTCGGAAAAGAAGCCTTCATTTTCTGTTGACTCGGAAAATCTTTTACGTTGACTCGGAAAACCTTTTACGTTGAATGCATTTTCCTAAGGTTACCAAACACCGAAAAATGAGGAAAACGTTTTCTGGAAGTCATTTTTCGTGAAACAAACGGAGCCTAAGTAGATATTTGGGGAAATTATCCGAATACTTATCGTATTATTCGTAGGTAACCGATTAGGCCAATTAAATTATAATGTCTCAAACGAGACCAATGTACTTAGTAATTGGGTGCGATATGGTCTTTGCCTTCAATGCCCCATCCAATTTCATAACGAACTTGTTGACGTGAATTAATAGAGGGACTGTACGAAAGGTATTTTTATCATTCAATTGCACTACTTTCTTCCCCAAACATTTTTCCTATAATTCCACCTTTCTAGGTGCAATTGAGAGACATATTTTGGCTCAATTTGATTATTAGTAATTGTTAGTATCTTTTCATCTTTTCCTTATGGTTTTTTGCATTAATAGAAAATTGGTAATTTACGTCAAATACTTTTTTATTATTTTAAATTTTGGCAATAATGTTCCATTGAGCCGGATGAAATTGATCGGTTAAGATTTATTAGTTAAAATAATCTTGATCTCGTCGATGACTCGCTAACATCAATGAGAATGAAAATGAAAAATACTAAAAAAAGGAAGGCCACATGAATAGTTTCAGCTCTTTATAATGAAATCTCACCGTGCGTAATGGATATAGATTGATGATCTATCCCACATGCACTTAGTTTGAACATAGGTGTAGCCCATATCTTAACATTTTTGCACTTGTCCAAGGATTGCCTTCAGTTGGCAATACTGTTAAATTTTTGAAATTTACATGTTCAGATTTCTCGCAGAATTGTGCACACCGCACACATCGATGTGTATAAATATGAAATATTATACTCCCTCTTTTTCATGCAAAAAGTCCCCGTTCGAAAGTTACACTTTTTATGAAGATAACACTTGTTGTAGTTTATTAGCTATAAAATGACACTTTTATATCTTAATTTTTTAAAGTGGACTCTTTAGGTGAAACATTCCAAAATAGAATAGTGGGCTCTTTGCCCGAAACGAAGGAAATAGAAATTATATATATAATATATATAATTTTAGAAAGTGCTCTCTTATCATGAAACATTTCAAATAGTATAATAGAATTTTTGTCTAAAACGGATAGAGTAATTGTCTTGAACACACGAACTACGAAAAGTTAATTTAAACTATTATAAATATTAATATTATATGTAACTTTCTTTAAAACCAATTGCATGTGATTTTATCATTAAATTAACAAAAAAAATTTAAGATAAAATGTTAAAAACAGTTAGGGTTTATTTTGAAATTCTAACAATTGTATGAGTTTGTATTGTATTTAAATTTGTGAAAATCTGGTCAAAGATGGAGTTGTTTTTGAAATTTTTAAAATGGAACAACGTTTATAACAAAATTGATTTTGGCGGGAAGAACGGCATTGACATGAGCTCTCCCGCTCAGTCCACGTAGGTTGCCACTAGGATATCTAGTCACCTTCCCATTACAAAAAATAACAAGTTTTTGACCGAAATTAAGTTTTACTTGAAATAAAAAATTAGGTTGAGGTTTTATATGCAAAAAAAAAACATATCTTCTTTTACTAATTCATACTCCATCCGTCCCTAAATTATCGTCCTCATTTCATTTTTTATCCGTCCCAAAATAATTGTTCAATTTGAAACTTATCTTTTTAGAACATCACTTTTACCACTTTACCCTTACTTTTTCACTCTACTTTAATTATAAGCCACAAACACATGGGCTTTAAAGGAAAGTACACAATAAACAAATATAAATAATCAAGTCAATTTTTTTTTCTTAATCCGTTCGTCGGGTCAACTAGGACAATAATTTAGGGACTGAGGGAATATTTTTGTTCAAATTGATCCTTTTTTAGAAATCAATCTTAGGTTGACTTATTTCAGGAATACCCCTTTTTGACCACCGTACAAATTGGGGAAATTCAATTTGACCAACGACGTTTCATAACGACCAAACTAACCAACCAACTTCTGTTAATATCGGACCAAGAAATTGTCATAAAAGGAAGATATTGACATAAGTTGGTTTGTTAATTTGGTCTTTATAAAATAGCGAGGACGACATTACAACCAAATTAAAAGTTAGTTGGTTAATTTGGTTGTTATGAAAAATCGTTGGTCAAATTAGATTTCTCCAAATTATACGGTGGTCAAAAAAGGTGGTATTCCGGACTTATTTCACATTCAAAATTTTTAGATTGACTTATTAATTACAAAGCCCAGAGAGTATGCACTAAGTAGATCTTCTAACATATATATATATATATAAAGGAGAGTGCAACCAATTAGAAATCATATATGATGATGACCATGCGATTGTCAATGGGAAGCCTCTTCATCTTCCTGACCCTAGCTTTTAACATTTTCATCACAACACATGCTTCATGTTTCTTTACGCAACAGTACACTGTTTCAATTTCAAATATTATCCCGAACGACGATATCACAGTGCACTGCAAATCAAAAGACGATGATCTTGGAAACCATATCATTAAATACGCTAATATTTATAATTTCACATTTTGTGAAACTTTTTTACGTACCACCCTTTTCTTCTGCAGTTTTCAGTTGAAGCAGAAGCGACAGACATTTGATGTATTTAACTATCCCATTACAGGTATTTGCGAACAAGGTAGATGCGACTGGGTAGTGGCCACACAAGGGTTCTTATTGTACGACCACCGTCACATGTCGTTCATAAAGATGCATGAATGGCCTTGATCTATTTCGATTTACAACTTTTCTTGTGTATGCTCTCTATTAACTATTACTAAAACAGAATCTGCTGTTGTCATGTGGTGGCTTTCTGTTAAATGCTTCAAATTTTTAAAGAATTTAATACTTCCACGTGTCACCCTCATATTAATTGTAATTTTTTTTCTTTTTTTTTTCTGTCAAAACCGATTACCGATAAAAATTACTGATAAAAGTTTATAATAATTTTTACGGTTAGGATAAGTTTTATCACATATACTATTAGTTTATGATAACTGTTATGGTTAAGATAAGTTTTATCACATATACGGTTAGTTTAGGATGATTATATCTGTAAAATCAAATGCAATACTTTTGATTTTATACGGTTAGTTTATGATAAGTTTTTTTTTTTTTTTTTTTTTGCGAATATATGTTATGCTTTTTTTGGTTTGGGATTTTATGATATTATAGTTTATCACAAATTGAGTTTTTTATATTCTATTTTCACTCAAATTGAGCCAATTTAAATTTGTTCTACGTGTTTTGTATGTGTGGGCACGCCCATGCGTGAATTTGAATTGCTTTAAAATGTTTTACTTTGTTTCCAAGATTAATGATATTCTTCTTTTTCATTCTTCATTAAAACTTTTAAAGGGATTTTGTGATGCCACGTGTCACAATCGAAATGGTAAAGGTTTTTTGTTTTTTTTATCAAAATTGATTTTTTTTAAATCAAAATTGATTAGTTTAAGATAAAAATCCTAAATCTAATTGGATAAGATAAAAATCCTAAAACTAATTTGATAAGATAAAACAGATTTATTATATCATTTCACAAGTAATTTTATGATAGGAATTAAGGATTTTGTTTTTATTTATTTTCAAATATCGCTTAATTAAACTAGATTTTATCTTATCTAATTTATACAAATTCACTAAAACTCTTCAATTTTCATCTCTTTTCATTTTCAGACTATTTAATTAATAAAAATTATTCACAAGACAATTTTATGTTATTTGTTCTTCTACTAATCTATATATATTAATTATTAATTACTAATTTATTAACTATTATTAAAATAGAAGTTATTGTGCCACATGACGACTTTGTGTTGAATGTACAAAGTTTTAAAGGAATTATGTGCTTCAACATGTCAACTTCTTGTGAAGTTGTGATTTTTTTTCTTTTTCTTTGCTGCCAAAAATTAAAACCAGATAGATTTTAAAACCGGTGTCTCCTTTATATATGGTAAAAGTTTATAATTATTATTTTTTTTTCTGCCAAAATCGGTTAGTACGAGATAGATTTTTATTACATTTGATTTAGACATATTTCACTTGATTAGGAATTTGAATTTTTATGGCAAAAATGTTTTTTGGGAATAGATTTAATCTTTCAATTACATATTCATATGATCCATTTTGAATATTTACTTTATTTTTCGTTGCTTTCATATATTTTAATTAAAATTTTAAACTATTGATTATATGTTTAGAAAATTATCTTATTATAAACAGCTTTGGCACAAAAAAACAATTAAAACCATGCATACGGTATACTATATATGCATATACATTATTATTTTAAACCGGATAAATTTTAAAACTGATGCCTCCTTTATACATGCTAAAAAATTTTTTTTACCATTTTTTCTTCAAAAATCGGTTAATACAGGGTGAGCTGCCCGGCCCAATTAAGCCCAAGCCAGGAGCCACGTGTCAGTCGTGTGTATCTTGCGAGCAAGCGAGCAAACATGTTACGCGAGCAATCAGGTAAAGTCTCCGTTTTGGCCGGGATAAATACTTGAGATGGCTTTAATTATGCGAGCAATATCGATGAGCGGGCAACCTAGCTCGATTGCACTAGTAAGTTGAGGGGGAGAGCAACATTGCTCGATGGCACCAAGTAAGTTATAAACAGTTGAGGGCATTGATCCCCGGAAAAGATCAAGATAACAGTTGAGGGTGATCACACCCGGGCAATCATCACGACTATAAGCTATGACAGTTTGCAGAGGAGTTGATGCTCGTCAATGGGCAGTTAACTCCAATCATGGGCAGTTAATGCCAATCATGGGCGGTTAATGCCAATCATGGGCAGTTAATGCTAATTATGGGCAGTTATTCATGATAATGGGCAGTTATGCCTCCGGCACATATAAAAACCTGGTGAAAATTGGAGAGAGGTATGCGCAATCTTATTTCCTTAGCCTAAACTCTGTCAAATTGTGAACTTATTGTACTAATTCACACGCCGGAGGGCTTTTGCAGGGAGTGCCCCTGCCCAGTTCACGTTCGTTCTTCTTCATTTCAGAGTTGGGCTCAGAGGAACTGTAAGCACGTTGAAAGCCAGGTGCTTAGATTGGGTGGGTCCAGATTATCTTGGACGCATCAGTTGGTTCCGTTGCCGGGAAACGAGTTTTCAAGGCATTAAAAGTTCAGTTAGACATTTTTTATTTTTATTTTTAAGTCTTATTTATGGCGGAGAACGGAGTTAATGGTGGTGGCAACAGTCGCAGAGAGGAGGCACATCAGAATCACAGCCTCAATCAGGCTGCCGGGAGTAATGTCCTTCCACCCCATGATGCACGCCACCGCTAAATCGAGGCGTGGGGTTGAATCGATGGCCGAAGCGCCGAGGCCAGCGGTTTAGCCCATGAATTTCGAGAAGAAGCTTTACGCCAAAGAGCCATCTATCTCGGTCAGATGCATCAACTCAACTTACAAATGATTGCTATGGGCAAACCACCATTGCCCATCGAGTTGGATCCATTGCCAACTCTGTTGGCACCGGGTCAGGCTGCTGGTGTTTCACGCACGGGGGGAAATCCGATGCATCCTCTGGTTGTACACTCCCAACCACGCGAGCATGATTCTAAGCGTAATGATCAACCGGAGGGAAGTAAGGCCAGTCATAGGGTTATCCCTAGTGTTCATTCAAGGTTGGGACCCCGAGTTGGTGAGGATTCACCGCCACGCTGCCGCCGGCGCCACCTACACCGCAAAGGTCGCATGCTCGCAGACGCCGCTCGCCTCACCGCGGCGTTCACGTGCATATAGTCGCCGCCACGATCACCTGGGGTTCTTATGCTCGGAGGCAAAGGACTCCTTCTCCCAGGCGGTCTCATCAATCAGCTGCACCTATTGCACAGCTCGCTGGGGCACCTCAGGGACAGGTGGCGCAGGCCGTGGGGGCTCCACAAGCCATTGCGGCTATGGGACCCCCACAGGCCCCTCCTATGCCTGTAGTACAGCCTCAGCTTGGGGGTGGTTTGCCTGCAACCATTAACATGCACGATTTTGAGGAGTTGAAGCGCCGGATGGAAGCCTGGGAACAAGGCAAGGCTCTAGATGGGAATTTTCTGGGTACATCTGCTAGCCCGTTAGCCCCGTGGATCGAGAATGCACCACCAGCGCAGGGGTTGATTTTTCCCAACATTAAGGAATATACGGGCAAAACTAAAGCTAGGGACGGTTGATGTCTTTGAGTCCCGATTGGCTTGGTGACTTCGATGAAGCGTTGAAAATTAGAGCTTTTGTTGGTGCCTTGCAAGGAAAGGCTCTAGCTTGGATGGGTGCGTTACCACGACGCTCGATTAATAATTGGGCGGATTTGCGAGTAAAATTCCTGGCCGATTTTGGGACTGCCGGTTCATTAGCAAAAACAAGGGCTGATTTGTCTAAGGTTAAGCAGGGTGCACATGAATCAACGGCGAGTTACCTTGAGAGGTTTACCAAGGTTCTCGAGCAAGTTCCGTGCCCGACCGAGCAAGAGGTCACGTTGTGTTTTGAAACGGGATTGTTAGAAGGCGAAGGCGGTTTGCGGTCAGAATTGAGTATGCGTGAACCGAAGACACAGGCAGAGATGCTCATGCGAGCACAGAAGTGGTGCGCTGGTGAGACAGCGAAGAAGGAAAAGAAGAAAGAGAGCAGTGAAGCTGCGGGGACTGCTAAGGGAAATGGCCAGGCAGGAAGTGGCGGTTATAACAAGAGTAAGTCTCGGTATGATCGACCGAAAGAGTTTCTTCGAGAGTCAGATTTGACCCCGCTCAATACATTGCGCGAGGATATCATGTACGAGATTAGAAACGAGCTTCCCAATCCACCTCGTATGAATCCAAATACAGCCGGAGAGAGGGATCAGACGAAGAGGTGTGCCTATCATGACGATTATGGGCACACCACGGAAGAATGCTGGCCGTTGAAAAAGGCCATTCAGAAGTTAATCAATGAGGGGCGGTTAGACCGCTTCAAGCGAGATGCAGGCAATAGGGGGAATGCTCCTAGGCGGGAGGCTCCACCTATTAGGGGGGTTATCAATGTCATAATGGATGAAGAGCTCACTCCAACACAGCTGGGCAAGCAAATCTATTCCTTGTCAAAAGTGGTGGATCGCCCAACAACTTTGCAAGATGGAGAACAGGCTATACAGTTTACTCGCAGTGAGTTGGCGAGTAATGTTGCAGGCGAGCAGTCGTTGATTGTCTCAGCGTTGGTTGATGGTTGGGTCGTGCACAGAATACTAGTGGATACTGGAGCATGCCGGGATGTGATGTATTATTCCTGCTTTCAGGGGTTGGAGTTGAGCGATGATCGCCTGAAGCCGTATGCTGGGGCCTTAGAGGGTTTCACAAATCATAAGGTCCCAGTAAAGGGTACTATCGAGCTGGAGATGTTCATTGGTGAGGGGCTCCGAACCCGGGTTGAAAAGATTACCTTTATGGTAATCGACTTGAAATCTCCTTACAATATTATTTTGGGCGTACCGAGCATGACTAAGTTTCAGATGGTCGCGTCAATCCCGCACCAGAGAGCCAAATTTTATACCGATCAAGGAGGAGTATTATGGAGAGTCAACCGCGAGCAAAGGCTTGAATATGTTCTGGATACGCAGAAAGAAGCGTGTTGACCTTGGAAGATGGCGAGCAAAAGGTTACTATTAGCACCAAGGAAACTTCTCATGTGATCAGAGGACCATCGGTGGTAGCGATGGTACAGGAGGATTTGGAAATGGAAGCAAGCTCCATGCCGACATTGAAGTCGGGGGAGACAAGTCAAAATGAAGAGGATGCAGCAGTGGTCACTGCTCGAATAGAGGTTGAGGTTCCATCTCTGCCGTTAGTGCATGTACCGGAGCGAGCTGAGCGAGAAGAGGTGGCCGAGGAAGGTATTAACAATCCTTTGCCGACATTGACGTCGGGGGGATTGGACGAGCCAGATGAGGTCGTTGATCCTGTTGATGAATCTTTGCCAACATCCATGTCTGAGGAGCCAGTTGAGGCCATGGAGGTAGACCACCGACAAAGTTGAGGATCGAGCCGAGAAGGATGAAAAAGTGGAGTGTGATACGCCCAAATGCGAGATGAGCCGTAGTTTACGCCAAGACGAGCTAGAAGAGATAGTCATCAATCCAGACTATCCCGAGCAGAAGATCAAGATTGGTCGAGCTTTGACGGAAGAAGCAAGGGAAAGCCTAATTAAGCAACTGCAGGACAGTCTGGATATCTTCGCTTGGCGACCAGAGGACATGCAAGGGGTGAGCGAGGATGTGGCCTTGCATCAATTGAATGTTGATCCAGCTTATCGGCCAATCCAGCAGCGACCACGGGTTTATTCGGTAGAAAAGGATCAAGCGATCAAGGAGGAAGTCGAGAAATTGCTTAAAGCTGATATTATTGAGGAGATACATTATCCAACTTGGTTGGCTAATGTGGTTATGGTGAAAAAGTCAAATGGCAAGTGGCGGATGTGTGTTGACTTCACGGATTTGAACAAGGCTTGCCCGAAAGATTGTTATCCTTTACCGAGAATCGACAAGTTGGTCGACGCCATTGCAGGGTTCGAGCTCCTCAGTTTTATAGATGCTTACTCTGGGTATCATCAAGTTAAAATGGCTGGTTCCGATAAGGCTCTAACAGCTTTCCGAGCAGCAGGGGGGCTGTATTGTTATAAGATGATGCCCTTCGGTTTGAAGAATGCCGGGCCACTTATCAAAGGATGGTCAACAAGGTGGTATTCTCAGCAGATAGGGAGAAATGTTGAAGCCTACATTGATGATATGGTGGTCAAGACCAAGGGACGCGAGCACACAGAGGACTTGGGGGAAACTTTTGCTAATCTCAGGAGGAACAACATGAAGTTGAATCCGAGCAAATGTGTGTTCGGAGTGAAAGCTGGCAAGTTCCTGCTTCATGGTTACCGAGAGGGGAATTGAGGCAAATCCTCGAGAAGATAGAGGCATTAGTTACTATGAAGCTTCCTCGTTGTGTTAAGGACGCAGAGGCTAAATGGCGTGGTGATTGCTCGGGAAGGATTCATCTCGAGGTCGGCAGAGCGCTGCTTGCCTTTCTTCAAGGTTTTCATGGGTAATAAAGGGTTTGAATGGACTCGAATGCCGAAAGCTTTCAAGGAATTGGTGGAGTATTTAGAAGTCCACCCTTGTTGAGTAGCCCAGATTTGGGGAAAATTATATGTTTATCCGGCTACCGAAAGCAAAGCGGTAGCCGCTGTTTTGATTAGGGAAGAAGGCAATGTACAAAAGCCTGTTTATTATGTATCCAAAGCCCTCACTGATGTAGAGGGAAGATATTTTAATGCAGAGAAATTGGCTTACTCGCTTGTTGTTGCTGCTCGGAAACTACGAGCTTATTTTTCTGCTCACTCCATTGTTGTGTACACGGATTCACCTTGCGAAAGATTTTGCACAAGCCGATACTCGGGTCGGTTGCTCACCGTCAATCGAAAGTTAACCGAAGTTTGACATCGATTATCACCGCGGCGAGCAATTAAGGCGCAAGCTATAGCGTACTTTGTAGCCGAGACAAGTTTTAAGGAGTCTATCGAGGAAGAGGTGGAGAGTAAAGCAACAAATGACGAGTAATGCAAGTCCAAAGCCGAGGCCGAATATTGCCGGAACTTCATGTTGACGGTTCGCTAGTCGATTTGGGAGTGGTGCCGGTTTAGTGTTAGTCCCGCCGAGCAAGATGTGGAATTTGAAAAGGGCTATGCTTTCAAATTCCCACCGAACAACCAGCCGAATATGAAGCTTTAATTGTCGGGTCTCGAGCTCGCACAAGACATTGGAGTGCGCGTGGTTGTATATTGTGATTCTCGCTGGTGGTTAATCAAGTCAAAGGCGACTATGGAGTGCATCACCCGATCTTGGTCCGTTATTGTGCGATGGTAAGAGAAATTTTAAAAGATTTCGACATCGAGCTAGTAAGAATTGCTCTCGAGGACAATATGCGAGCGCACTATTTATCGAAGATGGCCGAGGATGAAATTCGCCTTTGCATCCCGAGTCATGATCGAGCATCCGGAAATTCCTCGCCATCGAAGGAAGTGGTCATGGACATAGAGCCACCGCAAGATGTTGGATAGATGATCTTCGAGCGCACATCGAGCATGGGGTGTTGCCTCAAGACAAAAAGGAAGCTAGAACCGCCCGTAAGCGGTCATGCCGTTACATTATCTTAGACAACATCCTCGCCTTGTATCGAAGATCTTATACACGACCTTTGTTGAGGTGTGTTCGCCCGCAGATGACGAGGGAATCTTGGGCGAAGTGCATGAAGGCAAGTGGAGGTCACCCCGCCAACGATCGTTAGCCGAGAAAGTGTTAGCAGCAGGATTTTACCGATAACTTTGGCGGATGCCGAGATATATGTTCGCCGCCGCGACAAGTGTCAACGTTATGCAGATATTCCACGATTGCCATCTACCGAAAGCGCACTCTCGTTATCGCGCCATGGCCATTTCGACATGTGGGGAATTGACTTGATTGGTCCCTTTTCCCGCTGCTCTGGCCGGTTCAAATATGCAGAGTTGCCGTGGATTACTTCAAGTGGGTGGAAGCGAAGCCACCGGGCGACCATAAGCGAGGTGAACGCCATCGATTTTGTACACGAGCACATATGGTGTGGCTTGGGGTCCCGCGAGCAATTGTATCCGATCATGGGACCCGCTGAAAAGTTTACTGGCGGCGAGCAAATGAGGGTGAAACATCGGGCAAATATCCGTGGCATATCCACAAGGCAATGGTCGCGTAAGTCGCGAATAAACAAATTCTCGCATGTTTTGAAGAGGAATTTGGAAGAAAAAGCCGAAGATGGGTAGACGAGCCGCCTTCACCGGCGAAGAACAAAGAAGGGGTCCAACCGGGAAACCGCATTTTCTTTAGCTTACGGGTCCGATGCTATGGCTCCAAGAGAGATGTATTTGCCCACCATAGGTCTTAAATTACAATGCCGGTTCTAATCAAACAAATACCGAACAACAGATTTGGACTTGTTGGAAGAAAGACGCTTGGAAGCCAAAATGAGGATGGCCAACTATAGCAACGAAAGCAAAGGCTCACCACGATAAGAGAGTTCGTGGTCGATCATTTGCCGCGGGGATTGGATTGGGTCCTTCAGAAGATTGAGGCCACGGCCATCGAAATAATGGGGAAGTTGTCACCAAACCGGAAGGCCCTTTTCAAGTTTCGAGAATTATTAAGGAAGGCACCTACATGTTGCGAAGTAACGAGGATGGTGATGAGTTAAAGCATCCATGGCATGCGGATCATTTGAAGAAATACTATTGGTAATTGATTTACAATATGTAATTCTTTTGATCTTTTTCTCTCATGATAAATGGCAATGATGAAGCTCGCTTGTCTTTTCAACTTTATGTTTGAAAAGTGGGTCTTCGAGTTGAGTTGAATCTTCAAGTCTTTGATCGAGCATAAAGGTCTTTATGTTCAAGAAAATTTGAAGGGATATTTCAGCTGATCGAATAACCCTTATTACGAGCATGTAGGGCTTTATGTTCGTAAGGGAGGGGTATTCGAGAAAACTTAGTAAATGTTGATCGCTTTAAGCGAGTAAAAGCAAGTTAAATGATGATCGCTTAGAGCATTCGAGTAAAAGCTTAGCTAAATGATGATCGCTTAGAGCGAGTAAAAACTTGGTTAAATGCCGATCGCTTAAGAGCGAGTAAAAGATGATTTTGTTTGACTAAAGCTAATATTAGCGGTCATTCAAAAGTAAAAGAAGTTAAAATATTACGCATAAGAATTAAAATTGTTTTAAGACAAGGCACGGCCGTAAAGGCGCCAAGCAGTTCGTGACGAGCTCAAACAATGGGGCGTGTTATCCTCGCTGAAGCAAGTGGGTTCCTCGGTATTTGCAAAGGGTATTCGTGATTGTAACCTCATCATCGCCTTGATCTTCGGTGCCATCGCCAGTGGTTGAAGGAGCTTGTGATCGCCAAATTTCGCCATGAGGTCGGTATCGACGACGTGAGGGGGATCCATGGAGACAAAGCCCTTCGCAAAGACGGCTTCGCCAAGCCTTCTAATTCATCTTCGCGTTAAAGGCACTTGGGAGTGGCCGCCCCGAGCAAAAGAGGGGGTTAGCTCCCATTCAAAGAAGTCGCTCTGACTAATCTCTAGTCCACTACAAGCGTAGCCGCCTTAAGATATGGTTCATCCCCCGCACAAAAAATGGATAAGCTTCACCTTCTACGCCGTTGGCAAAGTCGGTTGATCTCTTGTAGTCTTCAATGATCTGCCGCTTTTGTTCACTTGTCAAAGAGCCGACTCCGACACCAATTGCTCGAGCTTGGTGATAGTGGCGTTGGCGCCTGTGTCGCTCGACAAGCCCGCAGCCTCCCGACGCACTCCTGGCTATATTGTTGAGAGCAGCTTTTCTCGATTTTTTGGACAGTTCAATGGGCTTCCAAAGCCGCTTTTTCTGGCTTCAACTTTGGAAAGCTCCGCCACCTTGCCGTAAGGGATTCCCTGTTCTTGAGGTCGGCCCCCGATGCGCTTGATTTTTTCCTCCGCAGCATTCTTCTCGAAGCCGCAGTATCCTTCTGCTGTAAGGGTGTTGGTTTTATTCAAAGTTGGTGATTAATCGCTTCATACATCAAAATAGATTTGTTGGCGATCCGTTGGAAAAAATTGATTAGAAGCAAGGAAAAAAGAAAGAAAGAAAGTAAAAGATAAGCGGATCGGCTTACCTCGCTTAGACACATGCCCATTTCACCGATCAAGACGAGCTCGCTTGGTCCGCGATTTTTTCTCGATGCCGCTGGTGAAGACGCTTCATCGACCAAGTCCAAGAGTGGCCGGAAACCTCCTCGCTGTGTGTACGCGATGTTGTCCGTGTCCGATACTTTAGCAAGTTCCCTAATGAGGGCGGCAGCTTTTGTTGATCGTCTGGGCATGACGAAACTTTCCTCCTGCCAAGTAGAAGTGAGGAGTGCTCTTCGACCACGCCTTGTCCGCCTCTGCTTTCCTCCTGCTCTCGATTGCTCGACATTGATGATGGGAGATACATTCACCGGTTCTCGCACCAGGGGCTGGGAGCAGAGATGAAAGTTGCGTGCATTGCTCGCTAAGTTGTTGGCGCTTTGTCCCACGGCTAGAAGTCGCAATGACAAATGGAAGAGTAATAGCCGGCCGAGAGGATGTGTTTAGCCTGCTTGCTCGAGCTCTTCTTAGCGCTTGCATAAATTTGAGACGCTTACCGCCTGCCATTTCATTCGCACAAGGCCAAGAAAATGTTAGCATCAAGAAAAATGTAAGCATGTTGAATTATCAAGGAAAAGGTTGACAAAGTAAATGGTTGAGAGGAAACCGTAAAGTGAAAACTCAGCTCAAGAAGGGTTCCAAGGCGAGCACAATCCTCGCACTCACTTGGGAACCTATTTCCATGGCAAGAACCCCAAGATGGGTGAGGGGTTTCTTGGTCGATTGTAACCTCGGTTCAACTCCTTCAACGGGAGGTAAGAGATCCCAAAGCAGCTCAAGGCCGAGGTCGAAGTAAGAACTCGCCACCAAGACAAAATCCCGCCCGGCTTGTTCTTCGTGCTCCTAACAGCTTCCTAAACGCCTTGACTATTCGGGTTCCCCAGCCTCAGAGGGCGTTTTGTCATTTTCTCGAAGACCGTAGTCACCGATATAAGGCGCAAATGGCCGCCCAATGCTCGATTCGATGAGCAAGGCTTTCCGCCCCACTGGCCGACCTTATCAGCTATCGCTAAGCTTGAAAAACCATGGTTCGAGCTACCGTTGATGCGCTTCGCTTATCAAGGAAAGGAGGAAAACTTTCTGAACAGAGTCATATCGGGTTCGAACCCGAGTGACCGGCAAGCAACGGTAAAGAAACCAAAACCCAACTGGTGGTTAAGGTTAAGTCACAAGGAAGGGTGTTCGAGGCATTCATCGCCTCGACAATGAATGGGTCAAGGGGAAGCCTGAGTCCAACTTGAAAAAGTCGGTAGAATACCATCTTGTCTCCCTGAAATTATGACCTTCTTTTTCTATATCTAAATCAAAAAGCCGAACACGATATAGTTTGGGATCTATTCCCGAGTAGAACTGTGTACTAACCTCGCCTCGCTGTGTAAGTCTTCCCATCCGATTGAGGAGAGGAAAAAGGAGGGTGAACAAATGGGGTTCTGGCTTGGTCCGGTAGTTGCTCGTTTGGGCGAGGAATATTACTCGCTTGTTCGCTATCGACCGCTCGCCGCTTGTGGGGTTTTCGCTTGCCAGAATCAATGGAACCACGCCTCGCCGCTTTCTTCTAAGAAGATGAGGACGAGGCCTCTCTACTTGAGCTCTATGGTCGTAGCTCGGCCTTCACTTTCGTAAACTTCCTTCGCTAGACATCCTACAGAAAAGGAATCGAGAATTACAGTTAAATATTGACGGGTAAAGTGTGGCAAAAAAGTTGGTTGTAGCATGGGTTCATGAGATCAAGAAACGTGTACTCGACCTGTGTTTCTCGATTCCTTGGGTTTGGGTCGCTAATTGGTAAAAGACGAAGGCGATTGAGTTTTGGGCAAACAACTTTACGTAAAATCGAAAAGGGGGTTCATAGTGTAAACCCTAACTCGTAACTTAAGAGAGTGTAATGCAAGGAGATGATGAGGAAGGGGCAAGTGAAATACCGGAGAATTTGATGAAGATCTTGATTTTGTTGTCGGCGCGACAAAGATGCAACCGGGAAGTGTTCGATGAAGATTTGCGTAAAGATCCGCCTGCTTCGCCTATCCGCTTAAATGGTTTTATGAATTGCAAAGAAGCGTAGTAAAAGGAATCGAGCCCTCGCCTTTTATACGCAATGAAGCCGCCGCTTGAAAGTTGAATCATTGCCCGAAGCACGCCCGAGGCCGCATGGGC
>CM028382.1:72796745-72835172 GCA_013146195.2 Codonopsis lanceolata | reverse complement strand
GTGTCACAGTCGGTGATTTCGGGGATACCTTCATCTGAGGAAGCCAGGGCTCGGTTGCATCTTCGGTCTTCGGAGGTAGATCGGTAAGTGGTACTGATGGCGGCTCCCTTTGATGGACTTGAGGTGACATAAGTTATGTCAAACTCGTTAAGAAGAAAAAACAACAGCGTCGGTAGAGAGTGACGGCTTAACGAAGATGTATTTGATAGGGTCCATCACGGATATGAGCTTGATGGACCTTCCACGGAAGATAGGTTACGAGCCTCGAAGTGGCAGGACTAGTAGGTCAGGCTTTTTCTAGTCTTAGAATAATTTAGCTCGCTTCCTTGTAGCTTCTACTTATGAAATATATGGCATTTTCATGTAGGAATCTTCCTTCTCTTGGGCGAGCATAGCCCTGCTTGAGGTGTACGTGACGGTTAAGTATATGAGGAGAGGTTTATGTGTATGGGGTGGAGCTAGCACGGGGATTGGTAAGGTAGGCTTTTTATTTTTTCAAAGGCTAGGCGGCACTTTGCGTCCCAGACTTGGTTGGTATTCTTTTTAGGAGTTTAAAGAGGGGCTCATGAAGTGGTGGTCGGTGTCGATGAAGCAGTGATGTCTGCAAGGCCTAGGTAGCCTTTGACTTCGGTGGGAGTTTTTAAATTTGTGGCATCTCTAGGATGGCTTTGATCTTTCTTGGCTCGATCTCGATGCCTTGCTCGGTTACTAAGAATCCAGGACTTTGCCTCAGTAACCCGAATATATTTGGTGGGGTTAAGCTTCATCTAGTGCTTTCGAAGTCTTTCGAAGAATTTAGAAGATCTTTAATGTGAGCAGTAGGCGTCATTGGAATGTACAATCATATCATCGACATAGACCTCCATCTCCTTGTGGATCATATCATGGAAGAGGGTGGTGGCGACCCTACGGTAAGTGGCTCAGGCATTCTTAAGTCCGAATGGCATGACGGTATAATGAGTAAGTCCCCGGGGAGTGGTGAATGAGGTCTTCTCTGGTCTTCTGATGCCATTTTGATTTGGTTGTAGCCCGGCATCTTGAGTCGGCGAAGGATCGGACTTTGTGAGCTGCGGCGGCATCTACCACAATATCAATGTTGGGCGGTCATCTTTGGGCGGCAGCTTTGTTGAGGTCGCGGAAGTCTACACTGGTTCGACTTTCCGTTGGGCTTAGGAGCGGTCACTATATTGGGACAGTCGGGTTATTCAACTACCGAATGAAGTTGGCAGCCTTTACTTCATGATTTCTTCTTTGACTTGTAGTGACCATTACGGCGATCTGGTAGAGCTTTGTTTGGCCGAGGCGAGCATCAGGGTATGTGGGAATCAGGTGCTCGACTATAGGCTGATCTAGGCCGGGCATATCTTCATAGGACCGAGGCAAAGATGTCTATGAATTCTTTGAGGAGATGAATGAGTGCCTTTCTTTACGGACCTTGGAGGTAGCTTGCCGATTCGATTTCTTTGATTTCATTATCCGGCCCAGGTTGATAGTGGGCCAGGAGTCTTGATATCTCGATGAATGGCTTTGTTCACAGTACTCGGCCGACTTTGCAAGCTCAAGTAAATAATTTTTATCTTTTGGGTCCATTTTATTAAATGACTCATTATTATTATTATTATTTAATGCGTCTTTTAAATTAGGTGCAACTAAGGAATAAACAAAGACATCCATATTATTATTAAAAGCACATCGTCTGGGGGTTATTACATTGTTGAGGACACAGGGGTTTGAGATCCTCAATTATAGGTAGCGGATTGGTAGATGACCAATCCGTAAAGCTAGGAAAGGATCGGGAAAGTATATCGAAGCGGTCCACCAGTGCTGAGCAGGTGTCGGGAGCGGACCGGTCGTGGTGTACCAAGTGCGAGGCTTATTAGAAATAGACTCGAACTTCGCGGGGAGCTTTCATAATTAGTGCCTCGGTCTAGCATACCCAGTTGTCCCTAGACCGTCATCATCTAGCAGGGCAAAGCATAATCATCTTGGTCTATAGACCAAGTATTTTCAATAGTGACAGATCTTATAAGTGGTGCTGGGGCTCTAGGGTAACTTGTTCCATATCATCCGAGAGAATCTTGACATCATCAAAGACTTCCCAACCAGGGCACCTTTTCCCATTCGTCTATCCGGGGTTCAGAAACATGAGATAGGCTTCGCGTTTCCCCTTACGTACAAAGTAACCATTTAAGGTTTTTCTATAGGGGAGAGGGGGATATTCATAAGGACACCTTTTTCTTTACGCCTTTCTTTTCTTACGTTTACGTTTCATGACTGCGGCTACTTCACTGGAGTAGGCGTGTATCCTAGACCAAAGGAGGGATACATTCCTTAAGTTCATCTTGGACTAGATTAATTAGCCTTGGCGATTTCGCCGAGACCTAGACCGGGCATAAAAATTCATTTTTCGGAACATGTTTAAAGGGACCATATTTCCTAGGGAAGTAACTTTCTTACCGATGATGTCGGTTCTCGGCCATATTCAATGGCGTTGACCACAACTTGGGATAACCTCAAAGCCACCGAGAAAAAATACCGTTGTCTTCATGTTCTATCTCGAGGATTGGGATATTCTCACTTTCCTTATTTTCCATGATCTTATCGGCCTTAATAATTACTATGTGATCATCGTGGATGAATTTGACATGCCGGTGTAATGAAGAGGCTACCCCCTTTACCCCATGAATCCGTGGGCGCCCCAACAACAAAGCAAAGGTGGCTGGAATATCCAGACTTGGAACTCAACCGGCATGTCTAAGGGCCCAACGGTTAACATTAAAGTGACTACCCCAAGACACATCGGGTGTTGTCGTATGCCTTAACTGTTTGTGAGGAAGGAGTGAGTTCTCGATATCTTTATCCCCAGCTTGACTAATGTATGGCGGGACATACATTCGCTGAAGACCCATTATCTATCAAGACTCTGGGAACCCGCTTTCTAATTCCCACGTGATGTGAAGAGCATCAATGTGGTTAGTTCCTTCCTTGTGTCCTAGATCGGTAAACATTATTACGCTCCCGAAATGAATGTTCCCGATCATTCGAGTAAGCTCATTGGGGGAGGTTTCAATAGGAACGACGGCTTAGTGACTTAGCCGCTGTATCACTTGGGTCTTAGAAGCACACAAGAAGCCCCGATGGAGATGTTGGCCTGAGTTTTCTTCATCCGAGCTAATAAAGAATCTTCCACCGCTTTAGCCCCAAGATGTTACTTGATCTTTCCGCAGTGGTCACCTCTTTCGTGGTTTGGTGGTAGGCTCGGCCAGATCGGTAAGGTGACTAACATTTCCACCAACCCAAGTGGCTTTTTTCGATGTTACGTGTATTTTGGCTACCAAGGATAGTGTCCCAAGAGAGCATGTTACGCCTAGGCTCTTTATGGATAAGGGTGGAGGAATAGGAATGAGGATATATGGAAGTGGATGTTTATTCATTTCGAACTTGGGCACAAAAGGGTTTTCATCAACCTCAATCATATTGATTTGAGGTTGAGGGTTATTGACTACATTTGGTCTGGGTGGAGGTTTTTCAATAACCTTACCATCTATTAGGTCTTTGATAGCATTTTTTAGGGCGTAACATTTGTCGGTGAGGTGACCACTGGAGCGATGATATTCACAGTACTGGGCATGGTTCCAAGTCCTGGGCAGGGGGTCAGGTGGCTTATAATTTTCCAACGGCTTCAACACTCCTTGTGCCATTAGCCCCTGCAAAGTATCACATCGGGAGCTTGTAGTTCATCAAAATGTGCACCCCTGCTCGATTTCAAGATTCGGCCGGGCCATTATTTGCTCCCAGATTGACAGAGTCCGACCCATAATACCATGGAACGTAGCTATAATTTTGGGTGGAAAATGGGGTTGAGGCATTTCCTACCATATTGACGACTAGTGCTGGTGCGGTTGTCTTTCCTTTGGAGTAACGGAAAGAACTAGGAGACGTATTGGTTTTCAATTGGTCAGTCCGTATATCATCATCAATACGGGCTCCTATCTCGACTATTTCTTTGAAATTGGTATAGGGGAGGTACCGCATATGTTCCAGGTAAATGGGCTGGAGGTTTTTGATGAACATTCTAAGATGACTTCTACGGATCAGTCAAAGGTCTGCCTTTCTTCCACCGACCGCTTCCACCGACCGCAAACTCGGCGTAGGTTTCCTTTTCCGCTGCACGATTCAAGGTCCCTCCTATATTTTCGGTATTATCTTTGTATCTTTCGAGGAACACTTCGCTATCGTCCTGTGTATTCATGGTGCTGTCGACAAAGATTAACCATTGTTTGGCGCTCCTACTGTGGTGAGGTGAAAGTTGAAGCCATAGCCTCAAAGCTAGCTCCCCGTGATCGCATGCCAGGAATAAGACCTCAAATGGGATATAGGGCATCCAGTCCCGTCAAACTTTTCTATGTCGGGCATTTTGAATTTTGAGGGAAGTATTGCTGATGGTTGCAATGTTAGGGCCCGAGTAGAAAATTCTCCTTTATTGAGGAGTTTAAGCATCATGGCCTTCATATTTTCCATGTCGGCCTCCATTTTAGTGGTTGAGAGAGTTGGTTTTTGGTATATACTGGCTGGATTTGGGAAGGCTGGGTTATTTTCAGGTTGAAGGTAGGGATTTTGGGCCGGTGGGTTCGACGATATGGAATCGGGTTAATAGAATTTGGGCATTGTAAGGATTCGAAATGGATATGGGTATCGGGTTGGATAAAGGTCTTGGGTTGGTAGATTTTGGACAGTGTAGGGATTTTGGTTTGGTGGGTTTTGGGTAATATATGGATTTTGGGTTGGTGGGTTTTGGGTAGTATACAGATTTTGGGTTGGTGGGTTATTGGTAGCTTCAGCCGGGCGACCAGGATCATTAGGAGGTAAATATGTGGTAACTTGACCTGGGGGGTTAAAGCTTTTTGGGTCCATGTGTGGGCTATTTAGGAGTGGGTTAGTCATAAGAAAAGGGAGGTCATTTGGATTCTGGGTGTTTGGAAGAATATATGGTGGGTAAGGCGGGTAAGGATAAATGTTTGGGTAGGAGGGACTTGGTGGAGGATTGGGGTTTGGGATAGCGGTGGTATTTGGTGGGTTAGTGTTTGGCTGAGGAGTTGGGTTAGGAGGCACCTGAGATGTGGATGCTTCTTGGGGAATAGTAGGGGAAGAGTTCACCTCACCACTGGACTTTAGACTTTGTACTGCACTCAGCCATTTGACTCATCGCCGCACTCCAACCTTGGTCAAACCATTCCTGCATTGCCGAGGCGGAACATACCCCGGAGCCCCCGAACTGCACCCATAGCCGATCGTTCACTTTCTTCTGCCATACTGCTCGGATCTATGCCCTCCGAACGGATTCTCGCCTCGCTCGATATGAAATCGATACCCTCGATCGACAGACTACTTTCCGTGTCAACCGCCAAGCCAAGATATTCTCGCCTTTCCAAATTTGGGCCGGCTGTTTCGAGGAAAATGGGGTTTGGTAGGTATCGAGGCCGGCCGAGGTCGTCTGGCTTGGAGTACAGCGTGCCTTTTTATTAGTATTTTATTATTAATTATTTTTCCTTGTTCCCTACAATTGACCGGATAAGCACCTGCTTTATTTTGACAGTCTCAGGACTTTTCCTGAAATAGTGGATTCTTTCTCCATAGTATAGGACCAACGTATTCCACCTGCCTTTCGACTCCCAGATCGGATCTGTCAGCGAAGGGCCTATACTCTTTCCAGGATCCACCATCCGAAATGGTCTAGGTCGAGCATCTGAGAATTATAAATCAGCCCCTGTTAATTTATTTATATTGATATTTTTTTTTGTGCGCACTTATTGTATAGATATTTTTTTTTTAACTTGCGCATTTTTTTTTGACATATATATTTTTTTTTTGATTTTTTTTTGACAAGAGCTGACCCACAATTCAAAGATGCAAAAACCGGTCGGTCTGTGAAGTGTCCTGAAAAACTATATGCACTCTACCGTTGGCTTATGTAGGAGGTAGGCTGGCCATGGTGTAGGGTAACAGTTCGGAATATATTTACATGCGTGCACGTGTGTGCGGTATCTAAAAAGCAGTAAAGTCTTTATTTGTTTACAGATATAGAGAAAATAAAACAAATATGGCATGTCTTGCTGTTATATGTGGATTTTCTCGGCTTTTTATTTTTTAGCGCAAGCAAACAAGCACACCATTTTAAGAAATAGAAAGAAAAGTGGGGAAACTATCTATCTCTATTAATTACAAATTTTGGTCCTATGTCCCCAAAATAAAATGACAGAATAAATGCAGATATGTATAAATATACAGAATAAAGTGAAAAAGAAAATGAACTGAAATAAATAATAATATAGAGCCGAAAGTAAAGTCACAGCTCTTTTGTTGTGCTGCTCGGAATTTATTGTAATATATATAATATATATATTATATATATTCTTTTATTTTATATATATATATATATATTTTTTTTTTTTTACTTTTTCGAATTTTTTTTTTTGATATATATATATTTTTTTTTTTTTTGAAATTTTTTTTTAATACTCTTAAACACGCCCGTAACAGGTATCGGAACGAAACTGCTGCCAGATGGAGGATCATATCCACAAATATGGCCACGGCCGTATGGGAACATTTTATTCAAATGCGTAAATTAATATGACAAGCATACTGCAGCCAGAAACAAATAAAAATAAAAAAGTTTTATTTTACGAGTCTAGCCCTCCATTTTATTTAAAATAAAACAACTCCCCAGCCAGTCGCCCGTGAGGTTCCCGAGTGCGACCGCGCCGCGCCCTTTGATAGGGGTGCGCGCGATGCGGGACACCACCGCTTCTCTCGCTCCACCCTCCCTTATTTAGGGAAGACGAAATCAAAAGTGCGAGAGGAGTGTTGTCTATATTAGCACGTTGGAATGTGCCTCTGTTGCCTTGAGTGGATTTTGTATCCAATATGGGAACCGATGGTTTCCGCATCAAGTTATCCCTTGTTTAGGGATACCAGATATGAGAATGCATTACCCTTTTCATTCCCATTTTCCCTTTTAGGGGAAACGGAAAAGTGCAAAAAGGATATTGCGACGCCCCACTATGGATTTATTGAAAATAGCCTTATGGCCCATTCAGATTACTATGGGAGCTTTGGGTTTCCCGCATCAAGTTATCCCTTGTTTAGGGATACCAGATATGGGAATGCATCACCCTCCATTCCCATATCTCCCTTTTTTAGGGAGAACGAGAAAGTGCAAAGAGGGAATGTTGCGAGGCCCCACCGAATCGAAAGTTTTAGAGTCGCCATCTTTATTTTAAGGCAAATAAAGCAAAACCAAAGAAAAGAAAAATAAACCAGAGAAAAATAAAACGGGTTCGGAGGCTAAGTTACGAGTTGGGAAGGTGCTAGGCACCCAACTTGCCCTTTCAGTCTCGAAAATGGTTTTTGGTTGAAGTATGCTTATTGATCGATGTATTTTATACGTCGATTTTATATACTTCTATGACTTAAATTATGCTTTTTCACGAGTCTTTTAAGTACTAATATATGTTTTCGGTGAGTTTTGTAAGTTTCAGGATTATTGTGAAAATACGTGAAACTCCAGGGTTTTAAGTGCAAATTACAAGGAAGAGAAAAATTGAAGAAAAATGAAGATCTGGACACCTTGCGGACGCAAGGTGCCTCAGACCTTGCGACCGCAAGGTAGGCAGTATAGGCCCCCGAAGTCAGCAATCAAAGAATCAAAAGCCACCCGTACTGGAGACCTTGCGGACGCAAGGTATCCAGCACCTTGCGACCGCAAGGTAGGCAGAATGCGACCTTTTCGGATTTTCACACAGTCATTCGATCCAATCACAACTCCCGAGTATATATAGAAGTCAGATGCCGAGCCTAAGCATAAGGAGGACGGCTGGAAGCTCTCTTTACATAGATTTTAGGTAGTTTTAGATTGTATAACATAGTTAGGTTTTGTAATTTCAAGTATTGAAGATCAAATCATGCCTTTCATCATCTCCATGTGCTGTTCATCGTCTATGATGAACTAAATCATCCCTAATCTAGGAGGTGGGAGGTAACTTGTATCGAATTTATGTTTTGATTCATATATATATGTCTATTCAATGCTTGTTGATTGTGTTGTTTATCAATCCCTATATTATTTTGCTTTGAACAAATGAATGTAATCGCAAATAATAAAGGCTTAGAGGTGCGGATAACTGCATGACCAAGTGCATATGTCGTACACTGGCTCACCAACACAATAAATTGGACCTATCGAAGCACGAGAGTGATAAGTTAGGACCGGTTCTTACATGATCTAGGTGACAGATAGATCATAAATCTAGGTGACGACTAGATTGCTAGTTCCTGTGCTTAGGATATAGAATGGGTGAATTTATGGGATGGAGGTGAACCAATTGTTCAACAGACTATATCTATTTTTAGTGAACGAACCCAAGACATTGAATGACATTATTATGAATTGAACATAAAGGAGATATAAGTGAAACCCGTAATCCTAGATTTCCACTCACCATAAGATCTTCATATCATTATTACTTGTCTAATTAGTTAAACATCTATAACTAGTAATTTAGAGTAGAATTAAACATAAAACCCCCCTAGGTTAATAATTTGCTATCTATAATCGCACTGTTCGTGATCACTTGTCTCTGTGGGTTCGACCCTTGCTTCCGAGTCTATTCTATAATAGTCTTGTACACTTGCAAGGAAATAGATAAAATAAAACATCGATCAAGTTTTTGCAATTGGAGCCGTGTTAGGACAAAGGGTAGATAGAAAACCTCATGTGATCCATTATGCTAGTAGAACTCTAAATGATGCTCAATTGAATTATACCACTACTGAAAAGGAATTTTTAGCAGTAGTATATGTTTTAGAAAAATTTAGATCATATCTGCTAGGATCAAAGGTGATAATCTTTTCTGATCATTCTGCATTGAAATATCTCTTAAGTAAGAAGGATGATAAACCAAGATTAATTAGATGGATGTTATTGTTACAAGAATTTGACATAACTATCAAGGATAAAAAAGGAACCGAGAATGTTGTGGTCGACCACTTGTCTAGGTTAGAATTTTCACCCTTGCTTGAACGTCAATTTCTTGATGACCATGTCCCCATTAATGACAATTTTCCTGATGAACAACTCCTGGCCATTAAAGATTCTGACCCTTGGTATGCTGATTTTGTCAACTACTATGTGTCTGACATCATTAATCCGGATTTTGATCATTACGAAAAGAAGAAATTTTTGGCGGAAACTAAAAATTATTTTTGGGAAGCTCCTCATTTATACAAGATTTGTTCTGATTCTTTGATAAGAAGATGTATTCCAGAAAAAGACCAACAAGGTATCATGGAATTCTGCCATGGATATTCTTGTGGAGGTCATTTTAGTGGTAATAAAACTGCTCGTAAAATTTTGCAATCAGGTCTGTATTGGCCTACTGTTTTTAGAGATTGTGAACTGTTTTACAGAACATGCGATAAATGTCAAAGAACAGGTGGTATAGGAAAGAGAAACGAGATGCCCTTACATGTTAATTTAGTAGTTGAAATTTTTGACGTTTGGGGTATTGATTTTATGGGTCCCTTCCCTGTGTCCAATAATTGCGAATATATTTTGGTAGCAGTTGATTATGTCTCTAAATGGATAGAAGCAGTAGCAACCAAGAATAATGATGGTAAAACAGTAGTCAAATTTGTAGAAGAATTATTTGCTAGATATGGAGTCCCAAAGGCCATAATAAGTGACCAGGGAACGCATTTTACCAATAAGTTGTTAAATAATGTCCTCAGAAAGCATGGTGTAACTCACAAGTTAGCTACACCTTATCATCCACAGACATCCGGACAAGTAGAAGTAAGCAATAGGCAGATAAAAGCAGTGTTAGAAAAGACTGTTAGGCCAAATCGTAAAGATTGGGAATCTAAACTCAAGGATGCTTTATGGGCATACCGAACTGCTTTTAAGACACCCATAGGAATGAGTCCATATAGGATGGTTTATGGTAAAGCTTGCCATTTACCAGTTGAAATTGAGCATAAAGCCTATTGGGCAATTAAAGAATTGAATTTAGATTTAACATTAGCTGGAGAAGAAAGACTGTTTCAGTTAAATGAGTTAGAAGAACATAGACTTAATTCGTATGAGAATGCGAAAACTTATAAAGAAAAGACCAAAAAATATCACGACATGGGATTAGCAAACAAAATGCTTCATCCAGGTATGAAAGTATTATTGTTTAACTCTAGGTTAAGGTTATTCCCAGGAAAGTTAAAATCCAAATGGTCTGGTCCTTTTAGAATAGTACGAATTTATCCTCATGGGGCTGTTGATATACAAAACCCCAAAAATAACGAAGTGTTTAAAGTGAATGGACACCGACTCAAGCCATATTTTGAGCCAATGTCAGTTGAACGAACAATTGAATTAATCCGTTTGGCTGACAATGAACCACCAAGAGACTAGGCTTGCAGTTTGGTCGAGCCAAAGACGTTAAACAAAGGCGCTAAGTGGGAGGCAACCCACTATTTTGAAAGTTATTTGTTATCTAGTTAGTTTAAATATGTTTTTCTCCGTTAAATTTTATTTTTGGACATTTAATTAAATATGCTAAAATTCAAGTTTGGGGGAGAAAAACATCTTAGTGTTGTATTTATATGTTACTAATAATTTTTAGTTTAGAATTTTGTTTAGATTTTTCATACAGGAAATATCCAAGACATAACGGAAGTTAACGGAAGGCTAAAACTGCAAACTGTTGAAAGCTGAAAAGAAAAAAAAACAAGAGTGGAAGTTTCTGTCCACCTTGCGGACGCAAGGTGTGAAGGACCTTGCGACCGCAAGGTCCCCGATATCGAATCTCGTGCAGTGAAGTGTCAGACATGGGGAATGAATGTAGAATCCCAACCGCTTTGACTGTCCACCTTGCGGACGCAAGGTGTGGCAGACCTTGCGACCGCAAGGTCCCCTTATTTAAGGCCGCCGGGTTTTCTTCTTCAGAAATCACAGAAACTCTCTCCTCTCTCTCAAGCAGTAGCAGCATAAAATCTTCCAAATTCCAGCAGATCTTCCATTAATTCGGCATATACTCTCAAGATCTCTCTCTCTCTCTCAAGACTCTTCATCTTCCATCCCCCCATCCACCATTACACTTCACCAAGTTGAAGCTTTTGAAAGAGAAGAAGGAAGAGAACCACCATTGTTGCCGTTGAAGATCAAGCTCCACTCTGCATTCACTCGATTAAGGCTGCAAACAAGTAACCCTAACACCCTATTTAAATTCATACGTAAATTATTTGCATGCTAGGGTGCTAGATATTTTTATCGTAGATATAATTTTTGCATGCTTTAGAATAAATTTTTATTTTAAATTTTAAAACACATTTTTAATTGATAAACTTTTTAGTTTTTAAAATTTTATTTCAAACAAAATGTTTAGAAAGCGTAGAAATACCGGCTCTTCATCCTCCGGCCCCGCTCAGGAGGAAGAACACAATTTTGATATCACCCGCTTCGTATCCTACGAAGCATCAGAAAGGTACACCAACAAACTCTCCAAGTCCTTGGTGCCCGAAAGGGGATTCAAGGCTGAAGACTTTGGTATCCGTCCTGCTCTGATGGCTCGTAGGTGGGGACGTTTGTTAGATTCTCCGGCTAAGGACGCCGTAGTCCCCATTGTCCGAGAATTCTACGCCAATGGCGACATTGGCATGGATGGCGGTGTGCTAGACACCGTTAATGTTAGGGGCACAGTAGTTGATTTTTCCGCCCAAAGCATTAACACCCATTTTGGCACCTCCAACTTTGCGGTTGGTGCCGATCACTTTAGCACACACCTCCACCCCCGTATCCCTGTCGAGGTGGTAAATGCTGTCATTGCTCTCCCTGGTGTGGAGTGGTCCTATAACCGTAACCCACCCTATGGACCACGCACCATGAGAGAGTCCTTCTCCAAGACACGCCAAGCCCGTATAAATTTGTTTGGGACGCCTCATGCCCTCAAGTCACCAAAACACGGTGAATTGGGAGAGGGCCGTCTTGACCTACACCATTATGATCGGTGGGTCCATTGATGTTGGCCGCTTGATCAACGGCCAAATCAAGACCCTTATTAGAGGTAGGACGAATGCGGATTCGCCCGCATTTGATTACTGACTTGTGTAGGGGGCAAATGTGAGAATGCCCAAACACGCCGAGAGGTCAAGGCCGGTCCTGGTCATTACTAGGGCCATTTTGTTTGAACATCACCAAGCCAGAGAGTGAGGGTTCCTCAAGAGGAGGAACCCGAAGAGGAGGAAGAGGACCCGCCGTTGGGATCTCCAACAGTTGGAGGAAGCTGCCCTCCAAACCGATATGGTGAGTCGCTAGCTGGCACAAATGCGTCGCCACCGAAATTTTTCTACTGGGTTAACACCGTGGGACATAATGTCTCAAATCATTATGGGCTGCCACCGTGCACGATCCCCGAAGTTTCGCCCTCATTCGTTATCTCCGCCCGACTCACCTTGAGTCGAGGCCCAAGTTCCTCGCTCGTTAGGTGGACCCGCTATATCCTTTTGATATTTGTCCTACCCCATCAATCCTCTCATATGTTCCTCTATTTTGAGGACAAAATAGAACTTAAGTTTGGGGGGATTTAAAATTTTAGGTCTTAGCAGTCCCTAACGAAGAATGGAGTTGGGCTATGTCGTTAGGGTGTAAGAGAATTTTTTTCTGATGACCATTTAACTCTTCACCCTATTTTTCCTCGTTTTTATTTTTTTCGATTTTCTGAGGTGTTGCCTTGACCGTAATACACTTACATTGGATACTGTGGGTTCCTCTTATGGGGACCCATCATCAATTGTGTCATCGCATCACCTCCAATTTTCGCAATTTCTTAAAAAAATATATATAAAAAAAAATTTAAATTCAAAATATTCATCCTCGAAGTTTAGGTGTGGTAATGCTAGTCGTAGTCCATGAGGAGATTAGTGCAATGAACCGCATAGTTAGTCCATAGATCCCCTCGAATTTACTTAATTTTGCGAAACTTTTACTTTTCTCCAAATTCTTCATGCACTCACACCACCATAACTTATGGATTGATTAGAATAGTTTTATAAAGTTTATAACACCTATTTCACTTCAACAAGATATGCACAAGAATATGATGCATAGCCATTCGAACATGATTGTTGCATTAAATTGTAACTTAGGGTCAATTGCATGTTAGTTAGATCCCTTGGATTTTTCTCATTTATATATCTCAAGCACACTTTCGAACCGTGTCCGCATGTTAGTCTCAATTGTCCCTACCATCCGTGCCTTAGCGAATGCTTATGTAAAATCCAAAGGATGCTAAACATTCAACCCCAATTCCCATAGTTGATATGATATTTTGTGTTATCTTACTTGCTTTAAATACTATGTGAGCATTTGGCATTAAGAAATGATTTAGGCCATCTTTGGATCGTTAGAGCCTAAATATTCCCTGACCTCTACTAAATATATCCCTAGTGTCCCCTTTGAGCCTAATGAAAAAGAATGGAGTGTGCTAAGCACACTATTTAAACCCCATTCGCCATCATTTCTTTACCCACATTAACTTAACCCTAAAAGCCTATACACTTTTAGCCTACCCTTTGAGAGAGTAGGATTGGGTGGGAAATTGATTTTAGGAGGACCACTTCTTTTCGCTTAGGCTATTTTTTAAGGCTTCTTCTTTCCGTCGTTGAAAAAAAAAAAAAAAAATAAAAATGTGTCGATTTAAAAATGAAACTAAGAAGAAGAGGATAAACAAAGGATTCAAATGAAAGCATAGCTTTCAAGAGAAAATATGTTAGAAAAATTCTGCTGATTAGAATGATGATATTTTTAGAAGAATATTTTGCCCAAAACAAGTTTGGGGGGAAGAAAACTTAAAAGTTACACAAAGCACCCCTCCACTTGTGGTCTTTGCAGGTCCTAGCCTAAATAGGGAAAACTTCCTTTTGCTTGGAAGTATGAGGGATAAAGGGTAGTCTTATTCTCTCACTTTGAATTCCAATCCCTTTCCATCAAATCCCCCAACACCTTGGCCTTACATTACAAGCTTATAAAATCCTAATGATCTTCTTGCCAATGCTTATGTTGTTTTTACTGTCAAGTGAGTAACATGAAATTGATCACACACTTCATAATCATTATTATTCACCTTAAAGCTCACTATGTTAGCATAATCTTAGCTATTACAAGTCATTGGGATAGGAGAGCATTGTATGTCATACATAGAAGTGCATGGGATGGATGTATAAATCTTTTGAATCCTTGGGACCTTTCTATATATAATTGACTGTGTTTGGATGGTAGATCTCATACTTCTTAATGCATAATTTTATATTAAACTGTAATTTTCATATGAATGTGGTGTTTAGCTCAATAAAATTGTTTTAGTTAAGATGTTCTTTAAGACTGGTGATCACACACACACGGAGAAATTAAAAGTAGTAGCAGTCTTAAGAAAAGACTAGTTGATTTTATATGACTAAACCTGCATATATGTGGTGAGCACCAAACTGAGATTACATGCATGCCTTACACTTATAACTTGAGATGAAACCAAAAAGATTCTATGTTTTATTTTTATGTGTAATTTTATTCGCTTTTGTATTTATTTGTTTTTGTATTTATCTGCATAGTCGAGTCACTCGAAAGAGTCTCCTTGAATTTGTGGGTTTATAGAGGAGTGTAAATAGTGTCACCCTCACAAAAAGATTTTAATTTTTGTTATTTATATGCTTTTGTATTTATAAGTTTATTTGTTTACTCGTAGACGAGCAAAGTTCAAGTTTGGGGGTATTTGATCGATGTATTTTATACGTCGATTTTATATACTTCTATGACTTAAATTATGCTATTTCACGAGTCTTTTGAGTACTAATATATGTTTTCGGTGAGTTTTGTAAGTTTCAGGATTATTGTGAAAATACGTGAAACTCCAGGGTTTTAAGTGCAAATTACAAGGAAGAGAAAAATGAAGAAAAATGAAGACTGCACAAACTGGACACCTTGCGGACGCAGGTGCCTCGCACCTGCGACCGCAAGGTAGGCAAGATAGGCCCCCGAAGAATCAAAGAATCAAAGCCACCCACATCGGAGACCTTGACGCAGTACTCGACCGCAAGGTAGCGTAATGCGACTTTTCGGATTTTCACGCAGTCATTCGATCCAATCACAACTCCCGAGTATATATAGAAGTCAGATGCCGAGCCTAAGCATAAGGAGGACGGCTGGAAGCTCTCTTTACATAGATTTTAGGTAGTTTTAGATTGTATAACATAGTTAGGTTTTGTAATTTCAAGTATTGAAGATCAAATCATGTCTTCATCATCTCCATGTCGTTCATCGCCTATGATGAACTAAATCATCCCTAATCTAGAGGTGGGAGGTAACTTGTATCGAATTTATGTTTTGATTCATATATATATGTCTATTCAATGCTTGTTGATTGTGTTGTTTATCAATCCCTATATTATTTTGCTTTGAACAAATGAATGTAATCGCAAATAATAAAGGCTTAGAGGTGCGATAACCGCATGACCAAGTGCATATGTCGTAATCGGCTCACCAACACAATAAATTGGACCTATCGAAGCACGAGAGTGATAAGTTAGGACCAGTGTTCTTACATGATCTAGGTGACGATAGATCATAAATCTAGGTGACACTAGATTGCTAGTTCTGTGCTTAGGATATAGAATGGGTGAATTTTTGGGATGGAGGTGAACCAATTGTTCAACAGACTATATCTATTTTTAGTGAACGAACCCAAGACATTGAATGACATTATTATGAATTGAACATAAAGGAGATATAAGTGAAACCCAGAATCCTAGATTTCCACTCACCATAAGATCTTCATATCTCGTTATTATCGCCTAATTAGTTAAATATCTATAACTAGTAATTTAGAGTAGAATTAAACATAAAAACCCCTTAGGTTAATAATTTGCTATCTATAATCGCACTGTTCGTGATCACTTGTCTCTGTGGGTTCGACCCTTGCTTCCGAGTCTATTCTATAATAGTCTTGTACACTTGCAAGGAAATAGATAAAATAAAACATCGATCAATATCCATGGCAGAATTCCATGATACCTTGTTGGTCTTTTTACTACTACTTCCATATTTCTTCTTGCAGGCTCTTCTTGTCTTTGATTCCTATTGACTGGTCAACTAGGTTTTCGTGATTACGAATATTGTTATTATCTTCCATTGTAGGATCAACCGAGGATCCTCTCGATTCAGCTTGGTCTTGATTATCGTGCTTGAAAGCTAGATTTTCAAAATATCTTTGGTATCTTTTAACAATATTTATCTCTTGATCTAAGTCTACCAATTCAGATTTAAAGATCTACGACCTTGCATGCAAATAAATTAAAGCAATTTAAAAACAAATAACTACTAAAATAAAATAAAATAAAATCTTTTTGTATTTTTATTTTTTATAAAAACAGAAAATTAAACTAAAAACTAAATTAAATTAAAAACTACGCTACCTACAAACTAACTACGTGAACTAGCTTGTCCCCGGCAACGGCGCCAAAAACTTGATCGATGTTTTATTTTATCTATTTCCTTGCAAGTGTACAAGACTATTATAGAATAGACTCGAAGCAAGGAGTCGAACCCACGAGACAAGTGATCACGAACAAGGCGAATTATAGATAGCAAATTATTAACCTAAGGGGGTTTTTATGTTTAATTCTACTCTAATCTACTAGTTATAGATATTTAACTAATTAGACAAGAATAATGTATATGAAGATCTTATGGTGAGTGGAAATCTAGGATTCGGGTTTCACTTATATCTCCTTTATGTTCAATTCATAATAATGTCATTCAATGTCTTGGGTTCGCTCACTAAAAATAGATATAGTCTGTTGAACAATTGGTTCACCTCCATCCCCGCAAAATTCACCCATTCTATATCCTAAGCACAGGAACTATCAATCTAGTTGTCACCTAGATTTATGATCTATCTGTCACCTAGATCATGTAAGAACCTGGTCCTAACTTATCACTCTCGTGCTTCGATAGGTCCAATTTATTGTGTTGGTGAGCCAGTATACGACATATGCACTCGGTCATGCAGTTATCCGCACCTCTAAGCCTTTATTATTTGCGATTACATTCATTTGTTCAAAGCAAAATAATATAGGGATTGATAAACAACACAATCAACAAGCATTGAATAGACATATATATATGAATCAAAACATAAATTCGATACAAATTACCTCCCACCTCCTAGATTAGGAATGATTTAGTTCATCATAGACGATGAACAGCACATGGAGATGATGAGAGACATGATTTGATCTTCAATTCTTGAAATTACAAAACCTAACTATGTTATACAATCTAAAACTACCTAAAATCTATGTAAAGAGAGCTTCCAGCCGTCCTCCTTCTGCTTAGGCTCGACACCTGACTTCTATATATACTCGGGAGTTGTGATTGAATCGAATGACTGTGTGAAAATCCGAAAAGGTCGCATTCTGCCTACCTTGCGGTCGCAAGGTGCTGGATACCTTGCGTCCGCAAGGTCTCTAGTGTGGGTGGCTTTTGATTCTTTGATTGCTGACTTCGGGGGCCTATACTGCCTACCTTGCGGTCGCAAGGTCTGAGGCACCTTGCGTCCGCAAGGTGTCCAGTTTGTGCAGTCTTCATTTTTCTTCAATTTTTCTCTTCCTTGTAATTTGCACTTAAAACCCTGGAGTTTCGCGTATTTTCACTATAATCCTGAAACTTACAAAACTCACCGAAAACATATATTAGTACTCAAAAGACTCGTGAAATAGCATAATTTAAGTCATAGAAGTATATAAAATCGACGTATAAAATACATCGATCAGTAAGCACCAGACACATTTTTGTTATCGAAATCTGGGGCATGTTTCAACTGTGGGAAGATGGGGCACTTGGTTAAAGATTGCCCAGAGCAAACAAAAACACCTTCTCTAAGGAGGCACAAGTGGGGACAAGGAGAAACCAAAGGGGCATGGGCGTGTGTATGCTATGACTGCTAAGGATGCTCAGGCAACAAATGATGTGGTGACAGGTACCGTGCAGTTACATTCTAGCAATGTTTATGTTTTGATTGATCCCGGTGCCACCCACTCTTTTATATCTGTTTCACTTACACGTCAAATGAAATTGGCACCCCAAAACTTAGATGAGGATTTGATTATTGACACCCCGATGAAAGAAACCATCCCTATCACCTCAGTATTTAGATCTTGTTCTTTGAAAATAGAGCATAGAGAAATGCCTATTGATTTGATTCCGTTAGACATGCAAGATTTTGATTTGACTTTAGGGATGGATTGGTTAGCCTCTTATCACGCTAGGGTAAACTGTTTTGAAAAAGAAGTGGTGTTTTGTATTCCGGGTGAACCAGAATTCCAGTTTAAGGGGTCTAAACCAGTGGTTTTGTCGAGCCTTATTTCGTCGTTAAGGGCGAGGCGACTCTTGAGAAAAGGATGTCAGGGTTATTTAGCCACCATCATCGACTCCAGTAAAGAAGAGGTCACCTTAGAATCATTTTCAGTGGTTAGAAAATTTTCAGATGTTTTCCCAGAAGACCTACCTGGCCTTCCACCAGACCGAGAAGTAGAGTTTGGGATTGATTTGCTACCTGGGACGACGCCCATCTCTAAGGAACCATATAGGATGGCACCAATAGAATTAAAGGAATTGAAGGAGCAGTTACAAGAACTATTGGAAAAAGAACTGATCAGGTCAATGTATCACCTTGGGTGCTCCAGTGTTGTTCGTGAAGAAGAAGGACGGATCTATAAGGTTATGTATTGATTACTGCGAGTTGAATCGGGTCATGGTGAATAATAAGTACATGTTGCCTCGCATTGACGATTTGTTTGATCAGTTACAGGGTGCTCGTTATTTCTTGAAGATAGATCTTCGTTCAGGCTATCATCAGCTAAGGGTCAGAAAATAAGATATTTAAAAAACAGCCTTTCGGACAAGGTATGGGTATTACGAGTTTTTGGTTATGCAATTCGGGTTGACGAATGCCCCAGCTGCATTTATGAATTTTTTGAATAGGGTATTCAAGCAGTTTCTTAATCGACGTGCGATAGTATTCATTGATGACATCTTGATCTACTCTAAGACTCGGGAGGAACCTGAGCAACATTTGAGAACAGTACTGCAAATTTTAAGGGAAGAGAAATTGTATGCTAAGTTCAAAAAATGTGAATTCTTGTTGGAGAAGGTGGCCTTCTTGGAACACGTGGTCTCGAAGGAGGGCATTTATGTGGACCCAACCAAAATAGAGGTCGTGGTGAATTGGGAGAGACCCACACAACTATTACTGAAGTTCGAAGTTTCTTGGGTCTAGCTGTGAGAACCCAAAATCTTACTTGTATAACATGCTTGCTAGGTCTACTTATCATAGTAGAGACATGCCTAACATGTATAATTTGGTTCTGCTCCTTTGGTTGAGCCATAATTGTCTTGTAAGATTTCTATGCCTTGAATGTTCTTGTTTTGGATGCTATGAGTCGTGCCTTTGTTTTATGGACTTTCCTGAGTCGATATGATTCTTAGTATTCTTACTAGATGTTTCTTGGTACTTGTCATGTTCATTGATTACTTATTAAAGTGATAGGGATCACTAAAGCATTACTTGATCTTTCGGAAACTTAGGATTGCACGTATGCCTTCTTTTTCCTTGTTTCGTGTCCGTGAGAGTCATGAGATGTTAGTTTCAGTCTTAGAACATGTCTACTAGTCCTTAGCATTCTTAAGAGTGCTTACCTATGCTTGTAGCATCTTTGTTTAGTTCGTATTTGAACGGTTGATAATCATTAGTTGTTTATGTTGTTCCCGACATTTGTTTCCTTTCATTTTTTTGGTGTCTCGGGAGAGGTTTGATTGGATTTTGAGTGTTGATTTGTTCCCTTTTAATTGCTTGGGTTGTTTGGGGGTCATTCTAGGCCAAATTTGAGGGCTTTTTAATCTGGAGACCTTGCGGACAGAAGGTGGTTTGGGTTTGCCCTTGCATGGAGGGCATAAACTTGGGAGGTGCATTTTGGTGACCTTGCGGGGGCAAGGTATAGGGACCTTGCGGCCGCAAGCCCCCCTTATGACAGCAATGAGCAGTTTTTGTTATTTTTTGATTTTGAGCGTGAAAAACCTATCCTATCCCCATTTAAACCCCTTTCCTTTGCCTTGTCCATAACTAGGAAGGGTAGGATTGTCCTCCTCAACACTTTATGATCGGATTTCATCCTCTTCCTTCCTCATTTTCATCATCCACCATGAGTTTTAGAGAGAGGGAGAATGAGCTTCCATGGGAGATTCGTCGATTCCTGGAGTTCCGGCCATTGGTTTGTCAAGCCGCGACCGCCATCGCAAAGCCCTCACTGAGTATATCATTTCCCCTCAGTTTGTTTTCCTTTTCCTAGTTGTTTGTGGCTCGATAAAGGTACGTTACGTAAGCCCTAGTTTCTCTCTCTACATGGATTTTGATGTTAGGTTGTTAGAGAGTTGTTCCTCGTGATTTATTGTTGTTATACATGTCAAAATGATATGTTTTCATGGATATAAATATATGTTAGTTAGGGTTTGAACCCAAATGATTTTATTGGGTATATTGGAGTTGTTATGGTTTAAGATTGATTGTTGTTGGGTTAAGAAACCCAGATAAATTGGGAATACTGAATTTATGCCTTGACCTAGAATTTGGGACTTTGTAATTTGACCCAAATGGAGTCAATTATTTATAAAAGTTGTTATTTGAGCCCTAGGATAAATTCCTAAGACTTTTCATGTTCGTTGGGTCGCAATTTCGAGAACTCGAGAATTAATCGGATAATACCAACTTGGTGTTTTGGGTATTGGTTTAGGGCTTAAGACTCTAATCAAAGTCCTTGGATAACGTTAAGTGTGAATTTATCGCTAGTCATTGGATTGAGGATGCCCGGGTCAGAAATGTGTGATTCGAATAAAGGACGTTTGAAATGGTCAAATTATGAACTAAGATTACTGATATTCTGTGGACTTCAAATGAAGTCTTATGTCTTGTAAAAGTGCAATCTAGACTGTAGTGGACTTCAAATGGAAATTTGTGTTTAATATGATAGGAACCCCGACTCACGAGAGTCGCTTGTGAGCATGAACCCACATTGACTCGCTAGAAATCTTGCTTGAGAATTGTGTGAACATCTTTAGGAATCCATGATGGTGAATTATAAAATCCGTCTACGATATGATTTGGAATTAGGGATGTTATATACCTTAAGACTCTACATTTAGAGTCTACTAAAATGTCGCGAAGAGAACTAAGGTGTTTTCTAAGTGTTGTTTCTCAATGTATCTTAATTTGCATTTTCTCATTCATTACATTAGGTTCTATACTTATTGGCTAAATCGGCTGCGTACCAGTTAGTGTGGCAACTGTGTATAGAACTTTTCCTTTAGAATAGTTTTTAGACTTCACAGGTTTCGGCAAAATACTTCGGCAAAAGGCTTCACCAGCAGACTTCACTAGCAGCCTTCACCAGCAGACCTAGTCTGCACTCGAACAGCATGACGTATCAAGTTTATCCGGATATCAAGATCAAGAGGATTATTTAATTCAGTTATCTTTGGTTTGAATTTGAATTAATCCATCATCATCAACTCCTGACTTCCAAAGACACGCCTCTCCAGATTTTTCGAAGATTGAAGACTTTCGCCTCCTGAACATGGCAGAGCAGGTTTACAGTCTGACACAAACAAATTCTACCAACTACAATAGGTCTGCAACTCTGTTTGTCACCCACCTACTAGTTCCAGCACCTGCTCCTCTCCATACCCTGATCAATTCCAATTAGAGATAAAGTCAACAAAGCAAGTCCCTACATTTAATGCCCCCAATCTAATAGAGCTGTTACTCACTTCATCTTCTCCAACGGTCTCAAGAATGCTCAGATATAAATACTGCCATTGAAAACTGAAGAAAATAATGCTTTCAATCTATTCAACAACACCACGTCATCATACTCAATGCATTCAAGAGATCATTAACTGATCAACGAAGTCCTTAACAACAAGAAACAGATCTGCATCAACTGTTAATTATTTACTTCTTATTGTTGTACTAATTACTATTCTTCTACACCTTGAATATTCAGTTTCTCCAGATATTCAATTCCCCCACCTCCAAACACAAGTTAAATATTTTGTATTGGATGTGGGTCGCCCCGAGTGCGCTCGCGCCCTTGGATAGGGGTGTGCGTCCGTGCGGATGCGGGACACCACTGCTCTCATTCCATCCTCCCTTGTTTAGGGGAAGACGAAGTTAAAAGTGCGAGAGGAGTGCTGTCTAAAATACCGCGTTGGAATGCGCCTCGGTTGACTTTAGTGGATTTTTGATCCAATATGGGAACTTTGGGTTTCCCGCACAAGTTATCCCTTTTTTAGGGAATACCAGGATATGGGAATACACCACCCTTTCATTCCCATTTTCCCTTTTTTATGGGAAAACAGAAAAGTGCAAAAAAGGATGTTGCGACGCCCCCACTATGGATTTTATAAAAATAGCCTTATGACCTATTTCAAGTCAATATGGGAGCTTTGGGTTTCCTGCATCAAGTTATCCCTTGTTTAGGGGATATCAGGATATGGGAATACACCACCCTTTCATTCCCATTTTCCCTTTTTTAGGGGAAAACAGAAAAGTGCAAGAAAGGAGTGTTGCGAGGCCCCACTGGATACAAAATGTTTTATAGAGTCGCCATCTTTATTTTAAGGCAAAAATAAAGCAAAACCGAAAAAAAGAAAAAAACCAGAGATTATAAAACGGGTTCGGAAGCTAAGTTACGAGTTGGGAAGGTGCTAGGCACCCAACTCGCCCTTTCGGTCTCAAAAGTGGTTTTTGGCTAAAGTATGCTTTTTGTTATATTTATCTAGCAAATAAATAAAGCATTAAAAGACAGAAAAATAAAAGCAAATACATCCGTGGCTACATTATTTACGGACTTGCAGCCATTACTTACAATAATTACAGATATATTTAAAAACATTTGACCATTATAACAGCTCTTTTTACATTCTATTATCTAATCTAATCCAGGCAGCACAACGGCTTATATTGGCTACATTGGGCCGGATTTAAAAAGTAACTTTATAAAAAAATAGCGCCCTTAAAGGCTATTACCTTTTAGAGCGCGTTGTGCTCGCTTTGTCCTTCAGGGAGAGGGAGTCTTTGTTGTTGTTGTTGTGTTGTTGTTGTTGTTGTGACTTGGGCAGAATGACTGCTTATTTCTGGTGTTTTTGGCTCGCTCACTAGGGCAGAATGATGGCTTATATGTGGTGATTTTGGCTCGCTCACTCGGGCAGAATGACAGCTTATTTATGGTGGTTTTGGCCTTTTAAATCGGGCAGAGCAACTGCTCTTTCCACGATTGTTGGACCGGGGAAGTAGGGTGGAAACCTAGCTGGGGGGCTAAGGCTCACTCTAATCGGTGGGTTTTAAGTTTGGAGGAGTTTTGGCAGGGCTTTAAGGCTTTGGGTGGATCACTCACTGTCTCACTTTGCTCTCTGTTCTTTCAGCGTAACGAGAATGCGGAAAGCTTGGCGGAAGAATTGGTGTGTTGAAGGTCCACTCCGAAGCCTCTATTTATAGCCTGGGATGAGGACTCATCGGGGAATAAATTTTCTTCCTTCACGCTTCAATCCATTGTACAGACTGCGGAGAAAAGTGTACATTACGGCAAACTGTAGCAGCTCTGTAGAATTTGTGAGGGCACTGTAGACCATTCCTGGCGCCACCCACATGAAGTCTGGGCGCCACTCCCATTGGAAGCATGGGTGGCGCCACTTTAGGCAAAGTGGTTTCAGCTTTGACATTATAGCCCCTGCATTTCACTGTTTTGCGCATCCTGCTTTGTCCTTTTGCATTTTCAACCCTGTAACTTGACATTTGTTAATGTTTAAACAGGTATTGATATTTTATGTCATGTTACATACCAGAGGTATGAAATTGGGGTGTCTACAGAGCCCCTCAACGATGGAGTCTACGGGTAACCCACAACTTACTGAGTAGATGAACATCGTTGATAAGAAATAGAGTCTCCAATTTCGCTCAATTAATACGAGGGAGAGATACAATAGGTAGCAATTATAATGCAACAGTTTATAATGCAAACTAAACCTCCCTATCCTAGACCTTTTTAGTCAGTTATAGCAGGTTATCGCAATTTTTAAGCAGATATTCAAATTAAGTGCTCTGATGGTCGGACCTACTAATGTAGGTTGCCTACGTATTCTTTAATAAAGGAAATCAGACCAAACGTAGTTCGGCCCAAAAACAAGCAAGTTGAACAACCAATGAGGATGTCATGTCTTTCGGGTCAAAAACTCATTCAAGAACACAACGGGAAAAAGATTTTTATGTTTTTCGAAAATCGTATTCAAACGGTCGAGAATGGCCGTCAAATATGGAATGAAGATTTTAATGTTTTTTTCGGGAACCATATTTCAACTGGTCAAAACCTTGTTATCGAAATATGTTAAGAGACATCTTCAAAAATTGTGTCTGGCTGGTCAATACCTTGTTTCCAAACACAATAAGAAAAAATTTCAAATTCTCCGAAAACTGCACTCGACTGATCAAAATCTGTCGCCGAGCACGACAAAGAAAACTTTCTTCAAGTTTTTCGAAAACTGTATAAGACCAATAAAAAATATGTCGCCAGATACGGCAAAAGAGATTGTTCCTTTTCCCTTTCCTCTTTTTTTCTGTTTTTTTTCCAATATTCCTCTTTTTTTGTGTTTTTGAAATATTCCTCTTTTTTTGTTTTTTCAAATATTCCTATTTTTTTGTTTTTTCTCTTTTTGAAAATCAAAACTCTTTTGAAAAAGACTTTTCTTTTATTTATTTTTATTGAAAAACAAAACTCTTTTTGAAAAGACTTTTTTTTTGAAGGTAGGATAGAGATACTTTACCTGTCTTAACTTTTCCCACTTCGGTCGCTGCTGCTGATTCAACTGATTCTTTTATTCCTTCGAGCTGGGGATTTCTTTTCCTTTCATCTTTTTCTCCTTCTTTTTCTTTTCTCTCTTTTTTTCTTTTTTTTTCTTTTTTTTATATATTTTATTCAAAATTCTTATCTTTGCCGCCGACTTTCTAGCTTTTCTGCTTATCTGGCGGCGGACCTGCTGGGGATATAACTTTTCCTTACTCCTGGACGGATGGCCGTCGAATATGGTTGACAAAATTACTTTTGTTAACTTTCTGTTAAGTCTTAGGAGCCACTTTACAACTTTGGAATTTCGAGGACTTGAGTGCTGAACTTGAGTTGTTTGGAGGGGGAAAAGTGGAAAATCCACTTTTCCTCCTCTTTTCCTTACGGGATGAAGGCAGAAGCCTTCATTCTCTCCTCCTTGCTGTTCAGCCTCCATAACCGACGGAGGAAGAAAAAAATTTCTATTTTCTCCATTTCTTCTCCTTTTCTCAATTTTCTTCCGCCAAATTGTTTATATTTCTGTAAAGATGGCTTCCTCCTCGAGATCTAGGAAAGGAAAAGCGCCAATGCACCCGGATTCAAGTGAAGAGAGGAAGGAACTTCCTCCTTTGACCCGAAATTATATTGATTATTTTTATTCAAAGAATGATTGGGGTAACTTGGTGCGAGATTGGCATAAGCACATTTCAAATCTTCAAAATCCCAACGTAAGTATATTTTCTATCAACCCATTCGGCTATTTTTAGATCTGTTCAATTCCCTTATTGTTTTGGATTTATTGAGTATATATATATGCTTCTTATAATGCTTATACATCAATTTATGAACTAAAATGATGCAATTTTAGGAATGATGCATGAAATTTACGCAATTTAATTTTGCGATGCATAATTGAACTAGTGGTCACTATTTGACCCTACTATGCATGATTTATACTATTAATGCAAATGAGGCTATATGATGCATGTTTTAGACTAAAATGTATTTTTACATGTGATATGTTCACGAAATGGACTTTTCGAAATACAATTAAAAATTTTCGGAACACATTTTCGGGCACATTTTTCGGATAAATACATGACAAAACAGATATATTTCAAACACTCTCTCTAAGACTTTCTCTTTCTAAGGAAACCCTAATCGGCCCTAGGGCTGCGCCGTTTTTCCATGGCGGCTGCCATGGAGGCTCCGCCTCCTTCTGCTCCCCCGGACACTCTTCCTTCCTCCTCTATACCTCCCAAAATCCTTTGTTGAAGCTTTAGTATCTCCACCTGTTTCGACTTTCCCCCTTGCCTTCTTGTTTCCTCCTTCTTCACATAACGGAGAACCGGCTCTCAAGTTATCAGATGATATTGTTCAGCATTTGGCCGCCCCTTTCAAGGACACACTTATTGGGAAATTCTCCCACGGTCGTCCTTCGATAGAGGCTACAAAGAAAGCCTTTCATACTTTTGGTTTGAAGGCTGGATTTACGGTTGGTCATTTTGATGCCAAACACATCATTATCCAAGTCCAACATGAAGATGACTACCAGCGATTATGGATCAAGGACCATTGGTATTTAGGACGATTTCCTATGAGAGTTCTAAAGTGGTCTCCTGACTTCCGTCCAGATGTTGAAAGTCCTTTTGTTCCAGTTTGGTTCTCCCTCCCAAATCTCCCGATTCATCTTTTTCATAAGACTGCCCTATTCTCCCTTGCCAATCTATTTGGAAAGCCGTTAATGCTCGATCATGCCACTATCAATTTCACCCGACCTAGTGTTGCTCGTATTTGTGTGGAGGTTGATCTTTTGAAACCTGTTCCTAAACGTATACGGATCGAAAATGGTTCTCAAGCTCCCGGATTTTGGCAATACATTGAAGCTAAAAATCTATTCCCTATTGTAGTCACTGTTGTCGTCAAGGCCATTCAGAAGATAAATGCAAGATTAAGAACCCCCAGCTTTTCGAACATAAGCCTACAAACCCTATAGCCACGAACCAAAACCCTATAGCCATGAACCAAAACCCTAATCATAACAACCTTAAGCCTGAAGCTTATACCCGTTGGACTCCTAGAAAGATTGATAAAGGGAAGACTGTGATCGTTGACTCCACTCCAAGTTCTATTATTGTTGATGAAAGACTTCATAATTTGCATGTCAATAATGATTCTCCCATAGTTATTAATGATAATTCGCCAGTTCTAGATAAAACTGAAGGATGCATTGATGCCGAATGCTTTACTCGTAAGACTGGTGATGAGAATGACTTCATTGTTAATGATTGTGCGAATGATATCCCTGTGCATGACACTGACAATAATACTGCCCAGATGGATAAAACAACTGACCATGTTGATGCTGGTATTGCTACTGATTCTATGGAGTCTCACCCATCGAATAAACCTGTTCAAGATGATCGAAACAATGATTTGCAAGCTGATGGCCAGCCTGATTCCAATATAAGTCGTGACCCTCCTTTGGCTAATCTGCAATCTTTTCAATCCCCCAATAAGTTTGCTACTCTGGAGGTTCTTGAAGAAGAAGATTGTTGTAATAACTCGCTGGAAGCTCTAAATCTGGACGTTCCAGTTAGCTCCCAGAAGCATCCTGGCATTCCTCCCACGGATCGTCTTACCCGTCTGCAAGCAGCTAAGCAATCTCATTCTGTCTCTTCCACTTTTTCTTATGGATCTTAAAGCTTTATTTTGGAATGTTCGCGGTATTGGGAATGATCCCACTATTGCTCGTCTTAAATTTCTCATTAGATCTCATAACATTTCTTTGATTGCTATCAGTGAACCGATGATATCTCCGGATAGGGTGGACTTAATTACCAGGCAGCTTAATTTCAGGTTTGGTTTCTCTAATTTGTCAGGTTCTATTTGGGTTTTTATTAAGGCAGCGTTCACTTGTCAAATCCATCTCAGCTCAGTTCAACAGCTTACTCTCCACCTCAAGCACTATTCATGGCCTTCTTTTATTTATGTTACCTGGGTTTATGCTAAATGTGATATCATTGAACGTTAAGATTTATGGAATGAGCTCATTGATCTTAGCTCTCAAATGGGAGACACACCTTGGCTCGTAGGGGGCGATTTTAATATTATCTTGCATCCGTCTGAGAAATCTGGTCGTAATGGTTGGGATCGCAGAGAAGCTCTAGATTTTTATTCTTGTTTGGCGACTTCTGGCCTTTCAGACCTAGGCTAGTCGGGTACTCAGTTCACGTGGTGGAATAAGCAAGATGGTGGATCCACAATCCTTCAGCGTATTGACAGTTTTTTGGGTAATTGTGGTTGGTTACAAAACTTTCCCTCGTCTTCTGTTCAACATCTTAGTCGTACCTGCTCGGACCATGTTCCTCTCCTGATCAATTACTCTTGGGGTTCTCGTTTGCAACCTACCCCTTTCAGATTTCTTAATATTTGGACCTCTCATCCTACATTCTTGGATGTGGTGCGTTCATCTTGGAACTCTTCAGTCTTGGGGCGGCCTTTAGTTCGTTTCTCTCTCAAGCTAAAGAATGTCAAGACTGCTCTTCGTATTTGGAATAAAGATATTTTTGGTAACATTTTCAGTTCCCTCAAAGATGCGGAGGTTGAAGTCCTTGAAAAGGAATTATTTTATGAGATCAATGCCTCTGCGGATAACCGGGTTGCTTTGATGAAAGCTCAAGCGCATCATCGTTCTTGTCTTTCCCGTGAGGAAGCTTTTTGGAAACAGAAATCGAGGATTAAATGGTTGAAGGAAGGCGACAATAATTCCAAGGTTTTTCACACTTCTGTTTTGTAGTCTCGCCGTCAACTTTACATTCACTCTATCTATAAGTCAGATGGTACAATCCTTGATCAGGAGATGGATATTAAGCGTGAGGCTGTAGCCTATTTTGAGGAGAAACTTTCTGCTAGCCCTTGCCATGACAGTTTCCTTCTGGGTGTGATCCCTAATCTTATTACGGAGGAATGGAATGATGGCCTTACTGCCCCTCCTTCGTTAGTGGAAGTTCAAACCACCGTTAATGCTCTAAATGGTGATAGTGCGGCTGATCCTGATGGGTTTACGGGGAATTTTTTCTCTCATTGTTGGGACATTATTGGGGAAGATTTGCATCAAGCTATTCTGGAATTTTTTGTCGGCTTTTCGTTACCTCGCTCTTGGACTAGTACCCTTATCACGCTCATTCCCAAAGTTGAGCATCCTACTTCATTTAAGGAGTTCCGTCCGACTAGCCTCTGCAACTTTTGTAATAAGGTTATCTCTAAACTTCTATCTTCGAGGCTCTCTAAAATTCTTCCTTTTATTATATCAAGCAATCAAAGTGCCTTTACGAAAGGTCGAATCATTCAAGATAATATTCTTTTAGCTCAGGAGCTTATGTCTTTTTTGGGCAAGAAAGTTTCGGGATCCAATATGATTTTAAAGTTGGATATGTCTAAAGTGTAAGACCCCGAACCTTCGTGTGATTGACCTTATTGCCTTGCGTGTCGTTCAACCGTAACCTCGCTTACTCGACTTGAAGTAAGAACCTTGATTAATATAGGAAGGCTGTATAGGAGCCAATATATTAGTTCCCTATGTACCATAGACCTTAAACTAGTTAAAGTCACAAGTCGTGACTCGACGATAGTCGGAATGCGACGCGATTGAGGGTTTACTTCCGTTTTGTGTTCGTGACCCCGGTTTGGATCCTAGACCTCTTTAAGATGGTTTGTTAACATGTTTAGATGTGCTAGACTTCAAGTTGGAGGTGTTCCTTAAGTCTATCGACGATTTCGGAAGCTTTGGAGATAGCGTTCGTCTCTATCGCGTAGTTCGGGAATCGAGTCGCGTAATCGCCTCTCCTTTGGGATTCTTATTTCCCTAAGTTGTTATTCAACTTCCTAGAAGTATTTAAGCTTCTTCATTAGCCCTTAGACTTGCCTTAAAAGTCTCCTTTCATTGCTCGTTTGATTTCAAGTTCATTCGTCGTTCCGGTTGCACGTTGTTGCACCCCTTCCCGGTTTCGCTCCGAGTTGTTTCGGGGGTTGTTCGGGTGTGTTTTAGACTTGTTTTGAGTTGGGTTAGACCCTAGAATGGTTGCCCATAAGTTTGGGATCATTTAGATCAAGTTTAGACCAAGTTTTGGAGGTTCAGGAGCCGAGGCGGCCGCATGGGATGGAGTGAGGCGCCCGCCTCAATTACTGAGAGCAATCTTGTGCAGGGCAGGAGTGAGGCGGCCGCATGGAGCATGGTGAGGCGCCCGCCTCACCTGCAGATCAGCTACGGGATTTCTTTCCCTGTTTTGATTTTTGGCGTGAAAAGCCTATTCTACCCCCCATTTTAAACCCTCCCCTTTGCCTTGACCACAGCTAGGAAGGGCAGGATGGTCTTTCCTAACCCTTTATAAACCAATCTCTCCCTCTTCCTCTCTCATTTTCTTCCATCAACCGTGAAATTTAGAGAGAGAGGGAGGAGGAGCTCCCAAGGGAGAATTGCCGATTCCCGGAGTTCCGGCCATCGGATTGTCGAGCCGTGACCGCCATCGCGAAGCCCTCGCCGAGTAGAGTCTTTCCCCTCGGTTTGTTTTCCACATCCTAGAAGTTTGTGGCCCGATTGAGGTACGTTGCTTAAGCCCTAGTTTCTCTCTCTACAAGTATCTTGATGATAGATTGATAGAATCTTGTTCCTTGTGATTTATTGTTGTTATACATGTCAAAATGATATGTTTCCATGAATATCGATAGATTTTGGTTAGGGTTGAAACCAAATGGGGTTATTGTGTATATTGGAATTCTTATGAATTAAGATTGGTTGTTGTTGGGTTAGAAACCCGGATACATTGTGAATACCGAAATTATACCTTGGAATAGAAATTTGGAACTTGGTAGATTGACCCAAATGAAGTCAATTTATTTATAAAATTGTTATTCGAACCTTAGGATAAAATCCTATATTTTCTTGTGTTCATTGAATCTCAATTGCGAAATTTTGAGAATTTCTCGGGTGAGACCAAATTGTTAATAAGATTGATTCTTGGCCTAGGACTCTAATTGAGTCTCTTGAATGATGTTAAGTGCGAGATTATTGCTAATTCTTGGGTGGTTTATGTGTGAGTCGAGAAAGCGTAACTCGATTGAAAGACGTTTTGAATAGGTTCAATTATGAACTAGAACCAATAATACTAGTGGACTTTTAATGAAGTCCCCAGATGCGTAGGAATGTACTACGTGACTCTATTTAGAAACCTTGTTAACATCCTTGGAAATCCGGGATTTCTTCGTGAAAATTCTCCCTTAGGAAGGATATTTGGATCGTGTATACCCTAGTACCCTCTTTGATGGGAATCTTGAGTAGTCTTCAGTCCTCTGTTCTTCAAGAAGTGCATGCTTGATTTTTAGTTCTTAAGGGAACCTCGAGGGGATTTTATAATGTTATATATCCTATGATTCTATGGAACTGAGCTTGATAAGCTTGGTTTGACGTTAACCAACTCAGGTTTCCGCCTTTTATACTTGACTTAGTAAATTTGAGCTTAGGTTCCTAAACGGAACGAGAACTTAACCCTGCCGTAAACAAGAACCTAGAAAGGAGTCTTGGAACACATATATTGTTCAAACTCTATTTGACCGGAATTATAGAAATGACTCGACGAAGTCGATACTAATGAGTCCTTTAACAATACCGACTCCACGATAACCCCCTCCAGTGCTTGAAATCCGTTTAACTAGAATACTAGTTTCGAGATTCTTAATTTAACACATGCTCATGCTTGATTTCAAGCTGTAAAGGAATAACATGCCCACCTGACTTGAATGAGACCGCTATTACTGTGCTCGTCCTTGCTTGATTTCTTAAATAAGTAAACAGTACTTGTTTTCCCCGATAAGTCCAGCTGTCTTGCCTGGCATACCTGTCTTGTCTTGCCTGTCTTGCCTGGCATACCTGTCTTGTCTTGCCTGTCTTGCCTGTCTTGCCTGGCATACCTGTCTTGTCTTGCCTGTCTTGCTTGCCTTACCTGTCTTGTCTTGCCTGTCTTGTCTTGCCTGTCTTGCTTGCCTTACCTGTCTTGTCTTGCCTGTCTTGCCTGGCATACCTGTCTTGTCTTGCCTGTCTTGCCTGTCTTGCTTGCCTTACCTGTCTTGTCTTGTCCTGACTTGCCTTCCCTGGTTGACAATTCATTTACCTTACGAATCATGAGATTCGTGATAGTGATGAGTTGCCGAACCAGAAACGGGCAAACCCCTCCATTCTTGATCACTTTGGAGAAGAGTACCTTGTGTAACCATTATGGGCGCTTGGAATAATACTATCCTGGGTCGATGTACCATCTCGCACATGCAACAGCATGTTCCTGTTAACAGTTTATCTTGCAGGAGCTACATGGCGGTACCAGATTTTATCCTATCCCCTTATATGTGGATTTCTTCTAGCATTTGTGAAAACAAAGTGCTATCCCGAATATGTAAACTAAATGCTTATATATATACTTGCTCTTGATCGCTTGACTTTCGTAATAGGCCTGTGAATTGTATGATACGTATATACGTAGACATACATACTTCTACTTGATTTCCTCCTGATTGCATGCATATGTACATAATGGTAGATATGCATATCCTTACATGATAAACTCCCTTGAATGAGTTGTTTGATACATAAATGAATTTACATACTACATTTGATAAACCTAGGAGGCACTTGGTATATGTATATTTATAAATATGCATACTTCTAATTAATTATTTCTATGAGAGGCTTGGGATGTCCTACGATTAGATATACATCCAAAATCATGATTATTCTTGTGCCTTGCTTCACGACTGTTTATTTGTTTGTGAGCAGGAATTCACCACGATTCATCTTGGTAGTGCAGTAAAGGACCGGTTTCATTCAGTACAACCCGACTTATTGGGTCTTCGTCGTATAACGATATCATCTCCTCTTACTGCAATATTTAAATTATGTCTTATTGTTTAGTAGTAACGTACTGGGTCATTATGACTCATCCCGTACTTGTTTCTAGTTGCGGCTCGAGAGTCGTATTGAGGGCGCATAGTTGCGTGACCGTAGCGGACCACGCAGTTGATCGATAGCTCGAGCTTAGTTCGTGTGTTCGTGATTGTAATAGTCGAAGTTTCCGAGTAATAGCTTGTGGACTCCTATCTCTTCTAGCATCCTTGTCTTGTATATCATATTTTATCTTCTTGTGAGCTCGTTGTATTGTAAGGTTATTTAGACTTTAGGCGGGTAGAAGCTTGGGTTTTGAGTTGTGTTCTCCTTTGGGCCGCGTGTTGTGTCGTTGCTCATAGCTTTGGTTTTTATATTGGTTGTCTCCAAGCACGCGTGGCTTTGGGGCTTTTCTCTATCCTAGTTATTATTTATTATTGTTGGTTAACCCGGTATGCTTTAGCCGTGGGTAAATGCTTTATCGAGGTTGGTTCCTTCTTGTAGGCCGGTAGTGCCGATGGTTTGTCCGGCGTGCAATGTTTGCACGCGAGTTTCTTTTCTTCCCCATCGTGAGATTTATGTCTCTTAGTATCTTTGGCCTTGGTTTCGAGCTTCATAGCTCGGAACTACCTTTCCTTGTCGCTTCGCATCTTGAAATTTTGTAAACGTATTTTAGTATTCGGCTTGTTCTTGTCTAGAGCTTGTTAGCTCGATTTGTCCGACTTCGCACTACTATTTTATAAGTGCTTGTCTCCTCTTGCCTTGTCCTTGCGGCGTGGCGTTGGGATTCCGTTAGGAATCGGGTCGGGTCGCCACAGTTGGTATCAGAGCTTTTGTTAGCTATAAGCCAGGATAGGATCCATGGCCTAGATTGGGTTTGGTGTGTCGTCGAGTATTTTCCGATGAGCGTTCTGATTTGTGCCTTATCGGCATGTTCTCTTGTACAATTATAGGACTTGGATTACTAAGTTACATTGGTCTAGATTAGTAAACGCAAGTTTGTGTTTTAGAGCATCATATTTTTCCTGTATTGCCTTTAAGTTGCAGTTATACCATGAGTATGATGTTACCTTGGGGAACTATCATTTCTTGTCCGTATGGGTTATCTGATGAACTCAGGTTGTCGATTCCAAGAGTGATCGCCGCGTTGTTGCTAATGTCCTTGATCGTTGTTATACGTTTCTTGAACGAAGTGGATAAGCCTCCCGTAATGCGTGTTGTATTCCAAATCGCCATATAAGTATATATAGATATGACGGTACTTGACCACGAGTCCCTGCATTGTTTAGTATTGCAGAATTGAATATTCTTTCCGATAACTACATTTCCTGGTATAGAGAGGACTGCTCCGATAGAGAGAATATTGTCCTGACTCCATAATGAGACTTGACGAGTAACCGGCAGGAGACCCCGCGATTTCTAATTTGAATTAGTTGTCTACCAGTACACTGCTTGACCCATAGCGGTTGAAGTCTTCTAGTTAGTAACCAATTGCTACCTAGGAATGCATAGTTATTGTGTCTACTTGTTGCTAAGTCTAATACGTTAATGAGAGTATTAACGTGGTGTAACATGTTTTATCTATCGTAAATAGATTGTTAAGTGTATGAATATTCCATACTTGGTATACCTGCATAATAGATTAATATGCTATATACATGATATTGATTGCCATGCATGTATGTGATTATATTATATGTGCATGAGACTTTGATGAAGGATGCTGTGATGTGATTTGCAACCCCCTCGCATCCTAAACGACGAAAGCTTTTGAAGTCACTTCAGAGGGCCCCTGACTTGATTATCAAGAGGTCTTCGTCGGAGAACTAGAACGGTATTATATGATATAGGGATTGACCGAACCCGTTACCAAATGAAATAAATTGAAAGTGGTGTCTTGTTTTGCTTGTGCAAATATGTGCAACATGTATATTGAAATCATGCCATGAATGAAATGAACTTGTGACTTGATCAAATGAGTTACTGTCCTACTTGATTTTAGTGTAAGGGCGTTAGACCCTAGAAATTCGTGTCGTGACCGGGATAATTTTATTAACCCGGAAAACTCTTTGTGGGATGTTTGTTAATGCGGTGCAACTATTGCACATGCTTAAGAATTACTTGATTAGTTGATAAAGAGGAATTTTCACCTCAATGTCCACGTTTGTTGGAACTCCGTAAGCCTTGATAATGTCCTTGAACCCCGTTAAGAGTCAAGATGACTCGACTTTGGAATTGATTGGAGAGGATATTTAAGTATTTCTTTCCCTTGTGTTTTGAGGCACACTAAGGTGGTTTCCTTGACTTCATCGTAGCTATAGTATTGGACTGAACTCGTAGGATTGTGAGGATTCGTGGGCCGAATTCTTTTAAGGAGGTGAGGATGTAAGACCCCGAACCTTCGTGTGATTGACCTTATTGCCTTGCGTGTCGTTCAACCGTAACCTCGCTTACTCGACTTGAGGTAAGAACCTTGATTAATACAGGGAGGCTGTATAGGAGCCAATATATTAGTTCCATATGTTCCATAGACCTTAACTAGTTAAAGTCACAAGTCGTGACTCGACGATAGTCGGAATGCGACGCGATTGAGGGTTTACTTCCGTTTTGTGTTCGTGACCTCGGTTTGGGTCCTAGACCTCTTTAAGATGGTTTGTTAACATGTTTAGATGTGTTAGACTTCAAGTTGGAGGTGTTCCTTAAGTCTATCGAAGATTTGGAAGTTTTGGAGATAGCGTTCGTCTCTATCGCGTAATTCGGGAATCGAGTCGCGTAATCGCCTCTCCTTTGGGATTCTTATTTCCCTAAGTTGTTATTCAACTTCCTAGAAGTATTTAAGCTTCTTCATTAGCCCTTAGACTTGCCTTAAAAGTCTCCTTTCATTGCTCGTTTGATTTCGAGTTCGTTCGTCGTCCGGTTGCGTTGTTGCACCCCTTCGGTTTCGCTCCGAGTTGTTTCGGGGTTGTTCGGGTGTGTTTTAGACTTGTTTTGAGTTGGGTTGGACCTAGAATGGTTGCCCATAAGTTTGGGATCATTTAGATCAAGTTTAGACCAAGTTTTGGAGGTTCGAGGGCGGCCGCATGGGATGGAGTGAGGCGCCCGCCTCAGTGCGAGAGCAACCCTTGTGCGAAGCAGGAGTGAGGCGGCCGCATGGAGCATGGTGAGGCGCCCGCCTCACTGCAGATCGGCTACGGGATTTCTTTCCCTGTTTTGATTTTTGGCGTGAAAAGCCTATTCTACCCCATTTTAAACCCTCCCTTTGCCTTGACCACAACTAGGAAGGGGGTAGGATGGTCTTTCCTAACCCTTTATAAACCAATCTCTCCTCTTCCTCTCTCATTTTCTTCCATCAACCGTGAAATTTAGAGAGAGGGAGGAGGAGCTCCCAAGGAGAATTGCCGATTCAGGAGTTAGGCCATCGGATTGTCGGCCGTGACCGCCATCGCGAAGCCCTCGCCGAGTAGAGTCTTTCCCTCGGTTTGTTTTCCACATCCTAGAAGTTTGTGGCCCGATTGAGGTACGTTACTTAAGCCCTAGTTTCTCTCTCTACAAGTATCTTGATGATAGATTGTTAGAAACTTGTTCCTTGTGAATTTATTGTTGTTTATACATGTCAAAATGATATGTTTTCCATGGAATATCGATAGATTTTGGTTAGGATTTGAAACCAAATGGGTTATTGTGATTATATTGGAATTCTTATGAATTAAGATTGGTTGTTGTTGGGTTAGAAACCCGGATAACATTGTGAATACCGAAATTATACCTTGGAACTAGAAATTTGGAACTTTGGTAGATTGACCCAAATGAAGTCAATTTATTTATAAAATTGTTATTCGAACCTTAGGATAAAATCCTATATTACTTCTTGTGTTCATTGAATCTCAATTTTGAAAATTTGAGAATTGCTCGGGTGAAGACCAAATTGTTAATAAGATTGACCTCTTGGCCTTAGGACTCTAATTGAGTCTCTTGAATGATGTTAAGTGCGAGATTATTGCTAATTCTTGGGTGGTTTATGTGAGTCGAGTCGAAAGCGTAACTCGATTGAAAGAGCGTTTTGAATAGGTTCAATTATGAACTAGAACCAATAATGCTAGTGGACTTTTAATGAAGTCCCAAGTTGCGTAGGAATGTACTACGTGACTCTACTTAGAAACCTTGTTAACATCCTTGGAAATCCGGAATTTCTTCGTGAAAATTCTCCCTTAGGAAGGATATTTGGATCGTGTATACCCTAGTACCCTCTTTGATGGGAATCTTGAGTAGTCTTCCGTCCTCTGTTCTTCAAGAAGTGCATGCTTGATTTTTTAGTTCTTAAGGGAACCTCGAGGGGATTTTATAATGCTATATATCCTATGATTCTATGGATGATTCTATCAACGAATGGAAGCTTGAAATTGATAAGCTTGGTTTGTGTCTTATCTCCATAATTATCTTCTAGTGAGTATAACCTTTGATTGAACTTCAACGAATGGAAGGTTTCTTGTTTGACGCCTTAGGTTTTTTATACTTGACTTAGTAAATTTGAGCTAAGGTTCCTAAACGGAGCGAGAACTTAACCTGTAGTAAACAAGAACCTAGAAAGGAGTCTTGGAACACATATATTGTTCAAACTCTATTTGACCGGAATTATAGAAATGACTCGACGAAGTCGATACTAATGAGTCCTTTAACAATACCGACTCTACGATAACTCCCTCCAGTGCTTGAAATCCGTTTAACTAGAATACTAGTTTCGAGATTCTTAATTTAACACATGCTCATGCTTGATTTCAAGCTGTAAAGGATTAACATGCCCACCTGACTTGAATGAGACCGCTATTACTGTGCTCGTCCTTGCTTGATTTCTTAATTAAGTAAGCGTTGCTTGTTTTCCCAGATAAGTCCCTTGCCATACTTGTCTTGTCTGCATTGTCTTGCCTTGCCTTACAATCTTGCCATGTCTTGTCTCGACTTGTCTGCCTTTGTCTTGTCTTGCTGTCTTGTCTTGCCTGCCTTGCTTGCCTTACCTGTCTTGTCTTGCCTGTCTTGCCTGGCATACCTGTCTTGTCTTGCCTGTCTTGCCTGTCTTGCTTGCCTTACCTGTCTTGTCTTGTCCTGACTTGCCTTCCCCGTTGACAATTCATTTACCTTACAATCATGAGATTCGTGATAGTGATGAGTTGCCGAACCGTAAACGGCAAACCCTCCATTCTTGATCACTTGGGAGAAGAGTACCTTGTGAACCATTACGGGCGCTAATAATACTATCCCGGTCGATGTACCATCTCGCATACGCAAAGATGCACCGCAGCTTAACAGTTTATCTTGTAGGATCTACATGGCGGTACCAGATTATATCCTATCCCCTTATATGTGGATTTCTTCTAGCATTTGTGAAAACAAAGAGTGCTATCCGAATATATAAACTAAATGCTTATATATATACTTGCTCTTGATCGCTTGACTTTCGTGATAGGCCTATGAATTGTATGATACGTGTATACATAGACATACATACTGCTACCTGATTTCCTCCC